>CM017901.1:277785-378766 GCA_008369825.1 Triplophysa tibetana | reverse complement strand
GTGTGTGTGTGAGTCATACAGATATAAGAGCGGTCAGAATGTCTTCCGAAGATTAAAGACTTATAATCTGTACATATGTGGGTCAGTTCATCTTTATGAAAGCTGTGAGCCTGAAGACAACACACTCATGATCAGAAACACAAGAGATGGTGTGTGATGTGCAGGTGTTTAGTGTGGAGAATGAGGGAAACTGTGACTCACTGCTTTCAGTCTTGATGCAGAAGCGATGCTTGAAGCCCTTGTGTGAGAGAGTACACGTGATGACCTCTGGACTGCCACAGCCCACGTCCACATACTTCTGTCCATGAAACACGTTACAGCCATAACACTGCAGACACGACACTGACCCCCCCCAAAAACAACAACAACAAACAAAACAAACAACGTCATCATAAACATCATCAACAACGACACTGACCCAAAAACAGCATGTTTAACATCATATAAAATCATATCAAGAGCAGAAAAAACAACTAATCTAGTCTGTATGTTATTTTCACTTTGATTCATAGTGTTTGTGTTCTTCACATCATGAGCTGTTACTCATTCTTTCATTCTGTTTTCTAGCGGTTTACTTTGACTTCATACAGTAAGATCATCCTCGTTCTGTTGACACCTCTTTACATCATTAACTGCATCTTGATGTCTTGATTATTTCTGCATTTCTTCAGCTTTATAGTCAATATGAAAACATTCTGTGTGGAAAGTGTCTGTGTGTCAAGAGAAGATTTTCATTGATTTATGTCTGAACAGAGTAAAAGGTTCCTCCATAACAGTGCCGCTGTCTGCCATTGGTCAGCCAAACAGATGGCCCCGCCCCCAAAATCACACTGATGCGTCTCTCACAACCGCTTATTTATTTCTGTCACATTCCACTGGATGTGTGTTTGATGAGTCAAGATGATCATCCTGAGCTAAAGATCTCACCCTCCCTCAGTGTATAAACACAAACATCAGACCAATATTCCCACATCATAAAATCACCTCAATTCAGATTAACACATGAGCGACTCAGAACCTGAACACTTTACATCAAGCTCATTTTCCCTTCTTCTGACATTGGATTTTTAAAACACATTTGACTCATTTCTGTTGTTTTTGCCGTTGTAAAATCATAGAAGTTCTTTCTGTGTTGTCATGAGTGTTATTGTTCATTACAGCATCACTCATTCTATATTCTGTACTTTACACTTCTTCACAGACCTTCAGCTTCTGTCTGCTCTTCTCCTCACGACTTCTCTTTTATATTCATTTGTAAACATATTGCTATTATTTGCACACTTGGTTAAATACTAACTGCATTTCATCGGCTCTGTTCTTCTGCACAACGACACTACTGTTGAGTTTAATGTACATTAAATTTTTCCATGCGATGAATAAAACTATTACATGACAGAAATAAAGACATGGCAGAAACTTTTTCATAACTTGTTTTTATGGAACAATCCAGATTGAATCACAACTGTAATGTTAATGAATGATATTAATGAGGTTAAGAGTTTGACTGAACTCACCCTGTGTGAAAACCAACAGTGATGTTAAAATCAATCCAAACATGTAGAACAGCAGAGATTGTGAAGTCATGAGAGCTGTGGACGTCCTGAGAGATGAGAATGAGAGTCAGGGCAAACAGATGTGAGTGATGCTTCTCTCTCTCTCTCTACACAAACACAACAAAGTGATGACTAATCACGTGTGTGTGTGTGTGTGTGTGTGTGTGCATCATTCTTCTGTCTTCCTTTGAGACATTCATCAAGAATTAAAGAGTAAATCTGTTCTTTCAGTCTGTAATGCGGGTGGATAAGCCTCGCTCTCCTCCAGCTCAACACAACATATGGTCTCTCTCTCTTTCTCTCTCTCTTATTCTGAGTGATATTTGTCCTCAATTTATGTCATATTTCAGCAGCAGGGCTTTAGTTTCTCTAAACGGGTGAATGACACCGGGATCTGAGATCAGTGTTACTTCACTGCCACAATTTATTAGAAGATTAGAATCAGCTGAAGAAAGAGAGTCAATGTCCTTGATGTCTGTGGTGTGATCTGGGCTTTAAAATAATTCATATTGCTTGAATTCCACGAAATCAGTTTTCATTAAACTCCAGTTTATACATTGAAGTTGAATATATTGTTATGTGGTATGTATAATGTGTTTGTCAAATCACTGAGATCAAATAATTCCTGACCTGATTCTGAAGGTGAATTGTGAACAGATGGTTTGTGTGATAAAGAGCAGAAATGTGACGTGACGGCTGCTGACTTCATGTGAAGAGATTCTAAACACATGAACACAGATTCAGACTCCAGCATCTGACAGAAGAAATCTACTGCACATCTTTCATCACTGCGGGATTTTAACAGCAGATACAGATGGAAAATCAAAAAACAGAAGCTCACATCAAACATCTTTCAATAATATTTCATTATGTTGATCTGATGTTCAATTTAAAGTGACCATTTTATCATGAACACGCTGTGTGATGCACGTTGACACTTGAGGTTTTGACATGTGTCTCCATCATCAGTCCATCGTGTCCGATGATCTTAGATGTTTCTGGATTCTCCTCATCGTCATGTGATGGTGTGATTTGTATTATCATGTTGAGCTTTGAAAAGCTGAAGATTATCTGACACAGAGTCATATTTAAACAGCTTACAGTCATGAGCAACTCAATCATTCTCTCAGTATCTTTAGTTTAATGTTCTTCACATGTTTGACAATGCATTTATCCTGTGATTGAGAATAGAACACGTCAGACTGCTGACATCTGTCACAAGCTTCATCTGAATCTAATGTCCTTCATTAATGTGATGATGTGATGATGAATCAACTTTCTGTTGTCCACACACCATTCACTCTCCTGTCTGCACATTCACTCACTTTAAAGAGACATGAATGGGTTTGTAGTGCATCTACTCACAGAATTTGAAGAAATCTCATTCGGATTGATCATAAACATCAGATTTCTTGAGTCTGATGTGACGGAGATACAGGGCTGTGTGATGTTAAAGCACATGCTCATGTGGGTTATTTCAGGAAAATCAGAATGAGATGAAAACAATCTCCTGATGTTCTTTACATTGGATTGAAAATCCTCTCTCATCCACAAACACGCGAGCACACACGGAGGTGCACGCACAGACACACACACACACACACACACAAACGTACACACGCGCGCACACACACACTTTGTAGTAGTAATTACTATACTTATATGTAATTAATGACAATAATTAATACACGTTTATATATATATATGTATTGGTTGCTATTGATGAAATATTTAGTTTGTGCGTCTATTTGTAGTCCAAAAAACTTTCTATCGTCGTCTGGTTATTTCACGTGATTTACGTATTACAGTAATGTGTTCTTCGCATGGCAAGTTTATTTCTAAAGCACATTTCATACACAAGTGCAATTCAAAGTGCTTTACATAAAATCATTGACAGAAAGAAATACAATCTTTAAAATGCAATTGATTTCAGATCACAAAAACTTAAGATTTTAAGAAACAATAAAACAGCAATAAAATTGATTAAAAATGTGAGTGTACTGTATATATCAAAAGAATAAGAGCCAAAGAAAACTCAATTATAAACAGAAGTTCAGTTGATGTAAAGCAGCACAGTGCTCAGGTTGTGAATGTAAAACTAAACAAGTGTGTTTTTAATCTGGATTTAAAAGAAGCTTCTGTTGGTGAATGTCTGATGTCTTCTGGAAGCAGATTCCAGCTTTGGGTGGCGTTAGCAGGTTTTTTGTGCGGTTTTAACAAATCAAAGAGCGTTTGTTCCACTTGATTCTACAATAAGATTAAAAATTTTTGATGTATTTGACCACTAAATCCATTCATGTGATATATTTTTCGGTTACGTAAAAAAAAGAGTTATTTTTCTCATCTCAAAGGCGAGTTTGTTCCGCCGCCGCGTGGACGCGCACTGAACCGCAGCCAGCCGCGCGTTTACTGACGTCATCGCAGAGCGACGAAACCTCACACGTGTCTGCCGTGTATTTTTCTTCTCGTCGGTGTGTGTGATTAAAGCATCAGAAACAACACAACAGTGCCGATCCGACGGCGATGATGGCGCAGCGGAAGAAGAAACTGATGAAGAAGAAGAGGAGCCCGCACGCGCACAGAGATCAGATCGAGTCTGATGATGAACAGATCCTGAAAGATGATCACGACACCGTAAGTCCATCAAACAGTCAATACAGTTACATTAACTTACTGACAGAGTCACGTGACAAACATTTACGCGTTTATTTATTTTTTCAACATTGACACGTTAACATTGAAACTAAACTTTTCTTCATATTCGGTTGACGTCACGCGCGTGTGAGTGGTGTTGACAGATGATGTGTCGGTCCCCGTTACCTCTAACAAAAACGCCATAACGCCAGATGTATGAATTCTTGATCTGTGCACACTACTGACATGACACGTGTGCGTGATGGTGTTTCCTTCAGGTCGGTCGGAGGCTTTCTCGCTTCCCCACATCATCTGAATGCGTGTCTGACGCCGAGCCCGACACCAGAGAACTCATCAGAGCCCAGAACAAGAAGAAGAAGAAGTCTGGAGGATTTCAGTCTATGGGTGAGAGAGAGATTCTTTCATCACATGCCGTCAGCAGCACAGCACTCTTCTGAATGACCTCATCAATGTGTCTCTCTGTGTTAGGTCTGAGTTATCCCGTCTTTAAAGGTGTGATGAAGAAGGGCTATAAAGTCCCCACACCTATCCAGAGGAAGGTGAGGAATGATGAGTCTGATCTGTGCGATGAGTGCGATCTGTGCGATGAGTCCGATCTGTGCGACGAGTGAGATCTGTGCGACGAGTGAGATCTGTGCGACGCGTGAGATCTGTGCGACGAGTGAGATCTGTGCGACGAGTGAGATCTGTGCGACGAGTGAGATCTGTGCGACGAGTGAGATCTGTGCGACGAGTGAGATCTGTGCGACGAGTGAGATCTGTGCGACGAGTGAGATCTGTGCGACGAGTGAGATCTGTGCGACGAGGTGAGATCTGTGCGACGAGTGAGTATCTGTGCGACGAGTGAGATCTGTGCGACGAGTGAGATCTGTGCGACGAGTGAGATCTGTGCGACGAGTGAGATCTGTGCGACGAGTGAGATCTGTGCGACGAGTGAGATCTGTGCGACGAGTGAGATCTGTGCGACGAGTGAGATCTGTGCGACGAGTGAGATCTGTGCGACGAGTGAGATCTGTGCGACGAGTGCAGATTCTGTGCGACGAGTGAGATCTGTGCGACGAGGAGATCTGTGCGACGAGTGAGATCTGTGCGACGAGTGTCCGATCTGTGCGACGAGTTCCCGATCTGTGCGACGAGTCCGATCTGTGCGACGAGTCCGATCTGTGCGACGAGTCCGATCTGTGCGACGAGTCCGATCTGTGCGACGAGTCCGATCTGTGCGACGAGTCCGATCTGTGCGACGAGTCCGATCTGTGCGACGAGTCCGATCTGTGCGACGAGTCGATCGTGCCGATCTGTGCCGATTCCGATCTGTGCGACGAGTGAGAGCTGTGCGACGAGTGAGAGCTGTGCGACGAGTGAGAGCTGTGCGACGAGTGAGAGCTGTGCGACGAGTGAGAGCTGTGCGACGAGTCCGATCTGTGCGACGAGTCCGATCTGTGCGACGAGTCCGATCTGTGCGACGAGTCCGATCTGTGCGACGAGTCCGATCTGTGCGACGAGTCCGAGCTGTGCGACGAGTGAGAGCTGTGCGACGAGTGAGAGCTGTGCGACGAGTGAGAGCTGTGCGACGAGTGAGAGCTGTGCGACGAGTGAGAGCTGTGCGACGAGTGAGAGCTGTGCGACGAGTGAGAGCTGTGCGACGAGTGAGAGCTGTGCGACGAGTGAGATCTGTGCGACGAGTCCGATCTGTGCGACGAGTCCGATCTGTGCGACGAGTGAGAGCTGTGCGACGAGTCCGATCTGTGCGACGAGTGAGAGCTGTGCGACGAGTGAGAGCTGTGCGACGAGTGAGATCTGTGCGACGAGTGAGATCTGTGCGACGAGTCCGATCTGACATTAACCAATAGGACGACAGAAGCTCTTCTCTACATAGAGAATGAAGCATTAAATGATTTCTTTCTTTTCTGATGATGACACTCCGCTTCCACAGTCGGCGTTTATTTACACTCTTGTTTCTCGAGATCAGTCGATAGCTTCTTTCTGATGACATCACACATGTCTGTCAGGTTCCTTGTGATCAGACACAATGAATATAATCCCAGTCAAGAATGCAGCGTGAGTGTGCTGGTTTTCTCTTCCCAACAGACGATTCCTGTGATTCTGGATGGGAAGGATATGGTGGCCATGGCTCGGACGGGCAGCGGGAAGACGGCAGCGTTCCTCATTCCCATGTTTGAGAGGCTGAAGGGTCCACAGGCTCAGACGGGAGCTCGAGGTCTCGTTCTCAGCCCCACCAGAGAACTCGCCCTGCAGACTATGAAGTTCACTAAAGAGGTTTAACACTCGATGTTTCTTCTCATCCTCTGTGTGGTTCTCTTCTTCTTCTTCTTCTCATGATCTGATGTGTGTTTGATTCTAGCTGGGGAAGTTTACAGGTCTGAAAACAGCGCTCATTCTCGGTGGAGACAGGTGTGTGTCTGTGTGTGTTTGTCATCATCATCATGTGTCACTCATGTGAGTCGTGACATTCTGTGTGTTCTGATGTTTTCCAGCATGGATGATCAGTTCGCTGCTCTTCACGAGAACCCTGACATGTGAGTTCACCACTTGAATTATCACCTCTAAAGTGAACACTGAACACTCATATTTCAAAATGTTTGGGTTTTTTAACCTCTTTTTCCCTCTTTTGATCGGTTTTAAAGGTGTCATGAACTGGCCTTTTTTGTCGCCGCTCTCGAGAGCCCTTTATCAACGTGACAGAGTTGCCAGATCTTCACAGAAAAAATAAGCAAATAAAGACCATACGAAAATAAACCCTTATATGCAAATTGTTTATGTATTTTTATATATAACTCCAGGACCTGGCGCTAATTGGGCCAATAACAGTCATCATCTCAGGATGTTCTCAGGATGATCATTTGAATACGATGTGCTTTTATATAACACAAGCTCGGGTTCAAATTGTAGTTCTTAATTCATGACACCTTTAATGCAGTTTTTCATGTGACAGATTTTCGAGTCTGTGATGTCAGTCGTGCGGTATGATGTTCTCTGATATCACACCTGATGTTTTATGTTCACACCTGCAGCATCATCGGTACACCTGGACGTCTGATGCACGTTGTCATGGAGATGAACCTGAAGCTTCAGTCTGTGGAGTATGTGGTGTTTGATGAAGCTGACAGGTGAGAGAAGATGAAACACACCTGTAAAGAGTTAAGAGAGGGTGTGGATAGGTGAAGGCTCCGCCCACAGTGGTGACATCATTCGTTTAACTAGACCTTCATGTGGTTTGAGATGTAAAATGAATGGCAATACCAGTTTGGAACAGCAGGGGCCACTGTGTTTAACACTGCAAACATGGAAAATGTGGATCTGCTGATATTTATCAAATGTAAAAAATCCAGGAAAAGCAGATAAAGTCTAAGTTTGTTTATATTAGAGAGATTTTTGTATTGTTCAGTTTTTTATGTGATTTGGAATTGGTGTTAAAAGTGCAGGTTAGTTTTGTTATTTGAAATAAAATATATTTAATTTTACAAGGAATTGTGCAGCATTTGAGATGCAGAGATGTTTTGTAAATATAAACTGTGAACAAATGGTATGTTGAGTGAATGGTCACGTCCCTAGTTTAGCCTGATCAAACTGATCTGGGATCATTCATGTGTCCAGGCTGTTTGAAATGGGGTTTGCGGATCAGCTGCAGGAGATCATCCGACGTCTTCCAGACGCTCGACAGACGCTGCTCTTCTCCGCCACGCTGCCCAAACTGCTGGTGGAGTTCGCCAGAGCCGGTAACTTCAGCCTCGTATCCTTCTGAACATCTCATGACACGTCACGGGTGTTCTAACGTGTGTTTGTGTGTTTCAGGCCTCACAGAACCGGTTCTCGTTCGTCTGGATGTGGACTCGAAACTAAACGAACAGCTGAAGGTGAGACGGAGCAGACATCAGTGCCCCTGAAGATGTTTTCATATCTCAGATCTGTGTCTTCTCTCCATCAGCTTTCATTCTTTCACCTGCGGCTGGATGATAAACCGGCTCTTCTGCTTCATCTGTTGAGAAACGTGGCGAAGCCGCAGGAGCAGACGGTGGTGTTTGCAGCGACCAAACATCACGTGGAGTATCTCAGAGAGGTGAAACTAAACCTGAACCCATGATTTGAATTCTTCTCGCTTGTGACGTGATTGATTTGTCAATGTTGTGTTTGAATGCAGCTGCTGACGGCGGAGGGCATCGAGTGTGCTTACATCTACAGCGCGCTGGATCAAACCGCTCGTAAGATCAACATCGGACGCTTCGTCCACAGGAAGGCCATGGTGCTGCTGGTGACGGACGTGGCGGCTCGTGGTATCGACATCCCCATGTTAGACAACGTCATCAACTTTAACTTCCCGTCTAAAGCCAAACTCTTCCTGCACAGAGTCGGTGTGTGACCAAATCTCCTCTGACTGAGTGTGAACGTCACTTGATTGCAGGATGATGATTGACAGCTTGCTCTCGTCTGGGTTTCAGGTCGTGTGGCACGTGCCGGGCGAGGGGGCACGGCTTACAGTCTGGTGTGTCCAGATGAAGTCCCGTATGTGTACGATCTTCATCTGTTCTTGGGTCGACCCGTGCAGCTGGCCGTCCCCGAGCACACGCAGGGTAACATCAACATCCACACACTGATGGACAGACATCGCTCATCTTCCTGAAGTTCATGCCCCATGATTTTGTTTTTTAGACTCTGATGGCGTGTTCGGTCGGGTTCCTCGGAGCATCCTGGACGATGAAGAATCGCAGCTTCTCGCAGCTCACGAGAACTCTCTGGACCTCGAGAACCTCAGACATGTCTCTGAAAACGCTTACATGCAGTACCTGAAGTCTCGGCCCAGCCCTTCTCCCGAGTCCATCAAGAGAGTGAAGAACACTCAGTTTTCCTCAGTGGCCGTTCATCCTCTGTTGGGTGAGTGTTTGGATGTGATGCGTGTCTGTCCTAATTCGAGGACTCCTAAATGTTTGTGCTTTGTGTATTTCATAAAGCGTTTTAGCGCTAAAACTATCTCGTAAACCTGTGAGACGTTGGAAGTGAAGAGGACTCCTGAGTCTCTAAGAACAACTCACAACGTAACATAAACCTGAACATTTAAAGAGATTTCATGACGATGAGCTTAACCACTAAGACTACTAATATCTGATAACTGTTTGTAAGATATGCTTACAGTTATCTGAACATATACATAATATGAACATATCGTTTATTTGCACAAGAGAACTCCTTTTTTAAATAATTAGAAAATACCGTTGTTTATTTTGTTATCATGTGTTTGCTGTGTATTTGTTAGCTGTATTTTTTAAGATATTGTTACTGAATAAAAAACAAACGATTTGATTGAATTTAAGCGGTATGCACAATAACAACGTAAAAATTGCTTTTGTAAGTGAACTCTTGGCTTGTTGAATTAGTAATTTAGTGTATAATTTATCTACATAATTTGAATATCAATTGAATTTCGTACATTTTTATTTAAAGATCTTAATTTATATATGTCAGCATGAGAACGCATTCTATAATATTTCTGTGATTAAATGACTGACAGAGACTAATCCTCCATCAGCCAATCACTGTGGTCCTAGTCAGTAAGCTTGCTGACATCACTCATTGCAACGAGGTCAACCCCGCTCTTTGTCTTAGCTTAACATTTAGTTCTGTTTCTTAGTTAAAGTTGCTGTCAGCAGCGTTGTGAAGAGGTTTGAAGTGGAAGCTCTTAAATAAAAACGTTGACTGCTGTTTAGGAGAGCTCTTAGTGTCGAGATCAAATGTTTTGTGAATGCGGGCCCTGATCTCATGTATTCTCTGTTTGTTGGTCAGGTTCTGGACTCGGGCAGACGGAGATGGACAGACTGGTGATGGTCGACTCCATTAAAGGATATAAAGCCAAATCTGTACGTCACTCAAACTCTTTCAACATCACATCATGTGTATTTTTCTTCATTTTAATTACATGACAAAGTTCTGCTGGAGAATATACAGATGCTAAGCACTGACACACAACTGTGACTCAGTATTGACCAATCAGCATCCAGAGTGGCTTTACTCAAGATGTTTGTTTCCTCAGACGATATTTGAAATCAACTCCAACAACAAATCAAACGCCAGCGAGGTGATGCGAGCCAAGCGGTCTCGAGACAGTCACCTGGTCGACAAATTTTTGAAAGCACGAGCGGAGGTGACAGCAGAGACGGCTGTTACCATGGCAACCGGATCCTTAACAAAACCCACTGAGGAAGATGATGAGGAGCGCGAAGACCTTCAGGTAACGCTCAGCAGAAATCAACCTTAACTGCAGGAAATATTCAATGGTTTTGATTTGTTGTTCTGCATTTACGTGTGGTTTTTAACAAAACACAAATCTGAAATCATGACAGATTACAGGTGTTCTCTTATTTCACTCTCTTCAGAACTTCTTCTCTGACGTAGTCGGAGGGAAAAGACGAAAGCAGGACGGTGAAACAGACAGACCAAAGAGCAAAAAGAGCAGAAGATCAGTGAAAGACGAAGAGTTTTATATCCCGTACAGACCCAAAGACTTTAACTCTGAGAGAGGGTACGAGCACATGGTGTCACAGGCTCAGTGTCTTCAGGAGTGATGGGAGGTTTAAAGGTTGTGTTTGTGTTCAGCTTGAGTCTCGGGGGTGACGGAGGCTCTTTTGAGCAGCAGGCGTCTTCTGCCGTTCTGGATCTGATGGGAGATGAGGACCACACTCTGACTCAACAGAAGAGCATGATGAAATGGTGCGTAGCAAACACTTAACATTTATTAAAGAGAATATTAACCTTGTGTGTGTGAGTTCATATCGTCTGTGATCTCCTGCAGGGATCGCAAGAAAAAGCGTTTCGTTCATGACACGGGCAAAGAGGAAAATAACAAGAAGGTCAAAACAGAAAGCGGTCAGGTGGTGAGCGGCAAACGGAAGAAAAAGAACTTGTATCCTTCTCCAAACATTTAGTTATATTGTGTGATGCTGCAGACTGGCCAGCAGGTGTCAGTAAAGCACAAGCTGTGTTCCATCGCTGTATGACATCACACTAGCTCAGCTTTTGAATGCTCTCATGATACTGTGATGTCATACACCCAAACTTGACTTGTTGTTGTAAGTTTTTTCCTCAACTGGTGTTTAGTTATGACGAATGGAAGAAGAAGAATAAGGTGGATGATGTTTCAGATTCAGATGAAGGGACCGGCGGAGGGAACAGAGGGAGGAAATTCGGCGGTAAGATCTCATTTCATACTCCTCATGGTTTATATCTCCTGAGTTTCATCGTCCGCTCAACTGTGACTTTGTGTCTCCTCAGGTGGTCGAGGGAGACCGCGAGGACCGCCGTCCAAACCAAACGCACAGCAGAGCGGGTCAAGGGTTCGATCGGAGCTGAAGAGCCGCGATCAGATCTTAAAACAACGCAAACGTAAATCCAAGCAAGAGTTCATGCAGTCCGGCGGGATAAAGAAACTTCGAACCAAAGGAAGACGACGCTTGCAGGAGGTCATGAAGTCTGGGTTCGGCCGCAGTGGATCCAAGAAAGGAAAGATGAAGAAGAGATTTTGAGTCCAATAATAAACCTGAGAATACGAACGTTCAGAATTGAGTTGAAGAAGACAGGCTGGACAATGGGTGTATATTATATACAGGACATCTGTTTACGTGTGTAAAACATTGAAAGAATGAATACAAATTAAAGCAAGAACGCTTTTAATAAAAACATTGCTTAAAACCTCATTCACAACATTACAGTAAAACTAAAGTATTCATTGTCACATCTGATCACTATTAAAGAAGCTTCATCATAGACAACATTTATGTGTGTGATTAATGTAAATCTGATCTCAGATCACACTGTAATCTAACAGAGGATACAGAAGTTATTTTTTACAATATAGTTTTATATTGCTCAGATTGACTCAATCCTCTCAGAATATTTGTGAATGATAGATGTCGAGATCTGTTTCTACATGAGAGGCCAGAAGCAGACGAAAAGATATTGAGGTGCTTTGTGTAGTTCTTAAGAAAGTGTTTGTTTGTTAGTTAGTTTGTTTGTATGCTAGTAAATCAACTTCAGTCATTCACGACTCTGAAATCTGTTCATTTAAAGTCACCATGAAATCAAATTTGATATTTCCATTTATTTATCGTATATAACATGAATCCTCAAATGCTTGACTTAACATTGAATCAGGTTATATCTGATTGTAGATGTTGTGTTTCAAAGGTCATTTTGTGAACCATTTTAGAAATGGTTCATGCACGTCACTGTATGTAATAGGTGGTTATTTATATTTTTACGCATTGTATTATGATATTAACATGACTAATAGCATTTAATCAGAATATATATTTATCAGATTTTTTTTTAGTTTGCCTTTTGACCGGTGACATCATTTCAAAAATATTTTTATAAAGTATTTGAAATAAATACGTTTTATTTCAAGAGATGTGATAATGACAAGATGAAGTACAACTAGCCCCCGAGACACTGGACATTACACAATGAAGTCCTTTTCTTCACACAAGTTCGTGGACTTTGCGTTGCCATCGACCGTCTTTCAATCACACAATCTAACGCACGAGCGTGACGCTCAGAAATGAGGTGAAAACGCTCGCGCACCTTCGCTCAGGTGTGTAAACAACCTACATTCGTGTTTCAGCACAACTGTGCGAAGTGTTTGTCTGACATTGTGTTTGATCAGCGTGGATGGATTGTAAACTCTACGAACACTACAGTCTGTGAGTACTCGCGTTATTTGATTATTTCACCTGTCGATGTGATAAACGTGTGGTTTAGTGTGGGACAAACGCAGTGTGTGTCACGCGTGACGTCAGTCAGATGATATAAAAACTACTTCACTGAACAAAGCTGAAAGCTTCAATGACAGAACCGAAGAATTTCAATTTGCGTTGATGGAAGTTAGACGGGTAAATACAACAAATACCCGACGACGTCAATCCACAAACTGTGTTTGTTTGCGCATGCGTGTTTGGTGGTCACGATGGCGAGATTCTACGGCGGAGGTCGTGATCAGCCTCTGATCTACTGAAGCTCTTGAGTCGTGTTTTAGTTTCGGCGAGACACGTCAAGGCTTGCTCTTTAAGAAGACGTTTTTTAAATATAACCATGTTAGTGATCTAGTTGTGTTTTTGTCAGATTCACGCATGAATCCTCTGATTGTTTTATTCACCAATCACAATCAGTTTCTTGTTAAATAACGGTGATTTAAAAACATGCATTTCTAGTGTAGTTCAGAACTGTTTAGTGTGGAGCATTGCAGAAGTTCATGTTCATTTGTGTGTCCGGACCGGTTGATGTGCAGTGGAATGTTTTTTTCCAGCATGTGAAGTATGAAAATGTGTCTGATAGGAGCTAATCGTGGAGAGGACCGAACAGATTCCCACTTCTGCTCTGAAGTGAAGAGGATTGAGCATCTTATCTGCTTTCCCAGGCCTGACACAGCATCCTCTTCAGATACACTGAGACGGCCGTGGCTCTAAAGCACTGAACTCTTTATCAACAACAGTCTGATGTGTGTGTGTGTGTGTCTGTGTGTGTGTCTGTGTGTGTGTCCATTATTAGAATGTCAATCAGGCCTTGAGCTCGTGCACAATTCTGATGTGTGTCGCTCGCTCATGCCGACTGCTTTTAGGACACATAGTTACAAACAACATCTACATCTCAACAATGGCACACATGCACAGTAATATAGATTACTGTCTATCCCAGGGATCCCCAAATATGATTAACCCTCTATGAGGGACCCCCTTTTCTGAAATGTTTATCAATCTATAGCTATATTTTTCTGTGTAAAGAAATTTGCTCGATAAATAGTGAATAGGATATTAAAGCCAACAACTTGTTTCTAAACCTAAATAGTCGAGAAGAATTTCACTTTGAGCCCAAAAGAAGAAACTACGGTGAGAAAAACTCACTTCAAAATTCAAATATTAACAATTTTGGGAATTATCCAGCGCAGAAAATGCAGATGAACACTGTGGACTTTTATCGTTTTTTGCTTAATCTATTTTCTCAGAACATTTCTGGGTGACCCCCTGCAACCTTCTGGTGGTCCCCGGGCCTAGTTTTAAAACCTCTGGTCTATACCACACTATACTTTATTATTTGGATTGAGATCTGTTAAAGATAGACGCTTCTAATCCTTCATGGTGCACTCGTCTTTCTGTAGAAATCAGACGGATGTTTTTAACAGCAGATAGTGTTTTTCTGTGTGAAGATGAGATCATAGATGAGCAACAGTGAGTGGAATAGTCACCAGTAGTGTTTAATGTTTGTTGTGTTGAAGCGATTATTGTGATGATGTTTGTTCAGAGGCAGTAGATTGTGTGAAGAAATGTAGATGTGCATCAGTCACCTAACAGAATAATAGACTTTCTGAAAAACAAAATATTAGATTATTGGTCACTTTTATCCAGTTATACTTGCATCTTCTCTTACCATAAGAGTTTGTGTTGGCTGTAGGGAGACAGTCCTTTATTGTACCCGTCCTCTAGCTAAACCTTTATCACAGGAGAGATGATCCTGTGGTGCATCATTTATGGGTCTCTTCTGACAGAGAATACTGTATAGTTTAATGCCCATGTCTCATGAAAGTGAATGTTGTGTCATGGTTTAGAAACAGTCTAACAAACACAGGCGAAACTAGTCAAACATTTTTTTCAAATAAACAATCGAATTGAAAATAAGTAAAGGTTTGATTAGGCATGGGCCGAATACACATTTCAAGGTATACGGTTTGGAAAGTCACAGTTTTAAACGCACAAAGTTTCTGTTGTACCGTTCCAAAGGTATGAGCTGTTTTGTGCAGGAATCCATCAGGTTCTGTGCTATGTTTTGTTTACGCTTAATTAGTTGTTTGCTCATCTGCATTTCATTTATTATGTATATATGTGTGGATGAATGCATGTAAGTTTAATTACTGCAAATGCATTTAAAAGAAGACTAGAAAGGGGTGACATCCCTGACAGCACGCATACATCTGGGTTACGTCTATTTGACGTCTGCATTTACATCTTACAGACATCTACAATACATAGTTTGCTCATCTGCAATACATCTCGGAGATGTCTGCTGTCAGACGTTATAAAGACATCTTGAAGACGTCTGTAAGATGTTTATGATTTAGAATGGATGTAAATCTGCTCTTTCTAAGATGTTTAGCAGATGTTTTTACGCAGCAAATCTCAAGATCTTTAGCAGACGTATTACAGACATTCAAACGTCTCCGAGACGTATTGCAGATGAGCAAACTACGTATTGCAGATGTCTGTAAGACGTAAATGTAGACGTCAAATAGACGTAAGCCAGATGGATTGTGCTACCTGGGATGCTTTCACAATGTTTGGGAAGCACTAATTTAACCGACTGACATACTGTTCATGTTTACTGTTACAAGTATTGTTTGTTGCTTAAAAATCAAATCTATTGTGTTCAATGTCTTTTACTCCGACATTTAAAATAACACATTTTTAAGCTCCAATCCAATACCGTGAAACCGTGATAGTTAGTCAAACTCTCATGCCGGCCCATGCCTACATTTGATATAACTCCGCCAATAATGTGCTCGACTCTGACACGCAACATGAAGAAGTGGAGTCTGATGTGTCCACGTGATGTCAGTATTGAGCAATCAAGAGATCTGTGTGATTATCGGCCGGGTGTCTTCACAGTCTCCCGTTTGTCACTTCCGATGTTTCCTCTTTGTGCGTGTGTGTTGTGTATTATCGTGATCTCAGACGGCACTAGCATGAATAAGAGAGTTTTGAGTGTGTATCAGAAGGTCAAATATCACGCAGAGCATCTCTCACTCTACTGAACGTCACAGATATGGACGCGCATCCAATGTGACGTGTTTTTCTTTTGAGCACTTGAGGGATTTTCTCAAACACGACGAGCTCGCATTCCACGCGATTCCCTGCGCGCGACGCCAGAGCTTTGTCGCGTTCTTTGTCCGGCTCTGATGAAGTGATTATTGTATCCCGTACAACGAAATCCCATCGATCCTAATAACCCGCGAGGAATTAAACTTCATCCCTTTGCTCTGCTACCACCTGTCAGTGGCACATGAATCATTAGAGAAAGATCTGCTCCGGTCTTTTGTCCCACCGCGATAAATCCCCGTACACCTTATTAGACAGAAGAAGTAAACGCGAAGGCCAGGCGTTCAGTTACAGCATGTGCCGGAAGAATGCGTTACGTCTGCTCGCCGTCGAGCTCTTGGCACGCGAGGGAGCCCTTCGCCATGCCCGCGCGGGCGCGCGCGCGTTTTGCTGCTCTGCTTTTATAAGATGTGTCTGTGTGATGTGGGTCTTCATAGGGCATTAAACGTGAAATTGTTTTGTGTGTGTGTGTGTGTGTGTGTGTGTGTTGAGGTTTCACCAGAGATCGTTCAGTGGGTTATCAGTGGACGCTCGTGGGGCGTAAATGAGTCGAGTTCCGATTCATGTGTCATCAGTGATGTTGTGACACACGTGCGCATTGTGTGTCGTTCTGATGTTCCTGAGACGGAATAGAAGACAATCACTGAGACTCATTTGCATGCAGTCAACACCTCTTCGTCTGGTTCTTTGGGTTCTCCTCTTGAGTATCAGAGTCTGGAAATGAGCTTCTCTCTCTCTTTCTCTGTGTCCATGTGGTTTGTATTATAAAGAAATGAAAAGCCCCAGTGTGTGTTGCAGTTTCCATGACTGTGTTGAGCTCTACTCTTGTTAATGGGGTCTTAGTGTTTCCTTCCCTTCAGTCTGGTCTTTATGCAATGATTTTACACATTCTCATATGTATAAAATCACGGTTTTATACCGTATAAATGAATACGTCCCATCTAAATGATTTTTTTGTGTAAATGTTCTTGAACTCATTTGATGTGATGTATGTACTGCGTGGGCTTGTTTCTGTTTATCATTAGACTCTCGTGTCTGTCTATGTGAGGTTTTCTAACTCTTGAGTCGCTCAGCGTCGCACGTTTCTCTTTATTTTCACGTTTAATTACATTATTCGATCGCGTTCTTTTCCCAAACACACAGAAATTATTTTGTAAATGATCAGGGGACATTTGTATTTTTTCATGTTATTTCCGCAGAAGCGCGTGTGAATGCGAATGTTTTTCTTATAACAGACTACTTTTTTTTACCACAAACACACACGATAAATAAAGTGCGCTTTTAGTTTTTATTCATTATTTTATTAATAAAACAAAAGTATTATTATGTTTGTCTCTTTGATGTACGCGCACTAGCTCCGAGGTTCTGTTGTTTGAATCCGACACAGATCACAGATCAGACCCGTAAACATCAGCTTCGGTTCGGTTCCGCCGCTCTCCATCGGTTTTATTCTTCTGATAAATGATTGTCGTGAAAGTTGTTGGTGGGGTTTAAACTTACATTTAACACATATTAGGCTAAAGATAGCTAATCTGAATTAAACTTCAATTATTAGCGTGTTTCTAAAGATTATTTAATATTATATATTAATGATCAACAATTTTCGCTCATAACACGTTAATATTTATCTGTTCGTGTATGTAATTATTTTATTATTTTAAAGTCAATCCGGTAAAAGTTTTATGAATTATTAACTTCAAATAAAATGTTTTTAATATAAATCGCTGTGATTGGTAGTTGTAGAAGTTCTTTTGACATCAATTGCCGCTTTCTTTTTCGTTGGGCAACCTTTTATTTTTTTCACTTCAGTTTAATTGCTCTACTATGCATATGTACACTTAATGTAGACTAACATGATATAATAGAATGTAATATAGGAGGATATATTTGCGTCTTCATTTTAAGAGTAAACTATATTTACATGTTTAATGTTAACTATCAATGCATTAGTAAATCAGTAAAAACTCTAACATACACTATTGATGGTTTGTAGTTTTTTCCTGAATTAGTTGCTTTTGTCTGTATTTGTAAGGTGTTGTTATGAATGTGATTATCTGCCCCACCACAGGGTGGCAGTGTCATCATTGACTCTCTCCCTGCACGTGCTGCTGGAGTTTATATCATTATGGTCTTTAAAGGAATGAATAATCAAAGAATATCCTCAGTCCAGTGTTGCATTATCATCATTACAGTAGATCTGTTTTTTAGTGATGAAGCAGTTCATGATCTACAGTCAGTTTATCGTACAGCCGCTGTCATAAACTCTGACCACCGGCACTGTCCGGCGCCCGCCGCGGGTTCGAGGGGCCTGGGCAGAGACCCGGACATGTTGTGGAAGTGTGTAGTGGACAGAGGGCAGACAGGACGTGACCCGTGAAAGGAAGTCCTGAGTCCACATCCATCAAGCCCAAAACTGCTCCAGTGATCAAACTTAAATGAGCAGCATATGAATCAAGTGATTTACACCGTCTCATGCTGCCAGAAGTCATTATCTGAAGCAAGCGCGTTGTGTGTGATATTGTGTTCAGTATTGATCTGTGGATCATTAGTGTTGCAGCTGGACGTCAGTATCGTCCGTCCGTCTTTTGATGCTCATTTACTGGAGCTCCTCATTACCTCTGTGTCCAGGGCAAACACATCAAAGAGCGGGTCACTTCTCCAGCCTGTGTGGGAGCGCCGCTGACCGCTGGACAAATAACCCAAAGGTCAGGAATTACATTCTGTGCTTGAAGACCAGGAAACAGAAATCTTCATTCCCGTGAGCCATGTACCTGTGAGCAGACGGATCATGAGCTCCTTCATCATCTTCATTCACATTATGTATCGTAAACAACACCGGATGAGCTGCTCTCTCTTCGTAAATCTTTGCTGAATGTGTCATTGAGATTCTAGTAATCGTCAGTTAAGAGTTTTCAGGTGATAAACGTCAATGTTAATGTTGACTCCGGCACGTGTGCATTGATTTCTGTTTGACACCATTAATAATAAGCAGATGTTTTAATCCTAAGTGTATGAACAGATTGATTTTAGAATCTATCATGTGTGTATGGTTCAGTATTGAGGTGTGTCAGTGAATCTGAGAAACAGAGAATGTCTCTTTTACGTGCTCTTTTTAAAACTGTTAAAAATTACTCTCATTTCAGAATGAGAAGAAACAAAACAATAACTTCATGAACTTTAGTTTTATATTTCTTCTCTCCTTCTGGACTTGAGAACTTGTTGAAACTTTCATCTTTTATTCATCCTCATGTCAGGCCCAAACCTGTACGAGTTTATATCTTCATCAGAACACAAATTAAGATATTTTGAAGAAACACCACTGAACTCCATTGTATAAACACAAAACCACATTTCTCAAAATATCTTCTGTTGTGTTCCACTGAAGAAGGACTCACACAGATCTATAACCACATGAGGGAGAGGAAATGTAAACTTGAAGTATCCCTTTAGGATGAATTGCTACATCACTTTCCTTTTTTGTGTAAGTGGATCGTTTGAACATCGTAATGGTGTGACGCAACATTTAGAAAACAAACTGTTAATATAACATTGTTTTATGTTATTAATATGTATCATATAAAACAGCATTAGAAAAATGTATGTTCATCCTCATTAATCATCATCTATCTACTTTTATTCAAAATTTTTGCAGTCACAGTGGGACACATTAACATATTAGTCGTCAACTCCCCATGTTGCTTAGAAGAAAAGCTTCTGCTAAATGTAATGTTTATTTCCTTTTTTGCTCATGCTAGTCAATGTGAACTGATTCAGTTTGGTTTGCATTGATAAGAACACTATTAGTGTCAGGGTTGTTCAGATCAGGATTTTTTGATAATGAAGGTCCATCATGACAGGTCTGTATAAAGTACGCCAAAGAAAAAGCTTTAGATCTCACCCTGGTGAAGTGAAACATGTAAATGTCTGAATGAGATGTTAGAAGCCTTTAATGGTTTCGTGTCTCGTGTCTCGTCTCTCTCACGCCGCGGCTGATGCTGTAGAAGTGTCCCACCGGTGCCTTTACACTCAATCCTGTTTCATATTTAACCGTGTTCATGAGTGTGAATCCAGCAACGGATCCCCCGACACTCATCGTGATGTTTGCGGAATACACACACACAGAGCTCTTACACCTTTATTCTTTCCCAATGCATTTAGTAAGTAAGAGGTAAAAAGAGAGATGTGCGGTGGATGTCCAGCACGTGTGTTTGATCAGATCATCAGCCGCTTCGCTCTTATTACAATGCAAATATGGCATCATACAGAGCAATCGTTGAAGTCCTCAGACATCAAACGCTGTCAGATCTTGACTTATTGAATCTGGTGAAGGCAGAAATCTGCAGCGAGTTACTCAGCGGCCGTGTGGCGTGTGTGAGCGAGACTCTGGGCAGAAAACTCCAGCGCTGAGGGGATGATAGGAGACAAAGACCAGGCGTCCTCTGCGGACAGGACCCAAACTCTGCGCCGCTGTGTAATGGATGAGAATCTTTCTCCGGCCACTTCAAAGCCTCTAATGGGTTACTGATAACACCGTTCTACAGCAGCTTTGGCCTTCGCTTTGAGCGCACACTTGCACTCAAGTGCTGCTGTTGGCACCGGACCAACACGCTTTCTCATGCCTTGACTCGTACGGCACATGTGTGACATACTGTGTCTTTCAGAGACCGCCAATTTTTTGCCCCAAAAGCCCTATTTTTGGCATTTTGATGGAATGAAACACAAAGGATTGGTGAACGATAGGAGCAGTATAGTTGATTTGAGAGAAGGTTTTTATAGTCTGATGTTTTTTTAATGTATGGTTAAGAGGAATTGATGCAAATGCATTTGTGATGTAAAAATGTTTTACTGGCGGACGAGCTGTTGAGTGTGAGAGCTGTAGAGATGACGTCCTCACACCCTTGTTCACATCTAACGGCCGTGTTTGAACGTGACTACACTGCTTCATTTTTAATGTCTCATCTGAACACACACACGAAACACCAGACACGAGACACGTCCACCACAGCCACCGCTGACATCTTCTATCAGTCCAATAATAATGTCATACCTTTAGTTTTTCATTTATTCCTGAAGGAATGTATCTGTAGAATGATAGGAATTGGATTATATATGCTGTGTTATGTTCTGGTAGACAACAACAAAATAACGTGTGTGATGTGACGGGCCATCACATAATAATATCACATTAATGAACAAACTTTCAAATCAGGTTGAACACCAGACGATGCACTAATTGATGAAAGTTAGATCTTTCACATTTGTTCTTTAATCAAAAATACAACTGTGCCAACATTTCTCTCATTTCAAAACTGAGATCAATACTGTTTACAAGCATCTCAGTGCAAGACTTCAAGAAACTGTTTGAGAAAGTTTGGATGAATTTCGAGTCCCTGCTTGAGTTCCTGTTTACTGTTATTCTAAAATGAAGAAAATAATAATACTACAGGACTTTGTGACGCTAATAAGCGTATGAGCTCTAGTGTGTGTGTGTGTGTATGAGGCATTGAGCTGAAGACATGTTTCCAATAACACAAGTGAACAGAAGTTGAAGTGTGTTGTGTTTTATGATGCTCATATGGACTCTGTAGCAGTCGTGTTTAATTGGGACTTCATGAAGCTCTTGTTGTTTCAGGCTGAATCTCGAGCTGTTTTTCAAACCCCTGTGTCAATATCTCACTCGCTCTTACACTGAATCCACTGTAAACCTACACACGCGCGTGCGCGCACAAACACACAAACGCACGCGGGCGCGCACACACACACACACACTTGCCGTGTTGGGGCGATTCCCATTTCGCGTCTTTTGCGCGCGCATATTCGTTATTGTGTATGACAAACGAGCAGCGATCCGCATGCGCTGCGACCACTGACTTATATAAATATATATACTATATAAAATAACGAATACGCGCCCGGAAAAGACGTGAAATGACAATCTGGCCTTCAAGAGTAAATGGTTAATAATTTAAAGTCGTTCATTTTTTCACAGTAGCGCACATATCAGATCAGCAGACTCACGAGACACCCCGACATATGACTAATGGGCGCATTCTGAAATGCAAATACAGATAAATACAGGCCGTATATGAAGAGTTCGCTTTCAAAATGAGAAATGTTTAAGAAAAATCATGTTTTTTTATTTATTAATATCAATCAAACTACAGTTGGTTTATTTTGATTCCAGAATTACTCAAAAATATGGCTAACTAATACAATAAAACATGATCAAAAACATGATTTTTTTATAAATATTTAAACGGAGTTATCTCATTTTGGAACCAAACTCTTCATATATTCTTTTACGTCATGAAGCTCCGCACCGTTTCGTGTGTTGTTTGATATATGGAGAAATCAAAAGTGAAAGAGCCATGGGCTTTTCCTGAACGACTCTGCGTCATGCTACGGCAGATTTTCACACAACAATACCTACGGAAGCATATGTGGTGCAAAATTCAATTTGCAATGCAATATTTAAAATGGCAATGCAATATTCAAAATGGCAATGCAATATTCAAAATGGCAATGTATTTCTGTTTTTAAATTTACATTTTCCATTACTTCACATGTGCAAAGTTTGGTGCAGAAGGAAAATGAAATTATATTATTTACATTTGCCATTTCCAACAGCAGTCTTAATGTGTAATGTGCATACTTTTTAACGCTTTATAAGTAGCAAAATTAAAATGAAAATGTCATTTTCCCTTAATGCATTAACATTAACAGGTTCAACATTTGGGATTGCATTTTCATTTACACACAGCGCATTGAGTGGCGCAAAATTCAATGTGGACTTGAAAATGCATTTCGAGCTGACCACGCCCCCTCCCCGTACAGCGTCATTGCGTGAAGGCGGAGCCAGCATCGCTATTTGCTAGTTAGGTGTGTTGTTTTGAGGTGTTGAAAACACGTTCGACTGCAGAGATGATAAAAGCGTTAAATCGCTTGAACATACACGTGTTCATCATAAACACGTTCAGTATTTGTTGTCTTTGTTTCTGAATGATTATGTTAAGATATTGACTGTTTTTGTGGTGCAACATTTCCTTAACTTCAGGAATCGAGTTATTCAGTGGATCTGTCACAGCCTAAACTGCAGCATCCGGATGAATTAGAAACCAAGGTTAATTTTCGTAAGGGCAGATCTCCACTTTGGCAATGTTTATGTGTATTTGTGCATAATCTCTCCCCTTACACTTTCTCCAGCACGAAAGAAGCACAGTACAGAGGTGTATTTCACGTGGATGTATCGCGTTTGTGATTGTACTGTACAGTTACTGAACAGTGGTCTCACAAAACGACCATTTCTGAACAATTGTATGAAGATATTGTGACAAAAAAGACATTCATCAAAATACAGAATGTGTTTATGATGAAATCGCGAATGAGAAAGTCAAGTGATTATGAGACATTCAACAGGCGAGCTCACCGCTTGATAAGGCAGAAAATTCTAGAAATGTAGCTACTAGTTCTATCGTCTACAGAGACGTACTAATCTTAAAAAAACACCCAAGTAATTTTTTTCTTTGTGCTCCAATTCGTGTGCATGCAGTTTAATGTTTTTATCAGCTTTGCGGCCGCACATCCATGCCTGTAAATAGCGATGCTGGCTCCGCCTTCACGCAATGACGCTGTACGGGGAGGGGGCGTGGTCAGCTCGAAATGCATTTTCAAATCCACATTGAATTTTGCGCCACTCAATGCGCTGTGTGTAAATGAAAATGCAATCCCAAATGTTGAACCTGTTAATGTTAATGCATTAAGGGAAAATGACATTAGAATTTTATTTTTGCTACAGTTTTGCTTGACTATCTTAAACATATATAATCAATCTGGGAATGCATTTTCATTTTAATTTTGCTACTTATAAAGCGTTAAAAAGTATGCACATTACACATTAAGACTGCTGTTGGAAATGGCAAATGTAAATAATATCTGCACCAAACTTTGCACATGTGGAGTAATGGAAAATGTAAATTCAAAAACAGAAATACATTGCCATTTTGAATATTGCACCACATATGCTTCCATAAATACCGACCTAGTGATAGCGCAAAGTCAAAATGAAAGATGCAGAAACACCGCAGACAACTTAAAGGCTGATTCACATATCGCGTCTTTTACGCATGCATATTCGTTAATTGAAATATAAATTCGAGGAAAGCGCGCAAAAATACGTAGTGACGCGGTCGTTATGCGCATGTGACAACAGGTCATTTGACAAGAACCAGCCAACCAATACAGACAAGCTCCGAGAATATGGAAACACAAATGATAACAGCATTAATAAATCTAGTAGCAGAATTATTGCAAGGTATTTACAGTGCATTTATCCATACACCCCCAACTTAACTTCCGGTACATATTCACAAACACTAGAGCTACTGTAGATTATTTCTGATAACAATCAAAAGAAACCGAGAAGAAGCGTTTCTTGGTTAAACTTGTCTCTCTAATATTTTTAATTTAGACTGCGATACCAAGCTCAACCGCTAGAAATCAGTGTACTATACGCTTTCTTTAAATACGACCGAACTGGAGGACTCATTCAACAAATTGTTTATTTAAAGAAATGAACGTGTAACAAAATTCAAGAAATCGTTTATTTGATACAATTATTATACAATAATATAATATTAGAAATGAATACGAACATAAATTAAGAAATATAAATAGTTATTATTAGACACTAGCCAAACACAAACCGAAGTTAACTGGGGGTCAGGCGAGCACTAGTCCAATGAAACCGTCTATACCTCCTCGTTTCAACGGCTAGCGTGGCCCATGGTTGCTTAGCAACAACAGACGTGAAGAGAGCCAAACTCTTAGGCGCTTTGGAAAAAAGGGTGAAAGCAGTGCGTCTTGCGTGTTCCGCAGGGTTTTAGACGCGAGTCACACAAAACTAGAGTTCTAGAGATCTCTAACATATATAGTGTGTTCTCTTATCATTTTTATGCACAGGGGTCACATGAAGGTTCAGTCCGCTGCTGCAGGGAGTTCAGCCATCGACGCGTCCGCCAACCGACTGCCCATCAGCTCTGAATCTGCCCTTTGTGTTGGACACAGAGAGAAAACATTGGTTGGTGGGGGGCTTTGGTAGAAAAATCTTGTCCAAACATTCTGCACGCGGGTTTGTATTCGTCGCACCCCCGCTGCTATTGATATCATTACGCGGGGCTCTCCAGCTGAGAGGAGGGGCCCGGCCCGGGCGGATGGGACGGAGAACTTAATGAGAAGTGACACTGGCTCCAGGTCGACCGAGCATCTACCGGAATTCTCTGGGAGCCGCACTTTCTCCGTCAGCGCATTACATCAAAGATCATTACCTGCTAATCAAAACACATGAGCTCCAGGCTCCGCCAGTCTGACGGATGCCACGCCCACCACGGCTACCGGATCAGAACAAACTCCACCCGCACGGAACGGCTACACACGTTCCCACGAGACACGCCAAACAACGCTCGCAGAGATCTGAATTTCCTGTTTGCTAACTAGCCGGAGAACACTAAATAAAATAAACAATGTGCATGCTAGACGTTTGTCCTGTCTGATTGGCCAATAATAGAAGCTCAGACTGTGACGTCACACTGAATCCAGGTCGACCTGTAATGTAGTGAGTGTGTTGTATTCCAAAGCGGGTGTGTGTGTGTGTGTGTGTGTGTGTGGTGACTGAACCTTCAAGATTCAAAGGAACTTTATTGGCATGATAAAAGAAAATTTACATTGCCAAAGCACAAGATTAAATATAAACATGCACAAATACAGATTAAGATAAGAAATAAGATAGAATAAAATTAAAAGTCTATAAGTAAAAATATATATATAAACATCTCAATATAAACAGAAAAAGAGTTTTAATTAAAGTTCTCAATGAGGGTGATAGTGTCAGTTTGTGTGTGTTGTTCTGTCAGTGTTGTTTTGTGTTGTGCTGCTTGTTCTTTGCTCGTGGCAGGACTTGACATATCTTGAGCAGGTTTGAGCTTCTTGAGTTTTCTCCCAGTATGTATGAGATCTTGTCCTTTTGTTGAAACTGGTCAAAGTCTTTGTGTAAGTTTGTAAACTGGGGGAAGAATGTTTCTCTGATGTGTGTGTAGAGTTGGGACAGGAGAGGAGAAAGTGCAGCTCTGTTCATTTATCATTTATTCATTTATCCATTTATCTGTTCATTATAACCTTCATTTATCTGCTGACCTGAGATCATCCGCTCCACTCGTGTTCTCCTCGGAGTCTTGAGATCTGAACTGATCTGAGATCAGACACTGATGTGCAGTCACAGAGGCTGACGGGGGTTCAGGTTTTGGACTAATAACCTTCAGTCTAATTCCATTCTGTGTGCGTGTCACTGTTGCTTCATTAGGTCACATCTGAAGTCATGTTGAGATGTTGAGGGATTTGTTAGTCTCCGGGACAATCGCTTCTTTTATCCTAAACCTCGGCGCAGACCACCGTAGTCTGATGTCTGAGGAAAACACAATCACCATCACACCACAACAAGTTGAGTCAAACATCAAAGTGTGTTCTAGCCGCTGAGATGGCCTCGCTCCTGTCAGATGTGTGATGGGGCGGGGCTTGTGTTGTGCCTGCAGGGGGGCATCTCTGCAGTGGTCCTGTATTGCTTGTGTGTGTATTTGTTGTGTGTTTGTGTGTGTTGGGGGGATGAGGAGAGAGCGAGTTGAGGGTCTATTGGCCACTAATCGTTTGTTTGAGTTTCCGCTCGGCTGCTCGTGTTATGTCTCCATTAGTAGGGCTTTGTGCAGCAGGAGCTCTTACACATCCACTGCTGTCTGGTGCCATGCAGACTGTCTCGTGTGTGTGTGTGTGTGTGTGTGTGTGTGAGAGAGGGTTCTGGGACATAATAATACAGATTATAAAGTATTGAAGTCATTGTATGCAGAGTCCCAGGACATGTGAAGATACAAATGCAAATTCTAACAAATAAAGTCCGAGGGCTATGAGCTCAAAACATTTCAGAAACCGGTACACATTCACAAACAATAGAGTGCCTGTAGATTAAATCCGAATTATAATCAAAAGAAACCGAGAAGAAGCGTTACTTGGCTAAACTTGTCTCTCTGTATTTTGAATTTAGACTGCGATACCAAGCTCAACCGCTAGATGTCAGTGTACTATACGCTTTTTTTAAACGAGACAGAACTGCAGAACTCATTCAACAAATTATTTAATAAATTGAACAGACAACAAAATTCAACAAAAAGTTTTTTTAATACAATTATTCTTCAATCAAATAATATTATAAATGAATATTAACATAAAGGAAATAATATATGAATATTTGTTATTAGACACAAACCGGAAGTTAACTTGGGCTCATGTGAACGCGCGTCCGATGAAACGCTCTATACCTCGTCATCTCAACGGCAATCGTGGCCCATGGTTGCTTAGCAACGACAGACGCCGGGAGAGCGCAAACTCCGAGGCGCATAGTCTTTGGAAAAAACTTTTTCATTGATTTAATACTGGATTTTTTACTATGAAAAACCACAACTATGCATAAAATAGAGGAGGAATGCTTGAAATTCTTCAGTTTTGTGATCATTCTTTAAATGAAGGAGTTTGTGAATGTTCAGGTGATCTAAAATGCTACTGATGTGTGTACACGAGTGTCAGAGCCGGACCGCTGTTTGTGTTTCATTTTGTACAGTTGTGTATCACTGAATGTCCAGTATCTCTGTGATCTTCACACTTCTCTTTTGTCATCTGATCGTCTCTTCTTTTGGGACGTCAGGCTGTTGGTTCTCTTAATGATGAAGGAGGACTTAACACAACGCACACCTCGGCAGATTT
Source organism: Triplophysa tibetana (assembly GCA_008369825.1). NCBI lineage: Eukaryota > Metazoa > Chordata > Actinopteri > Cypriniformes > Nemacheilidae > Triplophysa > Triplophysa tibetana. The sequence continues at coordinate 350,886 of CM017901.1, read as the reverse complement.
ATATGATGTCTCATACAGAGCTCAGTGATCAGATCATTCATCTGTCTGTTTGATGGACGGTGACTGTCGGCAGAGGATGAGCTCCAGCACATCTTTAATGTGAAGAAAAGCTCTCATGTATATGGATTTTAGATATTCTGAATTCTCTTGATCTTTACTCAAAGTCAGGACTCAGAGCTTTCAGAAAACTGGGGCTCGTGTGAAAGTTGTCCTGGGACGAGTCAATCCATTCTGGTCTATTGTCTCAGTTTAATAAAAGTCATCCAGCGGGTCTCGGGAGCTCTCTTTTATACCCCGGCGGGGCAGTTAAAGTACCATCAGCTCCTCTGAATCAATAGAGCGCTGGAGTGGAACTATCTGCCGCTGTGAGCAGTCAGTTTTCACCTTGTCCTTTGGAAGCTCGGCGAATGTTATTCATGTTTCACGCTCGCGATTGATATCTGTTGCTCACATCGGTCACCGTTCACTTCAATGAAACACGTTTAATTTTGGATGTCACGGAGTTATTTCTGCAAACAAAAATGAACAAAAAAGTTTATGAGCACCTCCTTATCCCAATATGCAGATGAGGGTTCAACGGATAAGAGTTCTCTGAATCTGTTGAACTCATCATTTTCAGGAACAAAGGGACGACAACTGTCAAAAGTTGTATTCATTGAACAAAAAAGAGAGAAAATACGAAGTCAGAGGAACAGAACCATTACTTCTTTAAAGTCAGATCAAAAGTGTCACAGGTTTTTTTGACAACAATATTCATGTAGTGACGTTTTGATTGTTTTGACACAAGTGTGTTTACACTGATATTTGGATGAATATTTCAGAATATTTGATATCTAAGAGCTGCAATCCTTTCCGCATTGTGTTTGATTCATGTTAAGAATAATAACCATCATCACATTAACTTGTGTTGTGGTAAAGCAGGAGTGATTCTTCTGAGATTGTCTGTTGTTTAGACATCTTTACACTGTTTAATGTGCTGTCCTCATGCCTGACGGGTTGTGGACGTATGATGCAGTAATTCTGTGCTCAATACAATCCCCCAGCCTCCGTATAGGTTTCAGAAAGTTTCTTCTCACATGAAAATCCCTTACGTAACAACCTTTCTTAGTCACTTATTGGACAATTCTCCTGGAAAAGCACGGCCCACGTGTCATCCACCCAGTGAAAGAGCACGCACCCTCAGAAGTTAAGGTGTTTCTGTTTGTTCAGGGCATTTGATTGATGAATGTTTTTTAAACGCAGGATATAACTCTAGATTTGGAGGTGGTTTGAAACTGATAGATGGAGCGGTCAGCATAAAAGACGGCAGAAATGAACCGCATGCAGTAAGTCATGTGTCTGAATTTTGTTGGCAGTCGGTGTGACGCGCATGATGAAGACAACACAAACTGATAGTGAATCAAGAGTTATGCAGGTATAATGTGATTAATGATTGTGTGCTTGTGATTTAGTTCCCCCCCACAAGCGTTCAGGAGGTTTGCGGAAATAATCGCACAGCTGTATCTGTCTCTTATAAGTGTGATCAACTATAGACTCTTCAATGATACGATACGAAATATGCAATAGAATCTATAGGAACTCAAGATTAATATGAGATTGGCAGAAAGTGCTGTTACACACACACAGAGAATTGAGAACATGAGTGTGAAATAAAAGTGTGTGTGTGTCTGTGTGTGTGTGTGTCTGTGTGTGTGCGTCTGTGTGTGCGTCTGTGTGTGTGTGTCTGTGTGTGTGTGTCTGTGTGTGTGTGTGTGTCAGTCTGTGTGTGCGTGTGTGTGTGCGTGTGTATGAGTGTGTGTGTGCGTGTGTGTGCGTGTGTGCGTGTGTGCGTCTGTGTGTGTGTATGTGTGTCTGTGTGCGTGTGTGTGTGCGTGTGTGTGAGTGTGGGTGTGTGTGTGCGTGGGTGTGTGTGAGGTGTGTTGGTGTATGGTGTGTCGTTGTAGTGTGTGCGTCTGTGTGTGTGTGTTGTGTGCGTGTGTTGTGTGTGCGTGTGTGTGTGTGTGTGTGTGCGGTGTGTGTGTGTGTGTGTTGTGTGTGTGTGTGCGTGTGTGTGTGTGTCTTTGTGTGTGTTTTATGGTGTGTGTGTGTCTGTTTGCGTGTGTGTGCATGTGTATGAGTGTGTGCGTGTGTATGTGTGTGTGTCTGTGTGCGTGTGTGTGTGCGTGTGCGTGTGTATGAGTGTGTGCGTGTGCGCCTGTGTATGAGTGTGTGAGTGTGTGTGTGCGTGTGTGTGTGTGCGTGTGTATGAGTGTGTGTGTGCGTGTGTGTGCGTGTGTGCGTGTGTGTGTGTGTGTGTGTGCGTGTGTGCGTGTGTATGAGTGTGTGCGTGTGTGTGTGAGTGTGTGTGTGTGCGTGTGTGTGTGAGTGTGTGCGTGTGTGCGTCTGTGTGTGTGTGTGTGTCTGTGTGCGTGTGTGTGCGTGTGTATGAGTGTGTGCGTTTGTATGAGTGTGTGAGTGTGTGTGTGCGTGCGTGTGTGTGTGCGTGTGTGCCTGTGTATGAGTATGTGAGTATGTGAGTGTGTGAGTGCGTGTGTGCGTGTGTGTGTGTGCGTGTGTGCGTGTGTATGAGTGTGTGAGTGTGTGAGTGTGTGAGTGTGTGTGTGTGTGTGTTTGCGTGTGTATGAGTGTGTGAGTGTGTGTGTGTGTGTGTGTGTGCGTGTGTGCGTGTGCGTGTGTGCGTGTGTATGAGTGTGTGTGTGCGTGTGCGTGTGCGCGTGTGCGTGTGTGTGAGTGTGTGAGTGTGTGTGTGTGTGTGTGTGTGTGCGTGTGTGTGTGTGCGTGTGTATGAGTGTGTGCGTGTGTGTGTGTGCGTGTGTATGAGTGTGTGTGTGTGTGCGTGTGTATGAGTGTGTGTGTGCGTGTGTGTGTGTGCGTGTGTATGAGTGTGTGTGTGTGTGCGTGTGTATGAGTGTGTGTGTGTGTGCGTGTGTGTGTGTGCGTGTGTATGAGTGTGTGTGTGCGTGTGTATGAGTGTGTGCGTGTGTGCGTGTGTGTGTGTGCGTGTGTATGAGTGTGTGTGTGTGTGCGTGTGTATGAGTGTGTGTGTGTGTGCGTGTGTGTGCGTGTGTGCGAAGGCTGACAGACGTCTTCTTTCAAACAGTGAACGAGACGTTTATTATACTTCTATCTCTTGATGAAAGTGTGTTGATTCATCATTTGTTTGACGGTGTAATTTCACACGTGACAGTAAATCATGACAGATGAATGTGTGTTTTACCGTTTTAAAAAATGTGTAAATATATTTAAACTGTAGGTTCAGCAATCCTTATGTGAACTCTGTCTCTCTGTCTCTCTCTCTCTCTCTCTCTCTCTGTCTGTCTTTGTCTCTTGCTATAAGAGAATTATCTTTACATTACATTACAGTGACGTTCTGCCCTGCGGGGGTTAAGAGAGAAAGCAGCTCTTAAAGAGACACTGCTTAACCTCGACCCCAGCGTGTGTGTATGTGACGGAGCACTTCATGGTGTGTTTACATTCTGGCGAGAGGTCTTTATCTTCTCCAAGCCTGGGATCTCCCGCCACCAGTTTACATGAGAGAGAGAGAGAAATCTCACACACATTGAAGCACATCCACATATTCATTCATTTGGTGCAGTTTTTAGAGAAGTCTTGGAGTATTTGTGTCAACTACTCTGTTATTTTGTGATTGGCAGAATCCTGCAGTCAGTCATTGCTGTTGTCCAATCAGTGATGAGCGTCTGTGTCAATCAATGTTGATGTCAAGGTGTAAGTGTGTTTGTCATCACCGTTATGATGCTTCGTGTAAAGAGATGTAACCCGATGAGACTCAAATGTTCTTCAAGACACTTTATTTTACCTCATAATAACACACTTGTTAACATGTTCAATATATTTGTATGTTTGCTCATGAAGTGTATTTGTTTCAAATTGTTACACAAAAGCTAAAGCAAGATGTGATTTACTACAGATAAGAAGATTTTGTTTGTGATCACATACAACGTGTAACATCTTAGTGTTTTAGTGTCAGTTATTCAGGGTCACATTAAGGGTGACCATACGTAATAGTTTTTACTTCTGCGGTGTCCTCTGGCGGTCGTGTTTGGAAACCAGAAAGACACAATCAACGATTACAGTTAATGTTCGCACGTCTTTTCTTTATTTGGCCAATGTGTTTCCGTGTCCTGTTAATTCACAAAAAGAAAAACCACCTCAAGCGAATGTAAAAACTTCTATGTGAATTCAAGGTTTTTATTTTGAAATTTGTCGTTTTCATCACTCGTTTCTAATGTAAAACTTTAGAAATGCGCTTAAAACCAGCGTGATGGAAACCCGGTTAGTTCTTACTCCATCTTTGATTTTCAGAAAGGGTACAGTGTGATCATCTTTGGTTACTTTTCGGTTGATAACAATAGACACAAGGGTAGTGAAGAACATTTGTTTTTCGTGTTAGATTAGGAAATATAGTAAATGGTAGGTGGGTCTTGTTATGTATAATACTGAGTTGTTCAGGAAAAGCCCATAGTTCACTTTCGATTTCACCATATATCAAACAAGACACACAACGGTACAAATCAAAACAATAATAGCAGTGGAGTATGATCCTCCCAAGATGGCGGCGCCACTGAAACATGCAACATAGGGCGTGACATCAGCTTCATATTCTCTATATCAGAACAGTTTGATGTCCTCATTTTCGTTACCTTGAGCTGAGCTTTTTCCGAATAATGGACTTTTGTGGAGGAGAAAACACTTACTGTGAGATTGTTCATCTAATACCTGCAAAACGCTTGTTCCTGGGTCAGCAGGTAGAGTTTATTACAAGTCAAATTTGACAGAAATGTGGTTTTCCCCAGGTGTTGATCAGGTATATTAAGTTGTTTAGAAAGACCTAAAGTACACAGGCGATGTGAAGGTAAACTTGAAGCCGATATTCACACTTCCTCACTACGCTTGTGAGTCCAATTACAACAAATTTAAAGTCTGTATTCATTGTGTGGTCTTGTGTTCACATGCACATGAATGACAGACAACAGAAAAAAGTCTAGTGTGAGCTGGGTGATATAAAGGTATCATTTGTTTTGTAAAACGTTCAGTTCTGGTCCTTGATTCTGATTGGTTGAGCTGTGTTCTAAGCCGTTGTAAATCACCCTGGCAACCCACTGCTTCTTGGGGCTTATTGCTTCAATAACATCAGCGTCTCTCACAGATAAATGAACAAAAGTCCAGTTTTTGTCTGTTTGTATCCGGTCAGCGCACAATTTTCTTTCTCTAAAGTGAAATTCTTCTTCTTTTGACTTGGACTTTATTTAGTTGTGTTTGGTCCTGAGGGCACAGACAGCATCAGTGAGACACGAAGAGGACAGAGATCACGGGTGAGATATTGAGTGTTTCAGCTCTCTGCTGTGGAGATTCGTGACTTCAGACACTTTCATCAATAACATCAAGTCACACGTTGGCCTCTTGCGAGCTCCCTCGCTGTCTTCAGACGTGAAGTCTTGTGTTTGGAGCTCCGAGACTGTTACCTCCACCAGAAGAAGATGCTTCCAGACTCACTACATTTATAGAGATCGATACTCCTGAAAGAAGCGCCGCTGGGTGTCGAGGGAAAGGCTGTATTGATCCAGACTGCTCTTCATACCCGGAGCACACAGAGTCTTGCTTAGCACCTAGATTTCTTATTTAATAAAATGCTGTTTTGTTTACAATGGTGTCGTCATGTTTAATACAGAGAACTTGGAAAAGAACCGTCTGACTCTTCAGCGAGTCTTGTTGGAACATTTGATTGTGTTGAAGGTCATGGACAGCACATTGATTCAGAGATTGACAGGTCTGTCCTGATATAGCACATTACTAGATATCATCATTTGTGAACCTGGACCACAAAAACACGGGTCACAAGGGTCGATTATTTTAAATGGAGATTTTCACATCATATGAAGCTGAATAAATGAGCTTTCCATTGGTGTGTGGTTTGTTAGGATAGGACAATATTTGGCTGAGTGCAAAAAATCGAAATATTGAGAAAGTCATCTTTAAAGTTATCCATCAGAGACGCTGTAGCAGGCCAGCAGCTGCTCAGAAGAAACAGGTTTGTTTTAACAATGTCTATGAGCTTAACGCTGTAATGATGTTGTGAAGAGTAGATGAACCCGAAAACTGAAATTCTAGACTTTACACAGATACCAAACTTGAGTAGTTCGACCCAAAGAGCGACAGCAGCGAGTGAAGTTTGTAGACGTTTTTGTGAGTGATTTTCTTGCATCCACTCACTAAAATAAATGTTTGATATACTTACAGTCGGAAATTTCTTCTTGAAACATGATCTTTACTTAATATCCTAATGATTCTTGGCATAAAAGAAAAAAAATTTATTTGGACCAATACAATGTTTTGTTGACTATAGCTAGAATTATACCCCTGCGATTTATGACTGGTTTTGTGCTCCATGGTTACAGAAAAAGAACTAGAAAGATAAAATACACATGAATAGACATAAGTCGAGAGGTAACTCTGTGTTCTGTGAACGCAGTGACCAGTTTCATGTTTCACAACATGTTGTAGGATTTGTTCATGAAGAGGACGCTGCTGTTCCTTTAAACACAAATCACATGTGACATGTATGACATCATCATGACCGAGCTGCTGGACAGACCATAGATATATATACACAGATGCCTCTGTTTCTGCCATATTGAAGCAGTAAAAAGTGCTCCGTGACCACTCAAGATCAGGTGTGGGCACCGTATGTCTGCAACGCATCAAATGAATATCAAATGTTATAATCAACACCACATTATGAAGTGGTCATAGAATAAAAACACATTCTCACCTGTAGAGGTTCAGATATCTCTTCGGGAATTTATTTCTTGCTCTTTTTTTACAACCGGTGTCGTGGCATCCTGGAAAACTTTGTTCACTGTTGACTCTTCCAATAAGGTCTGCAGTGATTTACATGTACATGTGGGATAGACACTGAGGATGTCACGGATGATGTCATTGACTTCCCTGTTTGTGGTCAGAAATGAAAGCTTGAAAACTGAAAGTTTTGATTTGTGAGATTGACAGTATGATGTCACAGTATAGTTTAGATATGGAAAATGGAATCGCTCAAGAGCCACTCTCTGGGTAAAGTCAAAGAGTCTCACCGTAAGGCACCGTAAGAAATCTAACGCTTCACAGAACAACAGCGAGAGAGAGAGCGATGCCGTCAACAAATAATGAGAACGACAGACTTTCCATATGGAGGAGGAATGCAGGTGAGGGAAGTGCTGCAGAGCGTCCGGAGGGATTGGTACCTTTCCCCACAGACGCCTCAGTAATACTGTAGATGTGTCTTATCAGTCCTAATGATGAGCCAGCTGGAAGTTATTTGGCAGTCTGTGAAGCCCCCACCGGCCGGCCCTCCCGTGACAAGGACTGATGGAGACGTTCTGACATGCATTACAATCTGATACGAGTGCATTTTACATCAATGCCATGATTTGAGCCTGGGTTATCTGTGGACCTGGGATTTTAACCATGCCACGGTCTGTCTAATGAATCATCCGTCATTGAATTCATGATGGATGGACTCTTTCAGATATCTGTGAATAAAGAAGTAGAGCTTGAAGCTTCCTGAAGTCACATCTCCGATTATTCATGAAAACTGTACCTGTTTTCGGCCCTTCAGGGGTCCTCGTGTGTTTCTGATCGTCTGCTTGTTTCTCTTCGGGCGCTGAAAGACTCCAGACCTGCAGATGTCTCGGCGCGTCCGATTCCTTGGCTTTCTCTCTGTGAGCAGAGATGTTGAAATGAATCAAATAAGCCGGTTGGTTGGCTCCGTTGACTGCTATAGTTCTCAGAACAGCTGTGTGACTCCTGCGGCCGATAGATTTGTCTCTCAGATTGGTTCTGTTTGAACTGCTCATCCGTCACCAGTGGATGTTAATGAAGTAATCCTCCTCTCGTTTTTCTCTCCTCTGGAATGCTCTTGTTCTTTTTGTTCCTTCTGCTCGTTCGGGGCAGCGACACTCATTTGTTTCGTGGATTTCTACTTCATCATGACTTCCCGATAGATCTTCACTGGCCTATAACAGACACCACGGTTCTATACTTTAACTTTGTATTTCATAGAATAAACACTCATATCATATCATATAGACTTGGAGAAGAGTAATGAAGCTTTTGAGATATACGGTCAGATTTATTAAACGGTCACAGTTAAGGAAGTGTTCATCTCTGTCTGCTTTATCAGCTGAATCGATATAGACTCTTAAAAAAAGGTCTTTCACAGGGTTCTTTGATGCCATAGAACAACCTTTTGGTTCCAGAAAAGAACCTTTAACATTTAAAGAACATTTCTGTTTCCAAAGGGTCTCCAGATGATAAAAAAGTAAGCAAGAGAGGGTTCTTTAAAGAATCTTTGGCTAAATGGCTCTTTGTGGACTCAAAAATGGTTCTTACATTTACATTTGTTCCATTGGGCGACACTTTTATCCGAAGTCACTTACATTGCATGATTCAATACATTTGTCTCTGAGGACGTGTGTTCCCTGGGAATCCAACCCATGACCCTTACATTTATAAGAGAGCATATTGATCTGTTGTTGTTGGTTTTAAAACATCCAGTCATTGTCTAAAAAGCTGTTCTTCATTTGAAATGTTCTTCATTTGAAAAGCTCATGATATAATTGATGATGGTAACCCGCTCCACTTAAACTCCGAAGGCCTTTGAGAAGACTGAACTGCTCTTGGAACATTATTCAGAAAGTCACGATATCATCCATCTTGAGTCACACATGCATGTTTGTGTGATGGGGAGATGCGTGGGGCGGCGTGCTCATAAATCAGTGTTTAAGCAGCGGGGACGAGGCAGGAGGCTGCAGGGTTAATGAAGTCCTGAGATTGGACTGGATGTGGAGGAGCAGGTTCTCCAGAGGCCCCATCAGTCAGATCAAAGGTGTCTGGTGGGAAGGTCACTGGATTCGCCCAAAGACCTGTCCTGAGACTCAGACACAGACAGAGAGTGTGTGTGTGTTTGATAAAGAACAAACTGAACAACACTTGAATAAACTTGTGTTTTCACTGTATAATTACAGATTTCATGCATGTTTCAGGGATTTTAATGTAAATCTTCAGATGATGCTTGTGATCAACACAGAAACTGAAGATTTGCACAGAATGTAACATGTCTGATTCAACAGAGAAATGAAAGTTGTTTGACCCGCTGCATGAATGCGTCTGTTGTGTGACGGTCATCTGATATCATTTCCATTTCTGTCCTTCTCTTAAATAACTTTAAAGAAATATTTGCTGACCTCTGTATCCTTTAGTTAAGTAAAGTCAACCCACAGGTTTACTCGAGTGATAGATGTGTTGGTAAGCAACCCTTAGTGTGTGTGTGTGTGTGTGAGTGTGTGAGTGTGTGGGTGTGTGGGTGTGTGGGTCTGTGAGTGTGTGTGTGTGAGTGTGTGAGTGTGTGGGTGGGTGTGTGAGTGTGTGAGTGTGTGAGTGTGTGAGTGTGTGAGTGTGTGAGTGTGTGTGTGTGTGTGTGTGTGTGTGAGTGTGTGGGTGTGTGGGTGTGTGGGTGTGTGGGTGTGTGGGTGTGTGGGTGTGTGAGTGTGAGTGTGGTGTGAGTGTGTGTGGTGTGTGAGTGTGTGGGTGTGTGAGTGTGTGTGTGTGTGTGTGTGTGTGTGTGTGTGTGTGTGTGTGTGTGTGTGAGTGTGTGTGTGTGTGTGTGTGTGTGTGTGTGTGTGAGTGTGTGCGTGTGTGCGTGTGTGCGTGTGTGCGTGTGTGCGTGTGTGCGTGTGTGCGTGTGTGCGTGTGTGCGTGTGAGCGTGTGAGCGTGTGAGCGTGTGAGCGTGTGAGCGTGTGTGCGTGTGAGCGTGTGTGCGAGTGTGCGAGTGTGCGAGTGTGCGTGTGTGCGTGTGTGCGTGTGTGCGTGTGTGCGTGAGTGCGTGAGTGCGTGAGTGCGTGAGTGCGTGAGTGCGTGTGTGCGTGTGTGCGAGTGTGTGTGTGTGTGAGTGTGTGTGTGTGTGTGTGTCCTGCAGAATGTTCACAGACTGAATGATTTCTCTGTTTTCTCACATGATATACAGCCACTCCACAGAAACCATCATCATCATCATCATCTGGATCAGCCTCATGAACTGGATTCAACATCATTGACTCCTCACCTATATAAAGAGACTAATGTTGACCTTTAAGATGAAGTTTGTTTCGTTCTGATGACATTCATTCTTCAAATATATTCAGCTGGTGACGTGTGGAGTGAAATCTGAAGAGTCAAAGATCATCTCCATCAGACTTCGGCTTTATTACGGTCAGCAACATTTCTTTAAATAAAATCACAATTCAAGGAAGGATCTTTTACATTTATTCTGTTTTCTATGTACATTTCTTCATCTTGCGCTCAGAGTTTTTGACAGAAAAATCAAGAATTTCAAACCAGATTGACTTACTTTTTAGTTAAAAATGGAAAGCTTGCCTAGCTAAAACGTAGCTCAAACAAAATTGTAATGACAAAAATGAAAAAGTCAAACTAAAAAATGACAAAATAAGGCAGAATAAGAGAAGATACTTTATAATACAAGGAAAATAAATACTATTAACATGAGAAATCTGGTGACTTAAGTGTTGAAAAAGAAACATTTCCATATGAAGTTGTTTTAAGAGGTTTAGCGTCTGTGTTCAGGGACCTAATGTATAAGCGTTGTGTAAATAACCACACACACACACTCACACACACTCACACACACACACACATATTGGGATTTATAAAAATAAACTCTGTGTAAATATGCACACACTGTACGCACACTTTTGACTGTCTGAAAGCATGTTTTAATGATGAAATCTACACAACGTCTTCTACATGACATCCCTGTCAACTGTGAGAACTAACAGAGATTGTGTTTGTGTGACCAGAGATAAAACTCTTCCTGTGTGTGTGTGTTCTGAGACAGACGCTGCGTCCCAATTCAGCTACTATGCACTAAAAATATGTAGTGTTGGTATGTAACAAAACAATATGCACACACTGGGACACACACAAGAAACATTGTGCCCATAGCTGTCACATTAAAACACAGCTCGTGTTCCAACGAAGTACTTATTCATTCATTGTTTCATATGTAATGTTGACTTTAGTTATATTTAGTCATTTTGTGACATATCAGTTATATAATTTATTAATGCAGTGGAGCGTCACTAAACTCCGTATACTCGCAGTGATTTGTGGGTAATATCTGCTGTCATAGTGTGCATTATTCTGCACTTAAATTTTCTACCTGAAGTTGATGATCCGGGAATCTTTGGAATACTCTTTTCAACACACTAGGATTCTGGACATACTCATTCTACTTTCAAATACTGTTTAGGATGGATAGTATGTGAATCGGGACGCAGCAACAGACTCTCTTGGATGTATTGATGATGTGACAGTGTTAATCTATAAACTAGTTCTCATAAACACACCATCACATCAGCAGTCTGGATAAACGTGTCATGTATTTGCTGTGTACACTTATTTTCTTTGACTGATATTTCAGTGTCATGAATCCACTGGTCGTACAGAGGCATAAAGAGATTGAGTACAAAAATAAACTTGTTGCGTTTCCCTGAACATACAATAGTAAGTGCATGAATGAGAGTCACTGGATAAATCGCTCTCCTGTGGTTTGTGAAAGTTTCATTGACTTATAGAAAGCAGAACAATCAGTCAGGATAGCCTAAAACATCATCACCTAAAAATCATAAATCACCGATGAGAAAAGCATCTCACACAGTCTTTCTTTCTTTCCTTCCCTTGATTAAATCGTCCTCTTCTGTTAGAAGTCAGTTAGTATTGGCATCTTAAGTGTGTGCCTCAGTCGTTCTCATACAGAGACTCTGGAGAAGAGCTGAGAGTGTTCAGACATATAAACACACAGGACAGACGCTGAAGTGATCCAGATCCAGTTAGCTTCCCTCGTTCCAGTCGGGCATGATGCTGACGCTGTGGACGGCGTGATACTGATGCGGCGAGAGGGTGCGAGGGATGCCGTGAGGGTACAGATACTCGTTCCCCTGCAGGCCGGTGCTCGGAGACTGAATCCCGGCGCTCGGGCTGCACTGACGCCCCAGAGGCTGATGGGGGACGGGACCCTGGTACATAGCGTGAGTGTCAGCCAGCTGCGGAGAGGCGTGACCCGCCACGCCGCTTAATCTGGACACCAGGGGCCCCGAGTTAAAATGAGCCGAGAAGTGCTGGTAGGGCAGCCGCTCCATCTGCTGGACGGCCGACACCGAGCAGCTGCCATACGGTGACACTCCCGCCCAAGTGTTACAGCTGATGTCTTCCAGGCTCGGTGGCGGCTCGGTGGCTTGAGAAGCGCTGGCGTACATGCAGGCCTGCCTCGGACCGGACTCTGTCCTGTAGGGGGCACCGGCGAGACCCAGGGGCTGAGGGTAACTCACTGGCCGATAGTAGTGGTCGTCCTCGCTGGATGAACTTTCCACGTAGGTTTTCTTGTACGAGTGATCTCCTGCGTGACAGCCGTCCTCAACTGCACACACACAGAGTGATGTATAGAAATGAATGAAATGGAAACACACAGATGGTTATCATTAACACATTTCCTGTAGCTCGACCGGTAGAGAGTTGCTTCAGCAGTGTATTGGGAAGCCCTCTTCTAATGAACACATTTGAGTACTTGAGTGATTTCAGTGAGCACAAATCAGAACGCTACGGCTCATGATGATATTCTGGAGAAATGTGTGTTTGTAATTTTACAAGCAGCAGTTTGGAGGGAGCCCTTTTCTATGACAATGCACAAATCAAGATTGAAAATGAAATGATTGTAGTGTGGAGGAACATGCAGCTCAGATCTCAAAGACAGAAACCCATCAATGACTTGAACAACCGCAAAATACCCTTAGAAGAAACAACATGGTGTAGCTTAGTTTTTGCTTCGATTGGAATGACGGGAATAGATTATCATGTTTTTAAAGCAACACTATTGGCGCTTTTCCACCGCATGGTACCGTCAGGTTCAGTATGACTCGGCTCGGTACAGCTCACTTCACTTCGGCTCACTTTGCTTTTCCACAGCAGTTTAGTAGCGCTTCAAAGTGGGTGGGGATTATAAACTTATCGTCAAAGTTGCGCCGCCTCTACTGCCCTTGCATCTTTGTGAACACGTCATAAACACACGCACAATACAGGAGTAATGGAGCATGTCGATGGGGGATGGCACCAATACAAAATACTGCTCAAATACCAGAGAGTTTGGAAAATCTTACAGGAAAGAGCAGGCAACGATCACGGTTTGCTCGACGCCGCACAAGGGTAAGATAATGTAGCATTTAGCATAGTGCTATGGGTCTAGATTTCTAGTTTACTGTCCTTAAGCATATGACGAAATGCCAATATAACGTATTGAAATGTGTATTCATGTGTTGCAAATCAAATGACTCAATCAGTGATCTGTGTGTAAACACGTCACATTTTAGTATCGGTACAGTACGCTTGGAACCTCAACCGAGGTGGTACTAAGAAAACTATCAGGCACTAGGTACTGTACCCAGTGGAAAACCCCCCAGATGTGAGCAGTACCGCGCCGTACCATGCAGTACTATGCAGTGGAAAAGTGCCACATTTTGTTTTTTGACCTTAAAATAACGTCTCTAAAATGATATCAGTGGTAGAACCTTTCGTTAGAGTGCAATATAGTTTCCAAACAACGTTTCTGCATCCGCCAGTTCCACCAGCTTAGTAAATAAATTCAGGTTTATTGCGCTGCCCACATGGAAGCTTATACAGCGACCACGTTAAGACACTAGTGACAGACTATTGTGCCTATCAACCACATGGAGGAACCCGTGAGCTGAAGTTTTAAATCGTTGCTTCAATAGACGGGGCGTCCCAATACTCTTGTCCACATAGTGTACTAATAGAAAACTTGAATGCACCATAAATCTCTGTGTGTAAATATAGTAACTGCACAGACCTTTTCTCTTGACGCAGTGATGATAATCTTGTCCGTGTTCATGAGGCAGTGGATAAGAGCTGGACGGCGGCAGCAGATCTTGAGATGTACTCGTGACTCCGTTCTCACAGCTGTACTGAGAGCTCATGGTGCTCGGGGCTGAAAGACTCTGAACATCTCCACTGAACGGACTCTGACTGCTGCCCACCCGCTGACGGACGGTACTGCGAGGGACAACCGGATATTCCTTCGTGCTTTAAAGAAGAAGAAAGAGGGATTTACTCGACATTCATTTGCACGCCATCTCTCACTCAGAGATCTGGAAACTAACCGCTCTCAGTTAGAATGAACTCATTAAACAATGGAAGCGCTTCACGTAGACTTCAGCGTACTTCAGTCCAAACCTAACTCAAAGCATAGCTCATTCATCTCCTCATATCAACAGAGACAGATGCTCTTCAAAATAAAAGTTCTCTCAACAATGCCATAGAAGAACCATTTCTTTCCAACCTTTGCTTGAACAGAACCTCGCATCTAAAACCGAGAACCTTTCGTCAACCAGAAATCTTTCGTGGATCTTCTATGGCATGGTGAAGCGTCTTTATTTTTAAGAGCGTTTTAATTGACAGCGATTCTAATAAATCTGCACAAAAGCTTTTAATGATCCGTGTCTTGAGTACTTGAGACAAACATGTCTGCTAAATGAATAACTGCGAGTACTGTCTGCCAAATGAAGAAAAGAGCTTCCAAAATATCACACAGGCTTAAAAAGTCTTCGGGTCATTATATCTGGAAAGTCAATTGAACGTTGATCCCGAGAGGCTCTTACGAGAGACATTCGTCAATTCCTTCTCTGCTCATTTAAAAGTAACAACAGACGGAGTCGAGCGACGGCATGGAAAATGCCTTACCATTTTTTCCTCATCTATCAGGAGTTCTGTCATTTCATAGTGGACAACGCCTGCGCTGGCGGTCGTGAGCCCTAAAACCAGATTTTCTGCTTTGAAAATGTGTTTTTCCACACATTACGCTGCAGTCATCTGGAGAAAATAAGATGTCTGATGGTATAGGGTCACGGCACTTCTTTCTTCTGTTTTCTATCTGTGTTTAGTGATAGTCAGAGAGCTAATCTGAGCGCTGACCCCTCCGGCTGACCCCGGCTCCTGTCAGTCATGTGATCACATTTACAGCGCCGGTATCTTGAAGATACTAACATCAGCTGTTAAGATTTTCCCTCACAGGTTCGTACTTACCTTTGCATTCTTGACATGCGATGTAGCTCCATGTCGTCACTTCCACGGAAGCCCTTAGCAAACGGATTGTTCTCAATCTTCAGCTGGGTAATCTGTCAAACGCACACAGACACGCTTCAAATACTGCAGCAGTAGATTTGGCTTTAGGAGTAATGTGCTCATGGATTGCATTGGAATATCGAGAGTGTCGTCTTGAAAAACACTGTAACGGTGAATAAAATCACTTCAGATGAGTATTTATCAATGAATGTTATATTAATGTGATCTGCTGTGTGTGAATATTGACCGATGATCAGCAGCTGATGGAGAGATAACACGTGTGTCATGGGTTTAAAACATTAATCCTGCAGAAGGTCTGATCTTGATCATAATCATCAGTTCACAAATGTAAGTGTTAACACAATCCTGCAGTTTTGGATTTAGGCTCTTTTCTCTTTTCTTTTAATTACATCATACAATCTTTTGAATGGCAAATATAAATAACTAAGGTTTATGCCCTGTGAATATGAATGTCAGTGTCTTCACACATGTTTCTAGACTCTTATTAAGGTTTATTTTTGAACTCCGTCTGGCAGATTTGGGCTGTTGTGGTGAACCTGATCTTCCAGCTGTCATAAACACAAATTGACTCGATTTGTTACTGTCAATTTAAAGTCATTTTAAAAAATAATTTCACAAAGTAATGTCATATTTGAGAAGCTCTTTCAGTATCTGGAGCCGCGTCGTGTGTTTTTATGTTAACGAATGGAAGTCAATCATGTACACCCACAACATGCACGCAATCAATCTGCTCTCATTTAACTTCTTTATCAAGCAGATTTTCGTGGTTCTTGTCCAATAATGTAATTGATTGCAGGCAGATTTCAGCATTCGGTCTTTTGTAAACTCTCTCACAATCGCTAATAAAGAAACTTGACTGTTTTACGGCGCGTCAATAAACACAAGAGCCAAAAACATAAAATCAGACACGTCACATGTTTCTTTCTTTGTATGAACTCTCCTTTTTTTATTTTTGTAACAGTTCTTTGTTGATTATCTCTCATACGTGTATTTAATATCGTGGTATGAGATTTTATCAATATAATATTTAAGCGCCAAACAGTAAATGAAGGCAAACTGTCGTTGCTTTTTTACGTTAGTTAAAGTTTGTAACATTATTTTGTTGAATTTAACGCTAAATTCATGTGCACGTGATTATTTTCTTCCTTTGAGCTGCAGGCGAAAGTGAAGAATGAGTTTCTCCTCATGCTTTTATTTTTAATTCAATTCATGTGTATCAGTATTTAACCTAATAAAAATAATGATTAAGAAAACGTGTCTGCTTACATTAGTTTATAAAAACGAGGAATCAGACATACAGAATTTAAAATACACAATGTTGACATAAATTGAAACAGTGAAGAGAAAGTAAATGTTTCTGCGTCCTCTCTCATCGTCGATACGATACAACACAAAACCCTCCAAATAAATTGAACCTAAAACTCTGTCGCATGTTTATTTACTTCTGCGCCTTTTCCCGTCAAATCTGTTATCAAACAAATATTGAGAAGAGCCGAACACGTCTGGACATTTGACGTTAGAGTCTGAGATGAACGACACTCCATCCTAAAGTCATCATATAACTCTGTTCTCTTGTCATACCTGCTTCTACATTTTGTATTATTCAGTTTTAATGTTTGCGTGTCATTTTCTTTTACAATGTTTGAAGGTATGCAAGAATTTTGGCAAGTCACACAAACTCACAACAAACGAAATAAAACCTATTAATGTTATAATATTTAATATAGTAAGGTATTATTTTAAATAATAATTTAAGTTGTAAAATGTGTAGCCGCTTCGGCTGTATTTATCTTTCACAAATTTTTTGCCCGTTGTGGTTTTGTGTAAAAAACGTTTAGGTGTAAAGCTAAAATGATGCGTGTAATGAATAAATAGGCTATAAGTGACGTTTTTTTTTTCAAAAGATACTTTCCGTTCCAGTTTTTGTCGTAATTGTGGTCATGTGGCCAAAAATTAAATGTTAAATGACTTTTTATATTAGTTAAATCTTACACTAATAATAATAAATCAAAGTGTTTGTCCTTATTTTCTAGTGTTGAACTATTGAGTTTATAAATTACGGTTTGACAAAAAAGCTCACCAACTGTGACCCTGTCTGTGAAATCCAGACTAAAGTTATTCAGATTGGAGACAACGAGCATCAAAGTTGAATTTTATCCACTATGATTTTTATCTTTGACATTAACTTACTCCGTCAATATTAAAGATATTATTATATTTTCACATTATATTTTTTTACATTATGTAGGATGATTTTTCGTAGAAAACAGACAATCACGAAACATGACTTTTCACAGGCAGTCACGAATGTTCACTGTGTGTTTAACTTTTCTACCCGGACAAACAGAATACTGAAAATAATCATTCTTTATCAAGAATTGTAAAAATAACATGTTACAATACTGTGCTCATTAAAAATAAGAAATTAATAACCGTCATATAATACAATGTTAAACAACACTTTCCATCAGATAGATGTCCTTCATTTATCATCGAGTAAATCTTTTATTGATCTCATGTGTTAATATTTGGTCTGCAGATTAACCTACATGTATACCTTATTCGTCCTGTCACTCACCTCAATTACTCAGTCTAGTTTACTCTTATGTTAATGTTATTCAAATAAACACATCTGCATTAATATGAAATATAATCAAACTAACCTTATGATTTTGGTAAGACGTGACAGCAATAAAGGCAGTTTCTGGGAACACGTGCGTGCAGAAAGCCGTGTTTTTCGACCCAAAGCCGTTGTTTTCATCCGCCTTCACGATGTGAATCCTCGGCTGATATTTATGCATTGAATTCAGAATAATCTGCAAGACATAAAAGCATGTAAACTGAAATCCTTCTTTTATGCAAGTAAAACAATTAAAGGATTTTTTAAATGACTCTAATATGTCAAGTCAAGTCAAGATTTAAAATAAGTTATTTTGAATGATTTACAATTAGCCTCTTGTTTACTCTACAGAATATATGAAGAAATAAATAAAGTTTGATATAAAGTGCTGTCAGTGATGTATATCTTATAAAGAGTTTTCTATTTGATGATCTATGGGTTTGCTCTCATATGCCATGTTTGTATCATCTCTTTAAACTGGCACAGTTTTAATGAATCCAAAGTCGTTCGGCTAGTTCTTTTCTCTCTGTATGCAGTAGTCTAAATAAAAAGAGCCTAAATTTCTCATTTTGTCCCCCACAGCTTTTCAAGTCAAAGTGCTGTAATGGACTTTGTTCTTGCCAGGTGTGTTCCTCCACACAATGTCATTTTGGTCTCACATGTGTCTCCAAACAGCAGCAGAGTTTCTGCTTTGATCAGTGAGTTGACTTCAGTTCCTCTCAACTGTTCATGTTTTAACAGATACACTGAGACATGAAAGCAGAACACCAGTTTTTCCTGCCCGCTGCTTTAGCAGTGCTTATATTACACACATAAACATTATTCATTATTAATACATTTTGAATATGTATGATTGAATAATTCTGTGATGTGATTAGATCAAACGTGATGTGAATATTTCTGTGAGGAGAGACGGGTGTTTTTCAGCGGGTTGTGTGGGGACCACCCAGCAGGAGGTCAGTATTGGTGGGTGCCTGTTGCTCCACTTTCCCCGGGCGTGCTATGATAGTGTTTAATGATAGTGAGAGATCACCGTATGCTGCCCCCCCCGGCTCTTTCATGTTCCTGACATCACAGAGATTGTGAAACGCTGCAGATGAATAGCCTTTGTATACCTCTGTCCATCACTCATCTCACACAGTCGTTCAATATAAACAGTGTGAACGCAGTTATCCAAACTCTGCCGCTTTCACTCACATATCTCTACACGGCTGGAAGAAGCATCCAATGTGTGTGTGCGTGTGTTTATTGAGTAATGACACGAAAAATGATCAAAGCAGACAAAGTCTTTGTTTGCCTTTACTCTACGTGCACACTTTGCGAAGCGGAGGAAAATTCTGCTCAGACATGGTCTTCATCTCGTGACTCCAGTGGAGATTCTAGAAGTCTGAAGGACGGTCTAGTTTAATTATACCATCTAGCATTGCATGTTCGCTTCTCTTTCTGAGACCAGTCATTATAAATAAGTCTGAATTTATTTCAAGCACCTGGAACAACAAGGCAGTGGATTGTTATTTTGGTGGAGAAGCTGTGCTTCATTTATAAATCCCAGGGTGCTCTTTCAGCACAAAAGGGGGCACGCCAAGAACCACTGCAACCAATCAAAAATGCATTCTGGCCAGAAATTTACAACAGGGCTCACATTCCAGCCGGGCTCCAGTTTCATTCTACCAGCAGAGGTTTGGCAGAGAAATCAAGCTCCGTCAACTTCACATCGAAACACTAACGGAGCGTTTGCCGAGCGTGTTTCAAAGCATCAAAACATGAAGACGAGATGAATCTGCTGGGCCTCAGAGGACGTGCGCGGCTCGGCTTTATTATCAAGTGTTTCTCTCGACAAGACTTGAGCTAGTCCCTCACAGACCGAGCGAGATCCTTGACATTGACCCGCTGCAGGCGTATTATCGGGCAAGACTTTATTATAATGAAACATTAGCGTGCTCACTGAGTGTTAACAAACACAGAGTTTATGATGTGAATTAAGTGTGTTCAATGAGCTTCTCTACTGTTGGTTTTGATGTCATTAGAGGTGTTTTCTTATTACGCTGTTCTGCTGTTTGTCAGTAACACCTCACACATGTCTGCTCCTTCACAGAAATCCAATCTAGACAAAGATGTGGACGTGGTTCTGTGATGATCTGGAGGGATTCTTTTGTTTTCAGGAAAAAGAATGAACGTGGTCTTCACTCACATGGCCGAAGGGATCCAGGTGGTTATTAGTCAGTTTGAGCTTCTGGAAAGACACCAGTTGTCTCATCCAGTGAGCGCCGGTGGCCGGAGAGTCGGGATGGACGTACAGTCGTCCGGGCATCGCTGGTTCTGCTTTACCTGTCACAGACCTGAAGATACAAAACCCACGCTTATCTTTTGTGTAGACACAATCACAGAAACAAACACATACAGTTTGGTTTATCCTATGTGATCTTGATCTAGTAGGTAAATAGTTGTTTTATATTATAAGGACAATTTTAGTTCAATTTAAGATATTTTGTGCCCTGACCATATTTGAACAAATGAAGTGTTTACTTGCTTTGCTGCAGTGTGTCTTTTAAAAGTGGTTAGTTTCACATCATCTGTTCCTCAAAGAACCTTCTGATAAAGACTACAACCAAATCCTCTTCAGAATTCAACATGTTTGACCTTTAGCTTTTAAAATATCAGGAATAGGTGACCAGCATCTCAAATGTTTCACACATCATTTCTGATCGAAGTTGTAAATTTGCCAGGCCCAAAAATGAAGAGTTCAAAATAAAACGGGATTATAAGGGTAAAACGAATTGGAAAATTGTAGAACAAAAGTGTATTCAGTCAATTAAATTATTTTGGATTTTCATCATTTATTTGGAAAGAAAATAATTAACGGTAAATCTTCAGCAAAAAGTTGGAGGATTAAAAGAAAAATTGTTTTGTCAAATTAAACGTTGATGTTGTCCAGCCGGTCTAGCTGCAGAACAGAGGAAGATAAAATGTGGATTATTTTCCACTAAACTGTTAGAAGTATTATTGAAATTGGTCTATTTACATTTGACCTTAAATACAAAATTTATAAAATCAATCACTGTATTTGTAGAGTGACCGATCCTGAAATTGATGCTTATAAGAAGGTAAAAATATTTGAACTCTTAACGTTCATCTGAATCTGATACAACATTTGTTTTATTCAGTGCAGCGGGGCGAGAACTCTAAGGTGAGTTATATATTTAGTTATTACACGAGAAAGGACTTTTCAGAAACAATGTGTTAAAACAGCTTAAACCTTTCAAATGTCCCGCAGTGTGACGAACTAAAGGACTGTTTAAACGAACATCGTAGAATCTGTTTCTGATGCTAGATATAATCTTCAGATATGAGTAATGCGTGAGTTTAATTTAATAATGCAACCAAAAGTAGCAAACACACACCAGTTTTGATTTGGGTTTTCTTTGAGAGCGATATATTCCTCTTTTGGATCAGACGCCAAAGAAAGAAGAAAGCCAAATCTTCAAGAGTTTCAAAACTCACCCAAAGTCCATCAGTGAAATTAAAACGTCTTTCTGTATTAATAAATTTGACCATTAATGAAGTTTTCTCGTCTCACGAACCATTTGTTATCGGCGAATTTATAGCGATGGTCGTCCGCTGGCACGACATCCATCAGCAGAATGTATTTAGTTTTCGGGTTCAACCCGGTGACCTTCACTTTAAAGCTCGGGAACATTCTCCTGTAGAGAGAAGTGGCAAACAATTACAGCACCAAAAATGCGTACAAAGGTTAAACATGTGTGTTTATATGTGAGTTTATGTGGACGCATAAAGGAATATTTGCACGAGAGAAAACCAGCTGCACAGTTATTCTGCGTCGATGTTTCAGCGTCACATAATTCAATCATCTGTGTGTTATAATCGATACTGTACTCATGAGACATGACTGGTCTTAACGTAATCTTTCTTTATAAACATTACAATACCACCATTAAACACCGCATTTATAAAGAATAGCAAAATACAAAGATGATATGGATTGAACTCCTATATATCAATAGTTTTTCTAACACACAGCTATGAAGGGCCACGTGCAGGCCTGTATTGAACTACAAAAGCAACGAGTTGAAATTCATATTGAAATGAAAATTAAACGACATTAAATCGCAAAGGTCAGCTGAGAATGTCAGAGGTTAAACAGCACGTTTTTCGAAGGTTCGATGGCAAAACGTCACAGTTATAATACAATCAAAAAAACTGAAACAGAGTCACAGAGACACTCGTGCAGCTGAAATAAACAGGTTGTCGCTTATTTGACTTCTTGTAGCTCCTCCAGAACCGCATTTATTTCTGCGAGAGGCCGTGAAGCTTTTCAAGATTAATATAATAACACCTTTCAACAGACACTATTAGACTGTATGATTAGCAAGAAGGGCAGTCTAAATGTTCAAGTGGTGTTAGATGACCGCATTCAACACATTGTAAAATACATGAATTAAATATTAAAATTGGATGAATATGTCCACTGCAACTACAGCTAAAACCAGTGAGTAATAAGACAGATCGATAAATATGCATATATCCATTGATCATAAAACTATCAGAAATCCCTTATTACTAAATTAATTGTTTGAACAAATGTACTGCAATAATTGGACAACTCTGGGCTAAAACGCTTAAAAAAGTTAAATATTAGCATATTTATCTTCTCAACAATTACAGCGTGTGTGTAAAGTTTATTAAACGAACAAAATTACTAAATTTAAAAAACGATACTTTTAAATTATTCATTGCATGAAATAATTCTAGTAGGAGAGAGAGAATTTAGTCTGTAATATCAATGATAATGGGAAGAATTTTTAACGCATTGAAATTCCTTCACACTGTGTGTTACACAATAACAAGTGGCATTCATCCCGTAGGTGTAGTTTGTAGATATAGTGAAAATAAAAGTTTTGTTTCTTACCTTCCTGCTTTAGTTATGATCATTTCTGTCCCAACTTCATGAAACTTTGCCCACAACTCTCGCTCGTGCAGGTAAACTTTTATCCCCTCCATTCCCTTTCAAAAAGACACGCAGAGGAAAATGAACGAAACGAAACATCTGTTTAAAGCATTAGACATCACACACCGAAAGTAACTTCAGCAAAAAATTCACAAACTTGATCAATCCTCAGCAATAATACCTGCACTGCACGTTCTCTTATTGCAAAAAATGTGTCTGAATGAGGGGAAATACATCCAACTGAACAGGAAATTAAATCGCTTCTTTTAACATTTCCCTATTTTTTGCGCTAATTATAGTTTTTTTTTCATTAGTCAAAGAACATCCACACATGTATTTTATGAATATTAAAACTGATATTAAATGACGAATCTTCTCTTACATCAGTCGTGGATTGTCATTGTTTATCTTGCGGGTCTCAGAATGGCAGTAAATGAAGAATCAAGTATCTCATGATCACACACACACGAGTTTATACAGTAGATGTTACCTGTTGAATGTATGTTGTCTGTGATGACGGAGATTTGCTGGAGGCTGCATTCTGTTTCTCTGATTTTCCGTCGTTTTGTGGATCTTTTGGATCGGTGTCAGTGGGAGAATTTTGGAGACGAAACGAGTCTTCACTGTCCGCCATGTCAGAAGAGCCTAAAAAGACTTCAACCGTGAGAAAAAAAAACTTAATTCTTCAACATTCATTGACAAGCATTTCTGTTCTATTCCATGTTTTCTCTGTTCAAGTGCAGAATAGTTTTTGACATGAAGTAACGGACTCATATGGGCCAGTAGTACCAGACAGGCCTACATTTTACATTTTAGTTTTTATTTGGAAAAAAAGGTTTTCACACAACTTGCCATTTTCTTTAAGCGCACGCTCTTGCTCTCTCTCACACACAACAAATGCACAGACTAATATCTTCACATGCATGTTTAATATAAAAAATACTGGTTTGGTTCGTCCATGGTTGTGTAAAATATGGAGAACCCCAAGAGTAGTTTAAGTGAACAATGTCTGTTAGACCCAATCATGAAAACACACTAAAACACAAGATTAAACGTGTTACACAAGTTCCTATTGAGCCAACAAAACACAATCATATTGCTTCTTATTCTACTATACTTTTTAACGAGTCTTTATGTAAAGTTTATGGAGATCAGAATAATAGTCCTCTACAATATTCAATAATAGCTACAACAAAACATAATGTTCATCTCCTGTGAAAACACACTAGTTTCATCTGTATTTTACACACGTGAATATAGACACATATCTGTATTTTACACTCGTGAATATAGACACATGTCTGTATTTTACACTCGTGAATATAGACACATGTCTGTATTTTACACTCGTGAATATAGACACATATCTGTATTTTACACGTGTGTAGTATCAGTGTGTGGGTGCTGCAGTGAATCAAACGCGCGTGGCCTAAAAGCACCGGACTAACATGGATTTGATGAATCAGACTGATGAGAACAACATTACCTTTAATTCTGATGCGTGAAAGAGAGTTTGACAGCAAAAAGTGTGAAGTGGTCCGAGAGCTCGTATATTATCCAAATATTGAGGCTTTAATGGCGATGTGCAATATATTCCCAGCATGTAGCTCGCGGAGTGCAGCTGTGTGAATCCATGAGTTTATCCCGAAATCTTCATCCACAGAAGCGAGCAAACACGAGATTCTGCACGAATGTCACGTCACGCTCACATAGCAGCCCTTATTCTCTTACTAGTCTAAAATTCCTCGAGGAAAACGGCACGATTACCCCCACCCTACCCGTGTCTCTCTTCTCTCTCTCTCTCTCTCTCTCTCTCTCTCTCTCTCTCCCTCCCTCTCTCTCTCTAATGGTCAAACTCTACGTTAGTCTTGAAAACGGAAGCACGTCTGTCGTTTGTGGACAAGCGGTGCCGTGATAATTTCGGTCCACCCACAGCATAGATGCACCCCCCTGTACCCCCCCCCCGTATCTCACTCCCCCCCACAGCACCACCCAGCCACTCATCCTTATTAAGATGTGCGTTCCGTTCCGCAAAACATTTTAAACAAACATCAAAATTCACATAGAAATTCGTCTCGTGTTAAATAAATATAGCAAATATATTCTAACAGATTTGTGCATTTTGCAGCTTTGCTCTCAGTCCAGGTTATTTGTGTTTGTAAATGAAAATAAGGTTTTCACTATAGGCCTATTCTTTAATGAATAATATTGTTTTTACAGCGGACACACACACACACACTTATTGAACATGACACATTTGTATCATTTTCTTGTCAATTCATGATCTATAATTGAGGAATGTAAGAGTGTTTTTATTGTGACTCGCATGTCATGTTTGAGTTGTGTTGTGATTTAGTAATGCGAAGACACGTTTGAGATTTACAGTTGTTGTGACAGTAGCTGTTGACCTCGACACATTGAATTTGAATTTCATCTTAATTGATGAATGTAAAGTGCAGATATTAAAGGTTTAAACAAACAAATGAATTACACAGCGATGATCTGAACTGCTGTTGTTTTTCATATCTGGGCCTAAAACGCTCCCACAAACGAATAATGTCGCGTAACCGAAGTGATGCTCGTTTTTTCTGATATAAATTGTGTTAAAGGTTATGTGTGAAACCGTTATATAGTTAAACGGCACATTTAAATAATGTCGTTTGTGTGTGTGTCTGAACTTTAATCGTGTTATTTGCCGCCGCAAATTCTCAATGTAGATTTGAAATATTTCTAGAGATGAAATAATCCCTCTTGAGGACAGTAATCCAGTCAGATGTTAAAGGACACTCTTACATGAGTAAATTTGCAGAACTCAGGATCTAAATATAGAAGAGACAGCAGCGGGTTATCAGAGTCATTCAGTATCGCCATTCTCAAGGATCACGGACCAATGATCCTGTAATAAACTTCAACTGCGATTTGTAAATTCAATAAATAATTTAGCACAACATTGATTTGTGTTGATGAGAAGCCATCTTAAAACAACTGCTACGATCACGTCACTGGGCTAATAGGTTGTAACATGATTTTATTCACAAAGAAGAGCAAGAATCCGATTTCTTTACAAACACAAAGCCTCTCAGTATGATGAATAAGTCTGCACCGTTAGACTGTCGCAAAAACCCTTTCGTACTTTGTAAAAACTTGATGCATTTACCCCAAAACGCGCAGTAAGCCTTTACACAACATACAATAATAACAAACAAGAACCATATTATTAATTAATTAATTATAAATTATTATCTTTAGTGGTTAAAATTATATCACCGAAATTATGCCGTGAATTTGGAGAATCATCGATAATAGATGTGTATTTATGTGCAAGAAATAACGTTTTTAACATTCTTTGCACCTCGCAAGATCGTTTTTTTAGAGTATAGGTATAAACTGAATATTGCTTAAAAAAGACCATTTTACAAAACAAGTTTGCTTTACTCTGCAATGTTATAATTTTTCAATAAAACTCGTTTAAAACTACAATTATAATAATAATGTGAAAATAAACTACTCGCTTATGTGTCAACAATGCAGGTGAGTCTGAATCTTAAATCTGAGTCAATTTAACTCGATGTTTCCACCTAATGCACTTCTATCGTCACACTATATTCCCACTATGAAAATATTTTTGTCATGTGAATAAATAAAAGTCCGTCTCTTTTCGAGGACTTTAGTATCACTCTACACTGTTATTTAAATGCCCCGGAAAGTTTTTAAATCTCTTAAATTAAAAAAAGTAAAAACAACTTAAAAAACGTAGTTTATAAAGGTAAAGAAAATTTGACTATTTTAAACGCATTTAAAAGTGTTTAACTTTTATGATGCTTTTGAATCTGTGGTAATTTATTACTATTAATAAATGTATTACTATTAGTAAAGTATTTGTTTTATTTTTAAATATTATGCAATTATTATTATTAAGAGTAATGTATCCTATTAGCTTTCGACATATGGTTTTATTGATGATACATTTTCTTGTGATTCTTCAGTAAGTGCGACATTTGTGCGCGCGCAGAGCTTCATTCATATCTTGAAATAAAATGTGATGTTATGTGTCACACCTGTGCTCAGAGGAGGGAGGTGACGAGAACAACGAGTCAAATGTTTTACAAAATATTTGATTGAATAAAAACTCAAACTTAAGGCCTAAACAATTAAAATTAGCCTTTGTTGTGTATAGGTATAATGACGCGCTATAATACGAAGCAAAATATATTTTGCTGAAATCTTTTGCATGTATTTTATGCTGTATAATCATAAATGTAATATTACTATTGTGAAATCTTAACCGAAAACACAGAGTTTGTATGTGAATGAAACAAAACTAGTCAGTGCGGATTTAAAGTCGGTCATCAGTCCACATGAACAGCTGATAACTTTAGTTTCCCTGTGATACTGTTGTTATATTCATCAAATCTTTTTTGTTTGTGACGATAGAAAAACTGTGAGATTTTTTTTTAACATGAGAGAGCATTTCCACATTTCAGATGTAACCCATTTAGTCTTCAATACACATGACTTCATTTAGCTCAGATATATACACATGTTTAAAAAAAGAGTGAAATACTACAAGAGAAATAAGAAGAGATAGAGAGGGAATAAAATCACATGTGTTTGAGTGCAGAAACTCAGAAAACACACGCATGTAGAACTTGAATATGTTAGAGGTCAGAACAGAAACTGTGTAGCCAGCACGGACACACGCACGCGCGCGCGCGCGCGCTCGCACACACACACACACACGAAGCATCTTGTGTCTGATGTAAACTGTACATTTATTGCAGTTAAGTGTCTCAGATCACCAGAAGTTTTGTTCAGGCACATCCTTTAATCTCATAGAGAGTTGCAGCGAGGTTGTTTTCTCTCACACGCTTATTTCACATGTTCACAGGCTGTAATGCAAACACAGATGAGACACTGTAGCATTGCAAATAACAGAATAACACAACGTTCAAGTGCCTCTTGTTGTTGCCACAGAGATTATTCGGTTACTACGTTTACACAAATCTTTCTCGACTTTCTTATGAGTGAGTTAGCGACACGTTTGTTGTTCTGCAGTTTAAAGAGTAACAGTAGGCTACATGTAAAGAAAAGGTTGTGTTGGTGTGTTGCTTTTAACTTTCAACGTCTTTGAATTTGACATGGCCACACATGTCAGCATGCCGGCTGAGCCCACCTCCTCTGACTGGATGCTGCTTTCTCTACAGAGCGATAAGATATCTCGTCTCTTCAGAAAAGAGCTGAACAGCGTCGTCCCCCAACACCTCTCACCTCCCTCACAACTCTCCAGGCCGCCGGGACTCTGGGTGCTGGGCTGGAGCTGACACATTTCTGCTAACAATCACATCACACACTGGACACACATTCCGCTTTCCTGGTCCCCTCGGCTTTTTTTCCATTCACATCCACAACAACCTCCAACCCGTGGTCCCAGAACCCCCCCACCCCACGTACATGTGTTCATAGGTCATAGTCATTAAAAACTCGGTGTGCTCTTACAGTCTTAAAAAAGACTCAAGTTCAGTGATTAAAACAACACGCTAACTTTTCTCAGTGTCTCGTGTTTAAAAGTTCTCTAAAGTCAACCTGTGGGGAAGAAATTAATTCTTTAAAAACATGTGGCTTTTCCGAATGATTCAGTGATGTTTTATCTGTATGTGACTAATAGACAAAAACTTTTGTTAAAATGAGAAATATCATCACAGAATTGACCTCGATTATCTTGAAACTGTAAATTTACTATTGGAGAATATAAGAATTTAGTGTTCATAATGTATAAAGAATTATTATTATTAATAATAATTATTATTATTATTGTCATTACCATTACCATTACCATAAATAGTATTATTATTATTATTATCATTATCATTGTCATTGTCATTATTATCATTGTTATTATAATTATTATTATCATCACGATCACTATTATTCTTTTTGTTATATTATTATTATTATCAGTTTAACTATTATTATTTTTATTATAATTATTTCTATATATAATATGTGACGATAATGTTTAGTTGATCACATCAGAGATGTGTTGTAATATTCTGCCCTCTATTGGTTCTTACGGATATTTCCTCAAATCATCTTAAAGCCTGTTGTTCACGGACACACGTGTTCAAATCATCAAAGAATTAAAGGCTGTTTCTCAGAAGCACTGTGATTGTAGAGCTGAGCTAATCTTTAAATTATTGTATAAACATTATTGATATTTATAAAGGTTATTGATAAACTGTGAATCTTTAGACGCTGTATGGCACTGTAATGTTTAAACATCTGCAGGTAAAACAGCTCAAACATTCAGTTTAGTCTCAGTTTAGTCTCTTAATCCCTGTCTGTCTTTTTTTAGGTTCTTCACAGGTCTGTTATTTTTAGATGTGATTGCTTTTGTTCGTCACGCCTCACTGTATATAGTGCTGAGCCACGGTGTTTATAATCTCTTCTCATTTTTTCACACGAAGATTTTTGTGTTGATCAGTCAAAACATGTTGATCATCCTAATGTTGTGTGATGCTTTTATTTTTTCCATTCGTGTTTTTACGAAACTGTTCTCAAGACAAAATATAAACTTGTTCATAAGATAAAGGAGCTTCGTAAGAATGTTCCTTATTAAGACGTTCTCAAGTATTTATTTGAGATCAACTTTCATTTTCATAAGAATAAAATGACATAGGGTAGGTAAATTAACCTTAAGAAAAAAACGTAATAACTCTCTTAAGAGGTTTCTTTCGGGAATTCCAAACATTCCTAACTTTTTTCTTAAATTCAAAAAAGAATGTTTTGTGAATCCGTCCGAAGACTCTCAGTGGCGTCACCTGCTGGTGTTTAAGAAAGAGTTTAGTTACTTTAGTTTTGATTTCATGCTTGGATAATAACTACAGTAAGTGTACATGTCATCTTCTGATGGAGCTAAAATATCATCATTGGCACAGAATATGATTGTTCAGTGTTGTTCTGTCAGTGTGTTTCTCTGTGAACATGAGTATATGCACATGTATGTTGATGTCATGTGTTGATGTCTTTTATTCTCTCGAGTATCTGCAGGGTATCAGTGGATTCAGTTTCCATCATCTCTTTGTTTAGCAGGAGTGATGTGAGTGAAAGTGAGCTATTTGTCATATTTGGTGACCCATTTCCGAAAATCCCTCTGCTTTTAACCCATCCAGCGATTAGTGAACACATGCACAGCAAGTGGTGAACACACGAACACCCGGAGCAGCTATCAGCTGCTCCTATCACTGCAACGTCCGGGGAGCAAGTAGGGGCCTTGCTCAAGGACACTTCAATCGGTACCCGCCGGCCCTGAAATCGAACCGGCAACCTAACCGTCACGAGTCTGACTCTCTAACCATTAGGCCACAACTGCCCCCCTATGTCTTGACTGAAATGAGTGAATGATTGAGTCTATACATTAGTGGATGTATTGCAGGTTCTGTGATGACCGCTGTATTCAGCGCTGTGGGGTTGAAAGGTGAGCTGCGTCTTGTGTTGTCCTGCAGAGACCATCAGGCATCATTTAAAAAGAGCAACAGGTGTGACAAATACAGACACCACACATCTTCATGTTCTTGACCGTTTGAAAAAGGTGGTAGGAAAGGTTCTTCAGTTTTGGTCCCAATAAACACATGTACCTGATGGTTTTTATAAGAGCCATTTCTTTCTTACCATTTTTAAGTCTAAAAAGACCCTTCTGTGATGTGGTGTGTCATTGTATATTGTAATTAGCCTTCTTCTTCATACATTATCAATTATTCATGAATAGTACTTTACAGTTTTTCTCAATTGTTTACACACAAATTCTGGTACTTGAGACACAATGACCACAACATGTAACTCATTCACCAACCCGCTGAACCAATTCTGCAGTTCTAAAACACACTTTTTTCAAAACACTACACACAATTCTCTGCTTTTGGCACAATTTTCATGCAGAAAATATCTTGTTTTCACAAGGAACACACTGCCATTCAAATATGCACACTGACTCATCACAAGGGCAAACACCCGTCACACAGTTTTACAATTAGCAATCAGAGCTTTTGCATAAAAGGGCAACAGGTGAGCTCTTCTGTTTTGGACCAATGGATGCCAACATTGGAAACAGAGGCAGAGCCAGAGGAGTGAGAGTAAGAGGAGGAGGACGGGGAGGACAGGGAGGACAGGGAGGACGAGGAAGGCCAAGGACCGTAATCTATGATGAGACTGAAGCCACTTTGGTTGATCATGTGGTCAACTATGGTCTAACAATGAGGGAGGCATGGCAAAGAGTACAGCCACATTT
The DNA here is from genome assembly GCA_008369825.1 of Triplophysa tibetana. NCBI lineage: Eukaryota > Metazoa > Chordata > Actinopteri > Cypriniformes > Nemacheilidae > Triplophysa > Triplophysa tibetana. Next base: position 319,796 of record CM017901.1, on the reverse strand, counting down.
GAGCAGGTACACTGTAGCATCCATCATCAGGACTTTCCGAAATGAGAATAGGTAAGAAATCTACTCTCACTTGAAAATTGCAGTACTGCATATCAATACAGTACTCAATGAGTACAGCAGTACGGTATTGCCTGTGGACTGTTCTGTAGGACTGTAAAAATACATGTAAAATGTAAATTATGTTTCAAGTATTTAGGAAATGTATACCTACTTTGTATTTACAGTATTTTACTATTTGTTTGGCAGAACTGAAAGATTACCAACACAAGGTGGTCGGGAACGTGTTCTGTCTCCTGAACAGGAAACTGAAATCATGAACATGGTCCTAGAAAACAACGCCATAACATTACGGCAAATACATGAAAAATAATAGAAAACAATGACATTTTTCAAAATATTGATAGGGTTAGCTTATCAACACTGGACCGTGTCTTGCGCAGAAATCATCTCAGGATGAAGCAGGTCTACAGGGTGCCATTTGAACGCAATTCAGAAAGAGTCAAAGAATTGTGATATAACTATGTGCAAGTGAGTCCCACAATTGATGCATACTCTCAACACTGTATACAGTAAATTCTTCTGTTGTTTTGTATGTAGTGTATGTGCAACTCTGTGTTGGTTGGGAATGGGGTGTACACTGTGTACATTGTTTTTGCGGGAAAAATAAAATACAATTTTACCGTGTATTTGTGTGTTCTGAGTATAAAAACAATATTTTCAAATATTTTACAACACACGTTTGTTTGTACTGTCTGTAGTAAGTGTAACACTAAACCCAAAAAAGGCCGAAGTCATTATGATGAATGGAGAAGAAGTGTTTTACATTGAGCACATCAGTGTTCAGCTGGTTCTTATAAATGTCTATACATATGATGGTTTGTGTGTGTCATTTGAAAACAAAATCCCATTTTGAGAAGAAAAAACATTGTTTTTAATGTTAAGTTTCATTTTGCAGGAGAATTGAGGGATTTTGCCCATTGTGTGTGTTTTTTTGGATTTGTGTGTAGAGTTCTGAGAATATGAGGCATACTTTCAGAAAATGTGTGTAAACAATTGAGAAAAACTGTAAAACTTCAACTGAAATTTAAAACCATGTAATCAAGTCATAAAATACAGATAATAAATGATTTACATATAAACAAACTATACAAGCTTTCTTATTCTCACACAGATTAGAACATGATGTCCAGTGTGTACTTTTTTGGAGGATCTATTGACAAAAATGCAATATGACTCACATAACTATGTGTTCATATGATAATAAAGACCTAACAGAATGAAGCGTTATAGAATGAACTATTTCTATCTACACACACAGCAGGTCTCATACACAGAATTCTTCATGTTGTTTCTACAGAAGCCCTAAAGGGACAAATTGCTCTACCGAACCTGTTTCATATATTATCTCCTTTTGCAGGAAGTGAAAACGTGACAATATCTTAGTTCTGTGTCAGCCACCGTAGTGCTTTGAAAGGGAGGTGTCGAGTGAGCAGTTGGTTGCAATTTGCAGCTTTACCACTAGATGCCACTAAATTGTGTACACTGGACCTTTAAATGCAATAGTAAGTGTTTAAATTAAGTTTTATTGTGGATATCCTGCAGCTTTCATATGTTACTGGACAAAGGGAAAAGTTGGGATCGTTTCTTATTCCTTCTGTTTGGGTGTTGATTTACTGTAAGTGTACATTTCAAGACCCTGTGTCTTATCAATCAATCTATTTCATTCTCGTCCCTCAGATCAAACTGTTTATTTAACAGATCATTTGCTATATAAATAATGGCTGTTGTGCTGCTGATGTGTGTCAACTTTGTTTTTGTGGTCAGGAATAGTTTGAGCGGACAGGAATCAAGTAAACTAGTTCAAGAGATCACCATAAATCACTGATCGCTTGTACACTAGCGCCATCTAGTGACCAAACACGTGTATAACACAAAACACCATCACACTTCCCTCTGAAACCCTTTTACTAAGCACAGTTTCACCTCCTCCTCCATCTGCCATCTGTCTACAACCCATCATGAGCTTCACGATCAGAATCTGAATGCTTCCTTCAAGAACAGGGATCAAGGGGTTCCTCAGATCAGGAAAAGGTCAGAAAGGAATAGTTTTTAAAGAATCTTTACTGAAATCAATTCTTCTATGGGATCGTTGCGAAAAACATTTTGTAGCAGTTTTATTTTTGGAGTGTTAAATAACAGATAGAAGTGAAGTTTTAAACATGAGTTCGGGAGAAACTAATCATTAAAGTTTAGAGTCAGTTTAAAGTGAAACGCAGGAGTCAATCACAGACTGTGAAAACATTCCTCACTAAAAGTGCAAGTCCGATTTTTCATGACATATAAGCTTTTTGTATTTCTCCTCATTTGACAAACATGTGATGTATATGCACTTTATTTCCCCATAGATTATTGTCCGTATATCTGTGTATTTTATGCAGTCACGGTTTTGTTAAGATGTCAGTGTGGACTGTGATTTTGTGAGTCATGTTTTCTGTGTCAGTCCTGAATTTGCGTTCACTGAGTCTGCACCTGGTCAGCGTGGCTCTTTGTTAGTCTTATTTGTGTAAAGATTGTCCATGTGGAACTGAAAAGCATACACAGCCCACTGTGTAAAGCGATCAGATGTTGTGGAAGTTGAGTTAAAGTGTTCATTTATTGAGCTGTGGCAAACTGATGCAAAACTATCAACACAAAGCAGACTCCATCACATATGTAATCATCATCATTCATCAGAAACATCATTCTCTGATATACTGATATTTTCTCTGACTCCACCTTTATGCATGCAGGCATTCATCTTTATGTCCTTCCCAAATGATCTCAGCGGTGGACAAAAGTCATCATTTCAAATTTAACAAATTCATTAAATCATCATTTCTAGATGTGTTGTGGTCAGTCCAGTCCAGTGTGTGTGTTGAATGGAGTAACCTCAGGAGTGACATGAAGTCATACAGCCATGTGAAAGACTGACAGCATGACACTCATAAAAACTTTAAATAAAAAATCAGATAATCACACTAAATAATTGTACACTTGTCCTTAATTCATCTATACGAAGAATTATTTTTATTATTATATTAAAGAGAATCTGAACTTGTTTTCTTGAAGTATTTTTTTCCCGTTATTTTCACATGTTCCTCCAGTTTTCATTTTCTGCATATAAATTAAAAAAGAAACTATGTTTTTATAGTAGACAGAATGGACCGAAACACCTACTGATACAGAAAAGCTGATTTTGAAACTGTCTCTATTTTCCACAGCTGAATATACTGGAGTTTGGGGACAGATGCTGTTGAAACGGCTTTGATCGATCTGAAGAGTCTGAAAGTCTTGAAGAAACCAGAAGATGGAGCTAGTTCACCAAAAGAGTCTGAATGCAAGTGAACTGAGCTGACTGGAGATCAGTAGCAGGACACATATCCTCAATTCTGCTTCTTATACTATGGCCTAATAGTATGTACCTTTGTGTTAGAATAGTAAGTGCATAGCAAACAAGTATGCACACACGGAAGTGACGTTTTTGTGCCTTAACAAACACCTTTTTGCCTTTAAATATTACTTAATTTATTATTTATCATGTCATCTTTCTTGTATTGTTTAAATTATTGATTCAGTTAGTTATCATGCATTTAAATGACGTGTAGTGCAACTTAACTGCGCCCTTTCGCGGTGGGATGTGGCTAATGTCTTTTTTTGAGTGTGCATTGATCTACACTTCGGATTTTCACCAAAAACAATAGACGCCCCGGGAACTTAATGGATACTCGTTATGATTTAATTTTTGAATACTATTTAGGACAGATAAAGCCTGTCCATACTGGGATGCAGGGATGTGAGGAACTTCAAGTCTCTCCACCTCAGTGCATCATTGAGCGTGAATGTTTTTTACAGCTGTGTAAAGGCGCTATATTACCAACATACGTGAATCACATAAAGGTGAAGACGACATCAAAGGATCGAGGGGTTATTCCTCATTAAATGAGTAGATATCGGGGAGAACTCATCAGGCATCAGTGACGACACGTTTATAAAGGTTACCCATTCTGCTGTTTTTTTTTGTGTATTTATTTCTTGATTGTTAGCTAATTTGTATTTGTAGAAAATCCAACGAATCATATTTTAAAAGGTAACCTTAAGCATTATCTTTCACTAGCCCAGTGTTGGTTGTGTTAAGGAGTCTGAGGTATAAGAATGTGCCTGAGGTTCGTAGAGCAGATCTGGAGAAGTTGTAGTTGAACTGCAGATTTTTGTGTGTGTCTTTGATCAGCTGCCAGGTGATTTCTGTGAGCGTGTTAACTCTAAAAGCCACACGAAAGACCGCAGAGACATTCGTTTGTTTAGCCGCGAGCAGGGGCGGAGATCCCACGCCATCACATGCTCTGGTGTTTGTGAGTGTCGGGTCGGGTCGGGTGATATGCAGATGACTCGGTGACTCTCTCAGCTTCTGTGATTCACCAATAGCAACTCATGTTGATCAAAATCTCTGGCCATTAAGCTCAAAGTATGTTCCTGTGGTTTAACATAGCAGCTGCTCCCACACGTGGGTGTGGTGGGAACAACAGGTGTACACAATCAGCATATCGCATACAACTTAACGATAGTGGCGGCTGCTGGTCTTTCAAAGAGGGGAAGCTCATTTCACAATGAATGAATGAACAAACTATCGAAAAAAAATATATAAACACGACGGAGGAAATGTGGGTATACATTAAACTGAAACAAGGAATGTGGTGTATAATTGTGTGAAATGTATGATGAAAATTGGCAAGCAATTTCGGCAAGCAAATACCAAGAAATAGGTTGCAGCAGTTTGTCTTTCAACTACACTTGAAAAATCCGCAATGGGACTGAGATTGAATAGCTTTAGCATCAGCGACTTTTTATAGAACAAAATCGCTGTCAATCAAAACTAGACGCAGTCTTTCGACAGACCCTCCAATCATCACGCAGACGCTCGGAGTCCGGGCCAGCCCACTCCTCCATTCATCCCAGAGACGCTGAGCGTCCGTGGGCGGGACATAATCGCAGCATTATCCAATGACCGTCTTGTTTCTAAACACTGAAAAAAACTCTTTAAAGCAGCCCATTGAAGTCAATGGACGCTGGGCTTCAACAGAGTAATGCACTGTACGCTACGGGAATGAATGAGAAGGAAATCCAGTCAGCCGACCTAAGTAGCTGATTCTGAACCAAATTGTTTTCGTTCGAGATGAACGTGTTTCACGCATTTTTAGTCAATAAAATGTTAACATAATAGTACATATATTTGACCATTCATTTTTTGACAATTATAGGGGAAGCTGAGCTTCCCTTGCAGTCTTAAAGAAATCGCGACTGGTTGCATGATATGAGACACATCGGAGTCGTTAGATTGTTGAATGGGTAACATGTGTCAGACAAGAGAATCACTAAGCAGACATTTCCTTTCTTTTTTTGCATTAATGACATTTAAAAACATAATTTAGTTTACGTTTTTATGTAGTCACATTGTGTTCATAGAAGGATTTAAACATATCCAGAAAACTATTTTCTAACAACACACCAGTTTGTTTCATTTTAATAAGGGCTCTGCAATTAATCGAAAATGAATCGTAATCGTCAATTTTGGCCTTCAACAATTACAAAAACAAAGTAATGGAGGTAAAACGATTATCGTGCTGCATTCGATTTGGCGGTGATCTTCTCTTCTCTTGTGATAGAAATCCACAGCGCACCTTTCCCTTCACAGCGGTTCAGATGTGCTATTTATTTACATTTATTCAGCAGTTGAATTCACAGTTTAAAAGCCACTTTTTTAGTTTGTTGTTTTGTATGTCAATGAGTAATTGTGTTAAATAATCGGTATCTCAATATTGGCCCAAATAATCTTGGTTATGATTTCAAGCAGCCCTATTTTTCAGTTTTTGGTTGAAAAGAAATTAATGAAGAAGCAGACTTTTGTCCGAAGAAGCTTAATGTGTTTTTCGGTCCATATGATTTGCTCCTGTAAAGCTGCTTTGGAACAATGCACATTGTGAAAAGCGCTATATAAATAAATTAAATAGCATTTGTAGAAAGTATTGTAAATGAGGAAAGACATCGACTTGTTCTATTTGTAAACCTTCTCTGTGTTGCTTGGACAGTATTAAATGACCTACACTGTTTTCTGCTCAATGTATTAAGCATGTAATATTTCAGAATGATATGTGATTGTCATGTTTTTAAATTACCGCTGGATGGCGCTGTAACAACGTTGATCTGCTCAGTCGAACACGAAGCTCTTACTGTAGTTCACACTGAACCTCGTATGGAATAATTTGGGTTCCTATCTATTATTTAGTATTAAAATATTATATTTAGAATCATAGTAAACTATTTTTCTTGTTTATGTATTTTTTATCGTCTTTACATTTGTATCGTGTTTACCCTTTGCATATAGAACTTGCTGAACGTTTTGTTGGGATTTGATTAACCAAAAGCTTGAGGTGCTTTTAAAGACCACCGAAGGAGTCTCGCCACTATTCTGAGCTCTAATTTGCTGTCCAAGTCATCCATTTCAAGAACATTTAGTTAAATACAGTTTTAGTTTATAGGCACATGTCTGCAAAACTATTAGGAAACATTTACACAATTATTTCGGTTACGTGAACCTAATCTTTTGATCTTTAGCCAACATATATGGCGCAACAGATTGTCAATTCGCAGTGAGTGGATTTGGAGAAATCCCCAAAATGTAGACAGAAAAAACAATCATCTTTCTTTTTTGTAAAAAGCGTTACATGAGATCAAATGTTGTTTCACGTCATGTCACGTTGGTTAAGCGCTTTTAGTTTGTATTAATAGGGCTCAAAATGACCCCTTGCCCTTGGACATGTACCTTGGCCTGTGACCGCTGGGTGGCGACAGCTTTGACTTGATCACAGAACTCACGACGCTCCGTCGCCGCCGGGTAATAAACTCAGGTCTGATAAAGAAGGCGCCAGGTGAGCAATAGAAAGGCCAATTGTGATAGTTTGCGTGGTGTTTACCACTATTCTCCAGCCCAATGTCGTTACCCATTAACCGTACTTTACACAAATAAAGATATGCTCCTGATAAACTCTGACTCCAGGCGCAATAGAGCAGCAATCAAGTTATTTTACATTCTTTCAGGTTCACATCGGTCCACACAAACACGGGTGACGCTTCTCGAGGCGCATAATGTCTACGAGAGGTTTCCAGATGACAATTCTTGATGTGCTAAAACACTTTCACTTTTCCTAAGACATACCTGAGCATTCAACAAGTAGTTTTTTAGAAGAACGAGAATATATTGATTTACTAAGACACAATAGATATAGGCTAAAACGTCGTTACATGCACCGAAATGTAGTATTTTTGTATAGTGATTTACTTTATAGTGATTGAAAAAATTGGTATTCTTTACTGCAATGTAAAGTAATTTAATGGGGCATAATTTTAAGGTTTCTACGTTTTAAGAAAGATTTGTTTTCACATTGCAAATAATCCGAAACGCCTTTCTGCAGTTTCTTTTATTTTTGGCAGTTTAGAATCGTATGTCACAAAAAAATCAAACGGAAACTCACAGATTGACTCAAGCATTTTAGTTACTGTTAAAGAAAAGTGTCATTACTTTCAAGTCATTGGTGCATTGTGTTACCACCTTTTATTTGTAGGATGAAAACACACATCATTGGATGACAAATGGCACATGATTTGTCCGCTGGAGAATCCAGCGCTGTGGGTGTTACGGGTTCAGAGACAGAAGGACATCAATGAGAATGTTTTACACAAGGAAAATATTTCATTTTCATAACTTTTACAAACGCACACACACGTATATCCACAATAAATTAAATTAATCTCCCTCAGCAAACAACCAAACAACCAACCTTATATTTACAAACAATATTCATATGAAATGTGTACATAAATATGTTATATATTTTTCACTATTTACATTTGTGTTAATTATAACCATATGATCCGTCATTGATGCATATGATCCCTTTCCCCAATTAATTTCAAAAATGTATTAAACAAGCAATTTTAGTACCGCGTCTGCAAATGATCATAAATATTGATAGTTCGGGCAACTTTGGGCCGCAATAAAGATGCCCGCCTTCTGCAGTTTATACAAACTCTAATCAAATATTGTCAGAATTTGAGGTAAAATAATGAAGTGGGCGACTCAAAGGTTCTCTGTTAAAATTGCGCCATGTTTAGTGTTGCTTACACTTCTTACTATACATTATATTGCGGTATGAGTAATTCAGGCTGGAACTGTAAACCATCAGTAAACTAATGATCGGGTCTGGTCTTTGACATGCAATACGCCTCCACTAACTTTAATTTCTTAATATATTTTCAAACACTTCGGTCTTCAAAAGATAAAGAGAGATCAAGTAACCGAAGAAGCTATTCGGAGTGCATATTAAATTAAATCAGCGTTACCCTGGAGCATAACACGAGGGAGCGCAGCAGCTTCATTCACGAAATCTCGTCGAACTGTTCTGTGTTCAATACTTCTGTGGTATTCAAAGAGTTGAAAAATATTCAAGGTTAGCTACTCTTTCCATTTAGCAAAAGAGAAACATACATACATTACGTGTTTATTTTTGTACTAACAAAGTGCATTTAAGTCTCAACTTTCCGTATTGTTAACGGGTGAATCGGCGTACGCAATCCGTTTCGATGTCCATCATTCGCGATCCGGTCACGGGGACACGCTGCGTGGCCGGTCTTTTGTGGCCTCGAGTCCACTCACCAGACGCTGGATGCTCTGTAAGTCGCTGCTGGAATCTTTCTCCGCGCAGTTTTTTGGTGACAGTGATACTGAACCCGACGAGCGGCTGGTGACCTCACAGTCAAGGGCAACCGAACCGGGACTTGGGGCCGTCCTGTCTCCCTTCAGGTCCACGGCACCGCTCGTCATGGGCGGAATCGTCGTTGTTAGCAAAGTGCTGTCCGGGACACTCGGTAAGGAGTAGGGACTGTACCTTAACCGAGGCCGCACCGCGTTTAAAAATGGATGACGATGGACCGATGAAGATGCGGCGGATGTTGCGGCTGCCGCTGCGGCCATGTACGTGTAAGGATACGAGAAGAGACCCCCGAACGGAGACACAGCCAAACCCTAGAGAGAGAGAGAGAGAGAGAGACGTTTATATATAAATCTATATCTATCTATCTATGTGTATATATATATATATATATATATATATATATATATATATATATATATATATATATATATATATATATATATACAGATCATTACTGTGGTTGTATTAACGAACACACGTTCAGTAATCTTATAAAACTAATCTTATAAAAAAAAAAAGTGGGCCAATCATGACTCAAATTCTGTTGTCTTGACTCAAATCTTCTGTTAAATGATTTTATTATCATTAACTAATTATCTAAAAAATGCAATCAACCGTTTACTAATGGCAATCAGGGGAAAAAAACAAATATTATGTTTAAAAACTACACAATCATAGTGTACACAGCTAATATAAATAGTATATTAAGGTTCAGAATCAGGAGTCGACTTATATTCACAGCCTAATTCGTAAATTTGTATCAGTTCGTGTAACTTTTTAAAGTTTGTTAAAAGTTATTTTTAGGACAATTTTTTGTAATCGACAACGAACCATCAAATTATATGACATATCTCACTACGTCACTGGTGCCCCCACAAATTAATTGATGGCGTGTAGACACACATCAATCAAGTTTTATTGCGAGAGTTTTATATTCGCTGACAATTTATAGAGTGCTCCAGAAAGACCTTTAAAACAAGGCAAAATATGCCACGCTTTGATTTCCCCCCACAAGTCTACATTTTATCTAGAACCTTGCACTGTCCAAAAAGATCGCGTAAGAAAGTGCAGGGTTAAATAAAGTTTCACTCGTAATAATGATCAACAAGAGCTTCACCTGTGACGCCAGGACGTGTTGCTGCAGATGGAACGGCAGCGGCGCCCCGCTCAGGTTTTGCGCGGGAGATGCCACGCTGCTCGTGTCCATTGGACAGACCCCTCCGGAGGAAACGGCTGCCAGGATGGAGCCCATCCCTGCGGCCATGTTTGAGAAAGCGCCTCCCATATTGAACTGACTGGGGTGTAAGAGGAAAGGATGGGCACCACCCAAGTGATTGAAAAACTGTTGGCCCGCAAAACCCGGAGGAAATCCGAAATTGTGCAAGTGGCTGTGATTTAAGTGCGCTGTGCCATCTGTTTGGACAGTCAATGGCATGTAATTTTCTTTGCTCAATGCCCGGCAGTCGTCTGTTTTGGTCTGATCCCGGTCTGGACTCTTGAGCTCCTCGCCGGACCGGGTGGTGCTGGATATCAGCGTTATAGGACTCTGTCGCGAGTCTACCCGGGGTTTCTCGGTCCTTCGCGCGCCAGTCTCACTTTCCACAAAAAGACTTTTGCTAAAACTCGCATCGGGATCCTTCGAGTCGTCAGTCGTGGTGGAGATTTTGGTGGAGTCTGGTCCGTCTTTCAACTGTCCGTCTTTTTCTTCGTCATCACTTTCTTCATCACTGTCACAAAAGTCTGCGACAAGAAACACAGAAGCTTTATTTCGTCGCAAAACTGTATTTCGTTATTTATTATGTAGGGTAACAAAGTGAATGTAGATGGACGTTTAGAACAACGCTCCAGATAAAAACGGATGGCATTATGTTCAACGTACATTTCAGTTTCAGCAAATCACGTGACTTAATAATATCCTTGGGGAGTCGTTCACTTTGTAAAAAAGTCCGAAATGTATGCCTGCTTCCAAAAATATAATTGTAGTAATATCCTACAAATAACCGGAATATTCGACTGATTTTAATACTTATTGATAAATGTAAACTCTTTAGTATTTCTTAAAGACGGATGGCTCATTGGACTCTCATACCTTTTAGGTTGTTTTGGTCAGCATTAGAGACGGCAGGAGATAAGGTCTGGCGACAACATTTAAACGACGCTTGTTCGCCTGAAGAATCGTCTGACGTCCCGTGATCTTTTTTCTGCTGCTCCTCGTATGAACGCATGGACTGCAGAGCCAGTTGTTTCCTGTTTAAAACACGTTTAGAAAATACATCACTGAGACAATCGAGGATAAATTACATCTTCTGAATGGCCATGTTCTCTTGGGTCTTTAATCTTTATTTATTTGAGGAATTAATTTTCAAACGAAATTGATTTTTTCATAGAAATAAAGCGACATTGCTTTCAATAATGTGCATTTAAACGATGTAATAGAAGCAGTTGACTTTAGTTTTACCTTTTTTCACGTCTCCCATTTCCAGTATCACGAAATCCTTTTGCAAATGGATTGTAATCAATTTTTAGTTGTGTTACCTGAAATGTAATGACATATTTGAATAAGAGAGGAATTAAAACAACATTAAACAACCAGAAACGTTTAACCTGAACCCTCGTTTTTGTGAGAGACAATTGCTTATTAACCTAATAAAACATGTTACGCACACACAGAATTCTAACACCTCCTTTTTCCTCTTCAGTAACTCCTCTAAAGCTTTCCACCCTCCTACTTTCATACTTTAATAAACACACTCAAACACAAAATGCCATAGAAAAATAGATGTTAGGTCAACGTTTTGATTGTTTTGCGAATGTCAGGAAGAACTGCTTGTGTGAAAGAGAGATAACGTTTATTTTACTTCACATAATTCTACTGTTCATTCATGGATATAATTCTAAATTTATGCTGATATCTAGATAACCATTACAAGAGGATTAACGTTTGGTACAATTATCATTTAGAAAAGTTAAATCTCTCAAATCGCAGCCACTACAAAGTTTTCTTTCTGTCTTTAATGTTTAAGTCGAATTCAAAACACAAAACTTGTTTAGACCTACCTTATCGTTCTGGTAGGCAGTGACAGCTATAAAATCAGTTTCAGGGAACACGTAAGTTCTGAACGTGCTGTAAGGGAGTTTCAGAATGTCGTTGGCTCTCACGATGTGAAATCTCGGCTGGTATTTGTGCATGGAGTTTAGGATGGTCTAAAAATACAAATAAGACATTTCAGACAACATTCTTGACTTTGATGAAGGAAATATGATCTGTATTTATGCGACACACGTTCGGCACATTTTTGTCCACTAAACAGGTTCAGGCCTGCAACTTTGTCCTGTATTCTATACCGAAAAACGTCAAATTCGACTAGACATCGGCCCCATTTTCAGCATAGAAACAAACTTGTTGCCCAGGGCCTAGTCTCTCATTTTTTTGTAGCCAATAATTCAAGCTACGACGACCACCATAATAATAATAATAATGAATACTTTTCATAATACTGCTATAATAATAATTACAAAGTATAAAATCACAATTGACACTTACAAAGCCATGCTTATCGGAGATGTTGTTTGTCAGCTTAAGTTTGTGAAAGTTGACGACTTTAGACATCCATTGCTCGCCAGTGGCCGGACTGTCGGGGTGAATGTACATCCGTTTTGGCATTTCGGGGTCAGCCTTCCCTGCCACCATCCAGCGCGAGTTGTGAAATTTATACCTACAGTCATCAGCAGCAACTATATCCATCAACAGAATATATTTGGCTTTCTTGTCCAAGCCCGTGCATCTCACTTTAAACGGAGGGAACATTCGCCTGCAGAATTTAGCAGAGATAAATCTTTCAATTAGGACAGAATGTTTTCAGCAGAGCACAACGAGAAAATAAATGTGGGCTGGATTTTTTTATACGACGTCTTAACTTTATTTTTCAGGGAAACATTAATTGCAGAATGTAATATAATTGCACGCGGTAGGCCTTGCTTTAGCCTTAACTAGCGAAATAGCTCTAAATCTAAATTCAGAAAACAATCAATCATTCCAGAAAACAGTTTTCAAAATTGTTCAATTCAACAACACAATTAGTTTTTAATTATAGCGTTCCAATTTTACAAAATGAAACGTTTTCCCCAAAATAATCAATTCTGAGTGTTAACTTTTTAAAACGATTCTGTACGAGGGAAAATCAATCTTGTGGCCATTTATTTAACACTAATAATCGTACATAATAATAATAGTCATATTTTTGAATACAACACAATATAATTTTCAGACGTGTGCATGGGCAGTCAACGGTGGCGTTTTAATAGTTGGGTTACATTATATAGGTTGTAAAAAATACGTAAACGCGCCAAGTGCCCAAATAAAGATAAAAGGGCAATAAAAAGGCTGAATATGTGATGAGCTCGTCTAAAGAAAACCGTGAGTCACTCAAATCAATAAATCAATCAATCAATCAGTTATCAAGTCCGCGTGTTTGATTACGAAACTAAAATGTCGGTTTTCGTTGAACTCTGACAGTTTAATAATTATGCAATAATTTCAGTTTACCTTCCGGATTTTGTGATGACCATTTCTGTGCCACGCTTGTGAAAAAGCTCCCAGAGTTCCTTTGCTTCCAGGTGAACTTTCGGGTCGTCTTCAACCTCCTCCTCGGGCTCAAGTGTCTTAAGAGGCCGGAGATGCGCTGCTGCGGCGGCGGCGGCGGCTGCTGCTGCTGCTTGGTGTCCCAGTGAAGAGAAGTGAAGGCCAGTCTCTGCTGCGCCCATAAGTTGTTCCATGATCGGTTTGCCCAGCGCCCCGGGCAGAGACAGGGAGCCGTTGTGTGGCAGTGCCAGGGCCGGGAAAAAGGGCGGCTGGTGACCCAGCATTGCACTCATTGCATATTCTGGACCCCGGTGAGGTAAAAACGGGTGGTATGCCATACTGGATCCTTGGATGACTGGATCTCTCATCGGGAAGCTCATTCAAGTCCAGACAGCAGATGTGGTGTGGCTGAAAACGAGCGCCTGAATATGCAACCGACTAAATATTTGCACGGGTGGTCCTTACTCAAATCCAGCGTTGCTTTCGCAAGTGTTAAAGCATCCGACGCCTCGACGTGTGGTGTGAGCGAGTCTCTTGCTTCTTCTCTAACTGTATTCCAACAAATTACCTAAAAGAGAAAGTGAGAAACGACTATCCGCTTATCTTCGCCGGTGCCGATGTGCTTTGTTGCCTTTTGTCACAGCATGCGCCAGGAAATTGAGAAAAATAACGAAATGAGAGGCGACGAGAGTTGTTGAGTGACCGCTCGCGTGCCCGCGTCGTTCGTTCGTTTTTCTTCTCTCTTTTTAAATAGACATTCCCAAAATGCGATCGCCCCGAGTCCAGCGAAATAAGATGTGTTGAAATATTTCGTTGGCTCAGAATAATTCCTCTGTCTTTACTTGTTGGAGGTATACACCTTCACGCGCTCGCACGAACACTTTCTCTCTTTCACACGCGCACACACATTTCAGCGGAGCGCAGGGTCCAGCACAGAGATATTCCCAGTGCTTCTGAACTCCATAGGATTCAGCCGTGTGGATGTGTTACATGTTTCGAGCAGCAGGTCTCTGTTGATTGGCTCTTTGACGCTTTCGGACCAATTGTGTTGCTCTGTAGGCGTGGTTTTAACAGGTCGGGTGGAGCGAAAGACTTCAGATTTATAAGAAGGTGTTTGAGGGCTCTATTGCCGCCGAGAAAGGGCGCTGCGTGTCTCGCTGTTGTGTGAATACAAAACATGAAGACCATCAGGACGCGCATCCGTCGGTCTGCGGGACCCAGAGAAGATGAAGCTCCGTGTCTCGTGCGCACAGCGTCACTGTAGTCGGCCTCTTTTCATACAGATCGTATACAGTAGTATATTTAGCCAACCTAAGATAAATGCCACCGCATAGGATTTTCACAGTCAGGTCTGTCTGAAAACCTGTACCAATTAAATCTGTGAAATTAGCAAATTTTGCAGTTCATCAACGTATATTTTAAAACAAATATTTTTGTTTTGTTTTGTCTGCCACGTTCCGATCCATTGATTTTTAAGATTGTACACTCTATACAGGTGGATCATTTCATGCTAAATTGTCATACCATAATAATGCGAATAAAACGACATTTAGTAATTTAAAGTAACAGAAATCTCACCTCGAAGCAATTTTGTCATCAACCCGTTTATCTCTTTAGATAAAGCTTTTATATACAGTTTATATATATATTATTGAATGTGAATGAGACTGTGCAAATTCTTCACAGCCGTGTGTTTCTAATGAATAAGTAGTTATTGTTCAATAAGAATAACTAAAGCGTACAAAAATGAAAGTTGTCATTATCTCAAGATGGCCCAGTACACTCGATTAAACCCGTCTTTGCACACGACATATGATTGAAGTAAAAACATCTGGACATTACAGATTTGCTTCTCGTTATTTGTTTTTGGCTTAAATTGTCTATTTTGAAAGGCCTCGCATGTTGCGGAGATGATCCGTCGTGTTTGTCAGAGTCTGTGCAGTCGGCACACAACACAGAATTCATTCACACGTAAACAACAGCGAGTCGTTATACTGTGCCTAAATAATGAGTGAATTATCTAAATCTGGTCAACAGATAGAGAACCCGTCTGTACACGTATCGCTCCTCATCCTGTCTCTCAATAAGAACCCAACATTTATTTCTTTATCACGACAACAGTTTCTAGGAGCTATTTTACTTTGCTTTAAGCAACAAATGCCTATACATTTATTGTAATATTGGACCTCTTAAAACAGTATATATTTTGAGTTAGGGTTAGGTTTGTTTTTATTTTATCAGACGAAATCTATATGCCTTTAATGCAAATAACACTGTTTTACGTCAAATGTATTTGTATGCTAGTAAACCTGGGATTTTTAACACCTTTATATGAAGAGCAATTTGACATGTGACCTACAGGCGAAAGTGGGATATAGTCACAACGTCACTGAACTGTAAATATAACTTCCTATATTTTGCATTAATAAATACATTATATTTAAATTAATTCCAGTTTTTTTTAAAGCGCCTCCGCCAACATCGATGCTCGTCACACTTTAGTTGTGTAGCAGTAAAAATCTTTTGTCAGGTAACCTCGAATGTTTTTAATTCAGTAACGTGTGAATGAATAGTTTATTTTCTTCTGTTCAATCATTTTTAACTGAATTAGCATCATAAAAGTTAACATACAGAATTATTTATTTGGTTGTGAAATCGGGTAGAATCAAAGCAGTCAACGTGCGTGTTCGGCCGTAGCTGCTGATTTCTGTGTTTTGAGAATTTAAGAGAATATTTATCTATTCGCTACACGTGTCATGACAGGAGGCAGTAATACATTAATATGTGTCCGCTTTCAGTGGCTATCTGAGCATTTCTCTATTTACAGTAAAACGTATTCAATGAAATCTCAGGTGTCATTAATAACAAACCCAACATATCTGATTAATAATACAAAGTCTTAATATGTCTACTGTGACATTTAATGTGGGAAGAATCAAAGTTCTTTGAGTGCAGTGAATGTGTTAAAATCTCTGTCGTTTCATTGTCAGGAGCTGCTGAGAGTGTTTAGTTGAGAAGATGATTTGAGTCAGATGAGCTCTTGTTTTTAAGATAATAAATTGTCATTAATTCAACACACTTTAAATGTCAGGGGTGTAGTGCTGCTGGTCACATTTCTCAGGTGAAGTACATGTCTGCGATGTGGTTAAACAGTTTTAGATAGCTGACGGGATCGTTGATTGATCTGCGAGAAGATTCATTAAAACCCGAGAGAAAGTTTCCATGATCAACAGTTGATTGGCATTAATGAATCTGGATTCATAAAATCTTTAATATGTCACGGGTAAATCTTGCAGGTTCTGTCGCATAACACCGCAGTTATAACAGGTAGTAAATGCTTTACAATCTTTAGTTTTCTCATTGACAGAACCTTTTGTTTTGGAAGTAATGGAACACAGAGGCATTTGTTTAGAGCTGGATAATGATGCAGGGAAACATCAGACAGATGTATGTCTCGTCTCATGGAGCTTATGGAGCTCAAGTCTTTCAAATCATTAAAATGTGTCCATTATGCACCCTATACAATACAGTCATTCACAAACTTCCCAAATAAATCATTCCATTTGATGGGTGTACTACAACATCTATGTGTAGTTTTTGTTGTGAATTTTGGCACCACCGTTTGTAATCCTATACATTAATGATATATATTCTAAATACATTTAGCGTGCTCGTTTAATGTGTAGTAAGTGACATAAGGGGATTCTCTGCTCTATATGTTTAGGTCAGAGAACATCTCGAGTCTATGGGAGGCCTCTCCCTTCTTCTTCTGCAGATATGTTCTCGGAGGTTAAATTACAGTGATTTGCTATTTACAAAACTTGAAAGGGAGTGAGATGACGCCCAGTACTGCAGGCCGGACGAGTTTGAATTTCTACTCACCAATAACACTCTTTTATTTGATGTGTGCTATACTGCGTCACTGCAGCTTTCCTCGCGTCTCATGGAGGACATTCACTCATGATTTTCACCTGCATTCATACAAGACAAAGTTGATCATGGTTACCAGGATTTTAATAAAAAAAAGGAAAAATTGAGTGCCACTATTTGAGAAGAATCGATCTCAACAAAACAATGCCACAGTGAATGCCAAATCCTTCTCTTCCGAAAATGTACCTTGGCTTACTGCAGTTAAAACAAACAAAAGGACATGGTTTCTGTAATAAAACTAATCAATGCACCAAACCCATGGTTAATTTTCGTAAGGATTACAGATGTTCTAAATTACAGATCAAGAGTTCAGATCTGTGTGTGATTAAATTAAAGAGTAAATATGTGATATTGTGTATGCGTGTAAAATAAAATGTTCTTCTCTAATCCATTGACAAATGTTTCATCTTCAGGTTGACAGGAACATTGAAACACATCACATTGTCCTGCAGACTTGTGCCTGGTTCTTCATCATCATTCTATGTAATGTTCTTGCGTCTCAGATGTCCTTCGGTCAGTATGATGGTCTGATAGCGCATCCATCCGTACTCCATGTTATTATTGATCATCTTATACTAACGTTTATCATGCTGTGTTTAAAATCAAATGATCTCCCACCATAAACATTTAATGCTTATAGAATTTATGTAGGTTGACATCACTCATGGCAGATAAACGATCTCAATCTTTATCGAATGGCCGCCATCACTTAATCAGTGATTTTGCGTATTAAGAAACATATTCGTGACGATATAAACATCCTTTATTTAAATATATTTCGTAAAATAATATGAATGATTTTATTCAGTATGTCAGCCTTAGGGCACCTAGAAAATCACTTTCTGAGAGAAATGATCATTCAAAACCATGTCTTAGCATTTGGAGCTTTAATATACTGATTTATAATTGTATTAGTAGAACTGTCAACGCCAATTATCAGTCACACATGTGGAGCAATGATCAGGCCCGATCATTTTTAATTTGATCTCCCCTGCATCGGTTTCTAAGCGTTTTATGTTTAAACAATTTTAAAACGTGCATGTCACCCTCAGGTTTGGCCAAAGTCTTGATACCGACAGCCGAAATGAACATCGACTGTTATATTGGAAAACAGGTTTAATATCAAATACTCATTCAACTTGACGTTATTTTTATAGATTTTCAATGTGTATAATTATCTATCAGCAACGGGCTGACGTAAATGAATTTCTTCAAAACGAAAGGAAGTCGAATGCGGTTTTATGCTTTCACGTATCCCAGTTCCCACAGATGTTTTGCATGAAGGGGTGGGAGGGGGTGTTCAGCGGCCGGGAAATCTGATTGGAGCAGAAAGAGTCAAGAGAGATGGACGTGAACTAGTCCGAGAGAGCGAGAGAGAGAGAGAGAGAGAGAGAGAGAGAGAGAGAGAGAGAGAGTTTCACTCACATAAACGTTTAATATAAACTGTTGAGTCGGTGCTATGAAGACTTCTCGTTTTTCACAGACTCGCTAAGGGGGCTGCAGAGGATCATTTACCGATTTTTAACAACTATGTGCCGTACACATGAGTGACCTTTACTCTGCAAGGCTTTATATTTTATAGTCCAAATGCATAAAGGTCCATCTTATTGTTTGAAAGCTATTTATTTTTATTTTCCCAACCTTTGCATTTCAACGTGACGGCACGGATCATTCAGTAGGCTATAAGGCCTTAGGCCTCCAGTGAAAATTCAACTAAATCTTAAATCAGCACAATTGTAAGTGATCACTTTTGGCAAAAGTCTGTTCCTTAAATTGACCTTAACAGACCAAATCGTAAAATTTAGATGCAGAACATTTTGAGTTGAAAACGTGATTTTGTTTACAGTGTAGCCTAACTGTGTTTGACTTTCCAAAGACGCCAATCAAATTAAATTCAGACTTTCTCTGATTTCACCACGCAAACCCCTCCCCAAAAACCACCATTCAACAAACCTATTAAAATCCGATTATAAAACATTTCGGCTTTAGACCGAGGCAACGAAGAGTCCCTAACCTCTTAGCGGCAGGGTCAGATACTAATAAGATCCATAGGCCACAAAGAAGCTGTAGAGCCTCACCGGTGCCCTTAGTGACCGATAGTGACCTCTGCTCCTTTGGCATACATACACGATGAATTTTTCACTATATTAAAAAGGAAGGTGGGATTCTGGTTAATGAGACGCGATTGTGAACATTATATGATTTGTCTCGAGCTCTCAGTTTGTTATTGCAGATCAGCTTTTGTGTGTGTTAAATGAGAAGTGAGTCTCGTGGTGCCTGTACAGTGTGGTTTCGTGAACTGGCGACAGCTTCAGTCTATGGGAAAAAGTTCATCACAGGACCTCATTATCTCATTTCTCTAGCCGTGTTTAAGGCAGCGAGTCTTAATCAAGAATGGCACTAAATTCCCCCTCTGCCCCGTCTCGCGCTCCTCCTGCTATACATCCCTTTACACGAACATTAAGGTATCAAGGAACAGGTAAAATAAGGAAAACTTGTTTAAAAGAATGAGAAGCTGATTCACAAAGCTTTGTATAGTAATAATAATAAAAAACATAACAAAGACAAAATGTTTGCTGTATAATAATTAAATAAAAAGCACAATTTGGTGTTAAACTAAACTCGACGGGATTTTGTGTGTGTTTAGAATACGAGTGGTTACCTGATACCTACTGAAAAATTTAAACCATTCAGATTTAGGGTTAGGGTTAGGTAATTAACAAACAAAAGTAATTAACACGTTTGTAAAGAATCAACCTTTAGATTTTTTCATTATTAATACATTAATTTAAAGCTACTGAACGCAGCTTTTGAAAATACAACACGTCTCTATTTTAAGAGCTTATAACTTTATGATTTACTTGAATCATAATTTACAAGAGTTGAAATATTATTTAATGCGCGTCCATAAACGAGCAAACAGGTTCGAAATGTGAGGAACATTTTAATGATCTTTAGTTTTATTCCCTACCCCGCAGATATGACTCCTGGAATCAAACAGTAAAGATTGTTAAAGAGATTTACACCTGTCTCGTTGCCCAAACAGACAGCCTCTCAGCCCATAGATTAGACTACTGGAGCCAGGTTGTCTGGAACCCGTGAGCAGCTACTTCACTTTAAATCCGGATTAAACATAATAAAATGATCAGCAAAACACCGCTCTTACATGCACGATGAAGCCGAACGCAAATCAAACAACTGAAGTAAAATGAAATGATACCGCGCCATCCATGTTCCGTATATAGTTGCCGCGTGTGTAGTGCGCCTGACGCGCTCTGCTCGCGCAGGAAAGTGTTTTATGTCATGAGATTATGAGTCTCCAGCCCGATGCGGGTCACTGGACTCAAGACACTCCCGGTTACTGCGAGTAATTTCTCAACAAGCCTTTTAAATTGGAGAGCAAGGGTGTATTATGACAAACTTCTCCATTTTCCACTCCGAGTAACCGGACTACTAATGCTGAAACATCTGTGATTTCAGAGAAACATAAGTACATCAAAAATCTTAAATCGGTTTTTAACGGATTTACCATAAATATAAATATACTTATTTGATAACAATGTAAATTATAATGCAGAGTAGTTTTCATTATTTTAAACCCAGCTTAAAGGATTTGGTTGAGCAAAGCTGTTTTCAGATAAGACTCTGGGAACAATGAGATTTTGCAAGAGGTGAATATGTTATATTTATTTCTGGATTATGTGTAAATGTTTTTAAGCATGCAGTTACTGACTTTAGCTCTTGTCAATGCAGACCACGTGCTTTTCTTCAAATGTTTTATTTGTTTTTCTGTTTGACTATGTTGAGTTATTTTAAAGTGATAAGATTATAATTAAACATTACGTTTAGCCTGATGGAATGGATAAGTGTGATATGTTTAATGTTTTATTTGCAGTCATGGAGAGTGTTGCTTGATGTAAAGAAAAAAGAAGGTCAAACGCAATTCTTTCAGTTCACCGAGAACAATTAACGAGATTTAAATGGACTCATCACCGACCAAATAACTTTGACAGGTTATAGTTGTCTGTGCACATGCGTGACACAACAACATTAATAACTACTAACATTAAACACTTTTATAAAGAATCTTTCAGAAATAAACATTTTATTTCCAGTTAAAAAACATTTTCTTCATTTTCTTGTTTCTCCTATAAAAATGTTAATGAATTACCAACATTCACACGTTCTTTCCTGGCTGGACATTTTAATCCAAATGCTCTGTTTCTCTATGAAATCTTATTAAACACAACAATTCATAATTAAAAAATATATATTTATTTAGGACACGTGTTAATCCAGTCGTCCAACCCCTGAATATTAGTTTATTAAAACCAACTTTACACAAAGAAGATGTTTAATGTTACAAAATAATACAAAATATTAAAACGTAATTGTAGCCCTTTCCCTCATCAAACCTCAATTAAGCAATAACAACAGGTTGTTAAAGTCTCAGGTGTTAAACAAGTTTATGAACTCAAAATGTGTATGCTTGTAATGTTCGCTTTATGTTCTTGGCATGCGTTTTTGAATCAGGTTTTTACAGCGGTTAACATGAAAATATGATATATTCAATTGATTACAAAGTAATAGCTTATTAGTATTATTTTTGAAATTGTGATGATCCAATATATCACAAATATACATGTCAAGAAATCTAATTGCAATTGCTTTATTTAATCAATCCTTCATTAATGAATTTATAATTCCATTCACTCAGTGTAAACACAGACATATAGGTGCAACATAAATGTTTTTTTTACAATTTATTCTGGATGTAGTTTTTTGGTAAGAATAACCCTTAATAACAGTGCAGCCGCGGAGCAACACGAGAATGTTTTCAGATGTGATGAAAACCGTAACGATGGACCTTCTGTATACATAAATATAGTATAGGCCTTACAGGGAACTTATCCGGTGGGAATAAGTTTAGCCAACCTTGACATCAATGCTAAACATTAGCATTGTTTTTTATTTATTTTTGATATAAATGTTAATCTGTTATTAGGTGATCAATATTAGTTTCTTTAATAACTATGCACAAATCCTTCAAATATTAACTTCACTTCCGTTTTTTTCTGTACAGAGAAATGTTTCCAGATTAAAAGTAAATAAAAGAGAAGGTCAAACAGACTAAAGGCCTAAAGGAGGATTTTTCATGACATTGTTCAGAGGAATGGGTGGGCTGTGCATATAAATCACAGAGCACGCTGTGATCATCACGCGATCTTTTATTGTCATTAAACACAACACGTTTGCACGTCACCAAAGATATTTAACCTGAACATGAACGGTTCGTTAATGATCTCCATTTGTATAGTGCGTCGTCTGTTTATAGGTATAAAACAAGTATTTGCATCTTTTTATGATGTTTGCATAATCTAACCTTCCTCTAACCCCTCAGTGTTAAATACTGAGTTTTGTCGAAGCGACATACTTCATCTTGCGCGCGTGCAGTGACGTAGCAGTGGCAAATATGAATTTACGGTTTATGTAAGCAGCGCTTCTCTGCGCTCGCAAGAGGTTACATAAACCACATGGTCGGTGTGACCAGAAATATGAGCCAGACATCATTCTTGAAGCTTGTCCCTTTGGGTGAAGGGAGGGCTGTGAGTTATGGACATGTAGCTTTTCCATTTCAATAGCCCATCTGGGTTTCTACTGTAAGACTTGCTGCATGAAATATTCAGAGTTCAGTGAAAGCTGATCTGATGATCTGGAGTTGAAGCTTCTTTCCCGTCCCTGGCTCTCAAACCCCTGAGACTGCAGAGCGTTCACTCTGTGTCCATCTCACCCCGTAGGGTCGCTTGAGCCCGCCGTTTGGCTTTCTTTTAATGAATAATACAGATGTACAGTAATTATAAACTAAAGTTGGAGGAAACGTGTAGTGCTTTTCCCAGATGAAAATGGACAACTTCCTTTCTGTGGATCATGGCAAAGAAACTTGAATTTTATTTAATTTTGTAAATGCCACTTAACATATTCAATCATTCAATATCCAGAAAGACCACTGATTCACACTGCAGATTCTTTGGCCTGAGCTGCGCTGGAATGAAAGCTTCACTCACATTTTAGACACACAACACACACCCCCTCCTACATCTTGTTGCACACACACACCTACATCGTCGGTCTACCCACGGCGTGAAACAGTTGTGTGTTCCCTGAAATGTCTGCAGTCTTCTGTCTTACCTTCAGAGCGCACAGAGGAGTGTGTCTTTACCAAAGGCAAAACAATCTGAGAAAACTGCGAACAATCACAGACAGGCTCCAGCAGGCTCCTCGCCTCCATTCCCTTCTATGACCTGTTGAAAGATCAATGAGCAGACTGGGCCGCCGCTGCAGCAGGAAACACAGCAAGAAAAGAGACGTCAGGGCCTCTTACTCTCCACCGACCTGATATCATGCAACGCTGCACGTGTGTTCTGTTGCATTGAAGGTTGCCGGACCGTTTGAGTCCACAGTTAAGGAACTGGTTTGGCACATTAAATCAGCTGAAGGTTGTGTGTCTGTGGCATGCGTCAGATGGGCTAACATGGCCTGCTCCAGTAGCTCCAGTAGGTCTCCAGAGAGGAGGACTGAATGAGATTGTTCTCAGGGAGGAGCGGCTCTGTGCGGATCTCAGCTCTGCTCCTGCTGGAGGGAATGCGCAAACAACCCTCGGCTGAAGGTCATGATTCATCAAAAACCCTTTTACGATCAACATCATTCTGCATCAGCAGAAATGTGATATGAGCCTTATATTTGGAGTATTTGCACTTTTAAAAATACAGTTGTCACAATCTGTTTTTTATTTGCTTTCCCCTAAACAATTGTTGACAAAACCTTGCTTTGGACAATATCAAGAATATGAAAAGGCTATTCAACAAGTTCAACAAGTAATGAATATAATAAAACTAAAGTTGGTTTTAAAATGATTAAACTAATCTTCTGCACTTTGATGTGATATTATGAAGATTTTTAACTGTAAATCCATTTACATGGCATAGTGTCGAATTGACCAAACCCAGCGTCATGTGACTCATCTGATGGGATAGTTCTGTCATTCATATGATCTGTAACATTCTCAGGGTTTTTATGAGAATATGACGGGGGTGAAGAGGGGGTGAGGTTCATAGGTTCATGGCAGATTTAACTGGAGCATTCCACACAGTCATATACATTTCCATTTAATCCTAGTTTTCCTCCACCTCACTCACTCTCTCTCTGTCTCTCTGTCTCTCTGTCTCTCTCTCTCTCTCTCTCTCTCTCTCCCTCTCTATCTCTCGGTCTATGTTCAGCTAAATACATCAGAAATATGATCATAATTTTAGTCTCAAATTTTAAAACCCACTGTCTTGTCAATATTGGTTCATTTTATTTATAACCTCTTGTATAAAGAAATTTAAAACAGAAACAGGTCATTCTTCACCCAAGTGACATGCAGATTTGATTTAGATTTTCAACAATTTGAACTGAAAAGTCAGTCATTACAGTTTTTCTCGATTGCTAAAACAGCATTTCTGAAACCTTGCTCCATTTTCTGAAAACATTAAACACAAAACCTCATCTTCTCATTTTTCCATTGACTTTTGATGAACGAAAACATGTTCTATCATAGAAGCTCAAAATCGATCAGAAATTACAACTCTGCTTTGCTCTTTGCCATTTTTTTTCGTTCTTCCTCCTCCTTGTACCCCTATTTTTACAGTTCAGTACCCTGCATCTCACAAACTTGTCCCTTGTCTCTGTTATACTGTAATTCTTGTTCTTTAAAAATCTTTTGAGCAGTCAGTACTGTTAACAAATGGAAAGCATAATGTTCATGGCCATACATTTTGTTCATTGTACACTATACAGCTTACAATGCACTGTACTACAGTATACAATGCTAAAATGAAAAATATCAAAGGAGTAAAAATGTGTTGATTGTGTCACATAATTTGAAACAGGTAAAATCAATCTTGAGTGGTTGTGTTCTATCAATGACATTGTGTTCTCTATTTGTATTTGGTTGTTGCCACTTGTGTTTAACAGTATGGATGACATTTGCATTAGAGTGCAGAATGTGTTTTGAGAATGAGATTGTGTCTAGAGTTTTCCTGAAAAGTCTAAGTGAGATCTGCCTATTGTGTTTTACCATGTGAAATGGTGTAAGGTACTGACAACAGACTGCACAATTAGTTAAATGAGTTAAGCTACCTGAGAACTTGGTTCAGCCAAAGGGTTTTAGTGTTTTAGCAGAGAAAAACTGTAAACGAGTCATTGGAACTGTCATTTCTGTCATCTGAAAAACAAGAAAAAAAAAATTCTCGAGGGTCTGTAGTGTAAATGGGTTGAATCAAGTTCATGATTCATTACAGGTTTCACCCGTCATCATATGTAATTACTTTGAGAGAGAGACAGAGCTCAGTATTGTTAAAGGTTAATTGCAGGTGTCAGTGTTGTTTGCAGTGTTGAACATTAAGTGTCTATCTGAACACATGTTCCCTTCTGTCGGTCTCTCGACGTTGTGTCGAGAACGACAGATGGGGTTCGTCCTTGATAACCAATCAACTCTGACTACTATAGAAAAGGCCAATGAAATTTGGCGAATGAAATTTGCATGCCGGACTCCGCCCCCGGATATCCGGTATAAAAGGAAGCCGGCGTGCAGCATTCATTTACCTTTTGTTCTTCAGAGCCTTCGCTCATGAGTACAACTCAGGATTCAAAATCCTCTACAAACTACACTGCTGGTGCTACGACGTGTTGCAGCGGATCGTCCCTACCTGCAGCGACCTTCCCCTGGGCGTCTCGGCGGTTCCGGAGGTGTTAGAGATTTTCTAAAAAGTCCTTTTCAGGACTGACTGAGCATTCTCCAGCGCGGCATGTCCCGCTGTTCTCTTGGGTGCGGCACCCTCATCGAGGAGGGGGATGGACACGATCGCTGCATTAGGGGTCTGGGCGTCCAGCACACTGAAGCAGCGTTCGTTGACATATCTGCCCGCACTGCGGGCAGATTGTCTTTCAGAAGTTGCGGTCACGGATGGCTGTCTTCCTACGGGAACCAGCCACCATTTCGTTTGCTACCTGGGCTGTGACATCTGTGGCTACGGCCCCGATGACCACCCACATTAGCAGCGTTAGTGATATGGGGAACTCTGCGAACGTAAACCCGCCAGCCAAGTGCTCACGGGCCGATTGCACCCCGATTCGCTCTTCTAAACGTTCCCCAACCGGTGGTGGCATACCATCCGGATCCTCACGCACACACTCGGAAACGATGTGTGACGTAGATGAGACGTCGCTCGCAGCATCGGAGGGAGACTGGCATCCGGCTCTGACGAATCTGAGCTCCACCCCCGGGTCGAGTTCAGGAGGAAGCAGAAGTGATGTCACCCGTGCTAACCCGGGGATGCGTGGTTCCTGGGGTCGGAGCGCGGTGCAAACCGCGCCCACCCCGGGTGCCATGTTTTTCCCGGAAGTGCATGAGGAGCTGTGTAAAACTTGGAACGCTCCACGGACCGTTCCAGTGAAATCCCTTACTTCCCTCGATGGTGGGGCAGCCAAGGACTACGTCGACATCCCCCGGGTGGAACGTCCGCCCGCGGTGCACCTGTGCCGCGGACGGCTACCACCTGGGGGGAATCGGCCACACCTACCGCCCAAAGCACGCAAAACTTCGGCATCACGGTGTCGAAAGCTTGCGATGCCGCGGGCCAGGCTGCCTCCTCTCTCTACGCCATGGCCATCCTGCAGGTCCGCCAGGCCTAGGTGTTGAGAGAGCTCCAGGAGGGTAAGGCCGACCCGGGTATAATGCAGGATCTCCGTGCCACCGCTGGCAGCGCTCTACGGGCAACCAAGGCGGTGGCACGGGCCCTGGGTCGGACGATGTCCACGGTAGTGGTCCAGGAGAGACACCCCCGGTTATACCTTGTGCAGAGGAGTGACACCAAGGAAGTTCGCTTTCTTGATGCACCCATCTCGCAGAGTGGGTTGTTTGTAACACCGTCGAGGACTGTGCTCAGCAGTTTTTGACAGTGAAGCAGACAGTGGCGACTCGGCCGCCTAGAGGCCTCCGAGATCCCGCGTGACGTCTGCTTCCCTTCAACCCAGGACCCCTTCGACATCAGCTCCGGTTCCTGTGCCCCCACTGGCGGCACCCCGGTAGCAGAGGTCGAGGGGGAAACCTCCACCCCGTTAGCAACCTTCTCGCGAGAAGGGACACTGACGGGAAGACACCAGGGAGGACAACTTCGGGCCCGAACCTTCACAGCCACGGCTCTGATCGGTCGGTACGGGACGACTCCTGCCTCGTCACCTAAGCCGGGCCCTTGTCAGGGCCTGGCGCCCACTTACTCACAGAGTTTTTCCGTTCTCCCCGGGTGTACTTACAGCCGATCGCACACTCCACTGGACTGTGCTCGGCGAACCGACCTCACACCCTGGCGAGGTGCTCTTCAGGTCAGAGGGATTTCAGGTCAACCGAGAAAAGAGCAAACTCTCCCCAGTGCAGAGCTTCCTCTTCCTCGGTATGGAACAAAACTCTGTCACCATGATGGCACAGCTGTCCGCAGCACGCGCCCAGTCAGTGTTGAACTGCCTGGTACACTTCAGGCAGTCGGCGGTCCCCCTGAAACATTTCAGAGGCTCCTGGGTCACATGGCGTCCTCCGCGGGGATAATACCCCTCGGATTGATGCACATGAGACCGCTTCAACACTGGCTACAGAGTCGAGTTCCGAGGACAGTGTGGCACACCGGCAGCAGGCACATGGTAATGACGCCCTGCTGCCGACGCACCCTAACCCCTTGGTCTTCCATGACCTTCCTCCGGGCGGGGGTTCCCCTCGGGCAGGTTACGAGGCACGTCGTGGTGACGACGGTCCCCTCGCTGCAGGGGTGGGGTGCAGTGTGCAACGGGCACGCAGTAGCGGGGCGCTGGACGGGCCCCCGTCTGCGATGGCATGCAATTGCCTAGAGTTGTGGGCTGTGCTGCCTGCGCTGAGAAGGCTCCGGCCTCTAGTGCAGGGCCAGCACGTGTTGGTCCTCCGGGACAGCACGACAGCCGTATCGTACATCGCTAGGGTGGCGTACGCTCACGGCAGCTAACACAACTTACCGGCGCCTCCTCCTGTGGAGTTAGCAGGTGATCCGCTCCCTGCGGGCCACACACATCCCAGGCAAACAGAACCAGACAGCCGACGCGCTCTCTCGTCAGTATACGACTTGCGGAGAGTGGCGACTCCACCCCCGGTCCAGCTCATTTGGGTGCTGTTCGTAAAGGCACAGATAGACCTCTTTGCCTCCCACGACACCACCCATTGTCTGCTTTGGTACTCCCTGACCGAGGCCCCCCTCGGCACGGATGCCCTGGCGCACAGCTGACCACGGGACGGGCGGAAGCACACCTTCCCCCCCCAGGAGCCTCCTTGCACAGACACTGTGCAAGGTCAGGGAAGAGGAGCACCAAGTGTTATTGGTTACACCGCTCCGGTTTAACCACACTTGGCTTCAGAGTTGATGCTCTGGACAGCGACTCCCCCTGAACCATTCCCCTGACAGAGGACCTGCTCTCTCAGGGGAAGGACACGTTCTGGCATCCCAGATCAGACCTCTGGAACACCATGTCTGGTCTCTAGACGGGACGAGAAGATCCTGAGATGGCTACTCCCCCTATACGGCTGAGACCATCACCCAGGCTAGGGCCCCATCTACTAGGCGGTTACACGCCTCTAGACGGCGCCTCTTCTCTTCCTGGTGTCTTTCTCAACGAGAAAGATCCACTGAGGTGCTGGATCAGGATTGTGTTGTCCTTCTCACGAGACTGGAGACTAACATCTCCCCTCCACACTGAAAGTGTATGTAGTCGCTACCGCCACTCATCATGACTCAGTTGTTGGAAAGTTTCGAGGGCAACATCAACACCAGGTTCCTACGGGCGCGAGAGGGCGGAATCCACCTCATCTCCGCTCCAGACCCTCTTGAGAGCCCCTCGGAGGTTCCGATCTTCCTCACCTGAGTAAGACCTGCCCTCCTGTTGGCGTTCGCTTCAGTCAAGAGGTTAGGGGACCTCCAAGCATTCTCTGTGTCCCCGGATTGCCTTAAATTCGGCCCTGGCAAACTCTCACATTATCTTGAGACCCAGGCCCGGATACGTGCCCAAAGTTTCCACTTCTCCCTTCGGGGACCAAGTGGTGGACTTGCAGGCGCTCCCCATCGGGGAGGAAGACCCAACCCCATCCGTGTTGTGTCCTGGACCGCACGCAGAGCTTCACTAGCTCTGGCCAGCTCCTTGTTTGTGTTGGGGGACAGCAGAAGGGGAAGGCTGTCTCCAAGCAGAGGCTGGCGCACTGGGTCGTGGATGCCGTTACGACGGCATTCCGATCTCAGACTCTCCCATGCCCATTGGCAGTCAGGGCTCACTCCACACGGAGTTTAGCCTCTCCTGGGCACTGGCAGAAGCGCCTCTCTAGCAGACATCTGTAGAGCTGAGGGTTGGGCTACGCCCAAACACCTTCGCAAGGGTTAACAGCCTTCGCGTAAATCCGGTGTCAGCCCACGTCCTGCGTGGCAACATGTAGGACTGGCATCCGGGGGGGCGTATGCCTGCGAAAGCACCTTCCCACCCTCCCCGAGGTTGGGTCAGTGTGCTATCAACCCTTTTCTTCTTACCCAAACACATGGCCAAGAAAATTGATACCTCACCAGCCTTCCTTCTTACCCAGACTCTGGTTAAGAACAGGCATTCCATCCATCACTAAGCAAGCACCCCCTGGGTGTTGGCTGAGCAGAGCAGCCTTCCCCCTTAGGCCGGGATATATCATGACCTATCACACATAGTTCTAACCGGACCTGTGCTATCAGACGCAGTAACACCCCCACCGCGGGCTGTTCCGTCTGTCATAGCCTCATGACTATGGTTCCCACACTTGGTAACCCATGAGCTTCCCCAGGTGGACCTCCACCTCGCGGTTAACTACCCAGGCCGCACGTTCCATGCGTTCTCCTCCTAGGACGAGACCATACTTATCTCCACCATATTCCTCCCCACGGGTAGGAGGTGGCCTCTGCAGCGTTTCTCTGATTAAGAGTGCGCTTTCCCGGTGTAAACCGATCCGGACGGCCTCTCGCCTGTAGAGAGCTAGGCCCCGTCCGTGAAAGGTTACCGGTCAGGGCTGTTCCCATCTTTCTCCAGGAAAGCTCTGAGCCCCCCGACCACCACACTGGAAGGTTACAAGTTTCACGAAACCTTCGAGCTGACACGCCCAGGCTTGTTACCGTCGCTTCGCTGAGATTGTGATGCGATACAGCGTTTGTGGCGTTTTCCATAGATAACCCCATCTGTCGTTCTCGACACAACGTCGAGAGACCGACAGAAAGGGAACGTCTTGGTTACGTATGTAACCTCAGTTCCCTGATGGAGGGAACGAGACGTTGTGTCGAGAACGACAGATGGGGTTCGTCCTTGAGAACCAATCAACTCTGACTACTATAGAAAAGGCCAATGAAATTTGGCGAATGAAATTTGCATGCCGGACTCCGCCCCCGGATATCCGGTATAAAAGGAAGCCGGCGTGCAGCATTCATTTACCTCTTGTTCTGAAGAGCCTGAGAGCCTCTCAAACTGCAACAGAAACGATACGGGTTTGTGGCATAAGGGACACAACGTCTCGTTCCCTCCATCAGGGAACTGAGGTTACATACGTAACCAAGACGTTTCTGCTGATGGGTTTAGAATGATTATATTTATAATTAATCATCTGGTTATGTTCAGGACATGAATACTCAGTGTATAGCTCGTGATTATTAAATTATTTATATATGAGAGATCAGGAGAGACATTATTATACATCTGTGAAGACATTAATATTACATGTGAGAGATCATGATAAGAAACCTTCATATTACCTAATTTTCATAGTTGAATAAAACTTGTTTTATCAATAATGAAACCTATAACATATCCTTATCCAAATATATATCTGTATATTATATATTTCTGTTCAGCTGTCAACAATTTACCACAGTGTTGTTGTGATATTACTTTAACAATACAAGTTGTGATCCAGTTAATCTAAAATAAAAGAAGACTTGTGTAACCGAAAGTGTTGTAATGTCTACTGTGTTGTAGGTGATATGAGCGTCTTCATGATGTTACATGTGAATGTCCAGCTTTATTAATGCACAGCGTCTCTGAGACAAACATCTGGTGTTTCTTCATGTGCATTGACTTAAAGAGTTTTAAATGAGGGAAGGTTCTGTCAGCTATGAGATGTGATCAGTGTTTGTGTTCAGAAAGGGTCCACACACATAAACAAAACTAAGATTGAATGAGTTTTTCTAACGCTGGTGAGAGGATGACGATAAATTCACGGCTGTTCTGTTTATTCTGTTCTGAAAGACGTCAACCAGTTGTTTTTTCTTTTCAGCAGAGAGACGCTGGAAATGTTGCGACCCAGATTTAAACCTGTAAGCACCATGACTCAATTCATCAGAACAACAACAAGTGTCCTGCTGATTCACGTGAAGATGGCACGGCGAACAGCTTCATTTCAACATACGTGCAGTCGTGAGGCTGCGGAAGCAAAACAAGAAAGATAGAGGTTTCTTCTGAATTGACGTAGTCCTCGAACGTCCGAAAGCAATACTTCTAAAAGTCACGTGGTCCTCTGATTCAGCAAACTGAGTACTAACAAGATAAATGTGTCAACAACAAAGAAGAAATGTGCCTGTCTACAGTAAATCAGTCGGCCACGACATCTTTACTAGTCCATATACTCAAGCTGAATGGCAATGATGTGCACAAGCGGGTTCTGCTTCGGCCTTTTCTGACTTAAAGATTATTGAATGACGGATTCATTTGTCAAGTCTTAGGCAAAGAGAAAGTGGCAGCGCAGTTTAACTGAAGGCTTTTTATAGTGATTAAATTAGTTCTGTTTGCTGCTCTTAAATGATCAGGCTGAAAATATTGACCTTGTCTTTCTCGCAGGATTTCCACATTCATTCAAGGTGAGTAAAGCACTTTAAATATTCACAGTTGACATCCATCTAATTGCTGAGTTGAGATCAATGTTATAACGTTATTCACAGACAGACGGTGAGAGTTGTTGTTCTTGGCCGAGCACCAGCGCCGCATGGCAGACGCTCGCCGCTCTCGCTTTCTCTCGTGCAAATGATTGTGCTCTTATTTCTGTGGGTCTGACAGGAAATGACTTCTAGCGTCCTGGATGTGATGGACGTCCAAACGCCTGGAACATTTGAGAAACAATCGATGGAAACGTTTCTGCTGACGCTCAAATGACAATCAGTGAATTGTTTATGTGATTTAATAGTGAAAGGAAAGAAACTAGCAATCAGCTGCTTGATCTCTGGCGTCTTCAACAGGACTTGTCTCTTTCTAGTGCACACACACTGTATGTAAAGTGAATGAATGTGTCATGTTATCAGGAGAAGAACTACGGCTGCCGGCTGGAGACACAGTAAGACTATCGGCTTCTTAAATACGTTTTTTCATTAATTCATTTTCTGCTCACTTCAGCGGACTTTGACCTTTCAACAGATGCCAGGAGACTGAGTACAGTGTTTTCCATGCGCTCGTCCCGCGGCCCCTCCTCCACCCGAGCTAATAGAGTTAATGTCGGCCCGTCGGCCATCAGAAAACTGAATTGGGGTTTTTTTTTTCCAAGCCCACCGCTCCGCCCTACCAAGAGCAAACATAAAGCGCAGCCCGCTCGCCGAATCGCCGCAGCTACCGCAGACAATCTAATTGGTATTGACATCCTTGTCTCGCAGGAAATTTGACATCTAAGGGCAAACAATTCTATTTAGTTGCCTGAATACTTTCAATGGCAGACTGGAGCGATTCGACAGCGTGCCGGTCGGCTGCCCACATGCTCTTGTGCAGCAATCGATCCTAATCTGATTCTGAACAAGGAGCAGAAAAATGAAAATAAAATCAAAAGCACCGTTAGGGCAAAATAGTAACAAGGGAGAACAATCGTGGTGGTGGACACATCAGTAATGTGCTTCTTTCTCTCTCTCTCTCTCTCTCTCTCTCTCAGACCTCCGTGAAGATGCGCGTGTCTGAAAGAAATGTGCTGCCCAAGCTAAAAGCAGAAGAGACTCATTCTGTGAGAGCGACTCGCCTGATTTCATTACGCTCACTCCCGGGAGAACACATGTCGTTTTTTCTGACTGTGGACCATCCAGGAGAGGCTCACAATGAAGGTCCGTCATAGAAGAGAGTGCATGCGTGATAGATCAGAAAAATTGAAGTGGCCCTCGCAAATTTACTTTCAGTCGGAGGGCGTTTCCTTTTGTGTGCGTTTTGGGAATTGAGTCCGAGGCGATAGCAGTTACATTCATTTTCATGTTCAAATAGTTTCCTTCTTTTCACCCTATACAGTCTCAAAAAAACCGGGCGTTCTGTCAAAAGGCACAAACTCACAAAATGTCTCAACAATGGATTAGCACAACCAAACATTAAGGTTTTAAGGCTTTTTAAACGTTTCAAGGGTTTAAGGGGACTTACTTTAATGTTAGATATGCCTTAATCCAAAACAACTTTTACTGAAATATCGTAAAATATATCACTGCAATGGTTTTGTCTCAATATGCACACAGTAATGGTTTTTAGTAAAATATGCTGATTTAACTAAGGCCTAGTCCTTGCTTAAGATAATCCTTGTCAGGGAAACCGCCCCTATGGGTTAAAAAAACATTTTTGGTTGATTTATGAGCCAATGGCATTTTTTTGAGCTTGGCTTAAATATCTCCACATGTTTAGAGCGTATGCTTCACACAGTAGCTTGGGTAGTCTTTCAACTTTCAGTTGTCAAGGCTTTAGTTTACCCCACTCTCTCAAGTCACCTTGCAACCACTGTAACATTGAAAAATAACCTTTGCCACAAACAAAGTTGACTGATACATTAGCCCGGCTTGAGGCAGATGTTGAAACAAAATGGCAGAAGTGGGCGTGCCTACACAATGTGAATCAGCCATTTGTAGGAAAAAACTGTGTTACCTTCAAAACATTCCCTGTTTCCAGACGGTTTGAACACAAGCAGTGCCTCTCTAATGGAAGACAATGGAGTGTCCTTTTTTAATGATTTATTTTGTAACGGTGTTTGCTGCGCCTAAGGGAACTGACATGTTTAATGAAAGGATTTGTACATACGTAAGGATCATTTAGTTTTTGGTTTCATAACAACTAAAGAGTCTGGTAGGATTTCTGAGAGATTCTGTGTTCAAGCGAGCCGCTGCATGAGAAGCAGAATGACATTGCCAGCTATTACCAAACCCTCATGAAACAACAGGAAGACTTTAAAAGCATTTCTGACTTTCCTGCGCTGAGATCTCGATGGCTCTACCTGATAGAGGCCTTTCTCCAACTACCTGAGGTAATGTTGTGTGCCACTGATACAGGCTGATTTACACCGCTTGAAATGCAGGCCTAGTGTCTCCCGGAGAGGGGTATAAACAGGTCGGCTGGTCTGGTGTTGATCATTCGTGCAGATAGACGTCCATAAACGTCTGTCTTGTGGCCCATGGCTGTGTCTGCTCGGAGACTGATGTTATCACTGTCCATAGATGAGGAGACATTCCTACTGTTGGCTATTGACTGAATGAGAAGCCTGTTCCTCATTCTCACTGTTTAGCATGCTAATGAGACGTCCGGTCAGCGCACGGAGACACGGGCACAAAATTGGAGAAACCTAATGAATTTCAGCACAGTGGACAAGACGGTTTAATAGAAATCAGTTTATGAGCCTCTGCTTAAGAACATAAAGAAACAGGAATCTGTCAGTCACTTTTCTGAACATGAGAGGTTTTTGCAAAGGTCATGTGATGCTTGTGTGTGAGATATTCCTAGTCTCTTACCATTTTCCTGCTTTTACCTTAAAACATAACATGAAAACAGACATCACAACAAAAATGTGTCTTGTCTTCAAATAACCGGTGACATCTAATCTGATATTTTAGCCAGCAGTATTCTGATTTTGTCAATAAATGTAAATTCTGTGGAGTATTGTTTAGTAGTAAGTGATGCCTTGGTGGCGGCTAGTTTTTTCCTATATGGAGAGAAGCACTGGTCCTGAGGTCACTCATTTTTGAGTCTTAAATAAATAAACATATAAAAAAAGGAAAATAGGATGATTCTTATGGTCTGTGTTCCCCAAGAGGACATTAAAAAGAGGCTGTAATGTTTGGACATGTCACTCATTTACTGACGGCTGAAGAAATGAAACACAGCTAAATATTTCCTAGAAATCCTCGAAATTTAGTCACAGTCAGTGTTTAAGACTTGTTACATGATCTCTCCTGCTATAGGCGAGACCCAAAAGTCACGTTATTGGCCCTATTTGAAAAATGATGTCTTAAGAATGAATGAAATATGTTGTATGCTTAACACAGCTGTCTTGAACTCACTGAACCATCTGGATGGTGTGTCCATTGAGAAGATGATAATGCACTTCATGACGAGAAGAGGATGAAACCTTTGACCTTCACAGCCCTTTGACCTCTCCAGCCAATATTCACTGGTGTTCCTATAACTAGCATATGCCTGCTAGTCCCATGCGTTAAGAGAAATTTATAACCGGAGCTCTGTCGATAAGGCCTCAAGCATCTTTATTCTTGTCCCAGTAGACTACCAAAGCTTGGGTTACTTTTCTCACAGATTGTGAAGATATGTTCGATCCTTTAACCCAAATAAACAGCACGTTTTCAGCGAGCTGAAGGTATTTTTGCTCAGGATTATGTCTGCCTTTTGTCTGCTGTTGTAAAGCATGCCATCTAACAAAGAGAAGTTGTCAGTCGTGTCACTGTGTAAAATCTGTGAGCAGAGAGCTATATGAAGCGGCGTACAGTAATGAAGACTGGTGACAGGGACGTGTACATTCACAGATTGTGTTACACACTGCAGGTTTAGGAGTGTAACGCGAGTGGATGTTTTGTTCCCGCAGTGTGTTCTCATCATATCTCTGGTTCTGTGAAAGAACACTGATGAGTTCTTATTCAGTCCTTCTGAAAGAAGAAGCCTGGAAAATATTTGTAGTAATTTGATTTTAAATGGTAGACATAACGAGCAAAGGGGCCGGGAGGGATCGGTGCGAGGCCGGTGATGGAGTGATAATGAGTGTCAGCTGCGAGTTGCACCGGTCTTGCATCTCTCACGGAGGAGATGGGAAGTATAAAAGGACGAGCGACAGGAGTGTTCGACGAGAGAGGACCAGGCCTGGATTTTGTTATGTTTAATTATGTTTGTGTGGCCCGCACGCCACAGTGAGGTGGCTGTCGGTCCTATTACTCTCCTTTTGTTGTTTGTTTATTTTATTTAAAGTTTGGGTTTAATGTTCGCCGGTTCCCGCCTCCTTCTTCCCATTCCTTGTACTTGTTACAGTAGAATTTTCCAGTAACTATCTACATGATTGACCAAATAAATATGTGACCTTGGACAACAAAACTAGTCTCAAGGGTCAATTTTGAGATTGATACATCATGTGAAAGCTGATTAAATCAGCTCTCTATTGATGTATGGTTTGTTAGGTGAGGACAATATTTGGCCTTTGAAGTTGTTAATCAGAGACGCTGTAGCAGGCCATGGCTGAGAAGAAACAGGTTCGTTTTAGCACTCTCTATTGACTTACCGCTGTAATGAGACAAGATATAGTTTGTACTTTATTTAACCCAAATGAACCCAAAGCTGAAATTCAAAACTTTACAAAGATACCAAACTTGAGTGGGTCATTCCCAAAGAGCGGGCAGCCCTGAAGTGTTTCTCGACAAAAATAAAGTTTTGATATATTTACTGTAGGAAATGGACAAAATATCTTTGTGCAACATTGTCCCTTATATTCTATTGATTTTTTTATTCATACAATGTACTGTTGGCTTTTGCCACAGATATTCCTGCTCTACTGAAGACTGGTTTTGTGCTCCAGGGTTTACATGTGGTGTTATGTACTGTATGTACGAATGGCCTTCCTGATTTTATCATGTGTGGTCAACATTCCAATCAACCAATCAGATTTGTGCCAAACTTTGCATTGAATGTGCCAGGGTTATGTGCTTCTAAAGCTTTACTATTACATCAACCCAACTTGGCAAAATCAAATTGCAAAAGAATGTACAACACATGCACATTTCATAATGATTTTTATACTGTCTCATGTAACCTAGACCAAATCACACAAGCCTTTCTGCTTTTTGACATTTTCATTTAAACATCATTTAGTTCGATTCAAAAGTTGTTTTCATTCAAATACGTCCAAAATCTTTGTTGAGACATTTAGTTCACAAAAATCTTGGATTAACCTGAAAAAATTATGTACATTGGTTGCAGATAATTCAGTTATGCTTACTCAGCATAATTTCATTTTGTACAAATAGCTGAAGAATGTTAAACAAAGATGATTTTTATATGTCAACGTTTCATATTTTCATTGAACGTTCTCAACATAAGAGTTTTTAGTTCATGTGACATAACATTTTGATTTGTTTCTAACATGATAAATAAGATTAACAGAAATTCAAATTCAAAAATATAACCGCCCACTAACAGAGCAAAGCCGTTTTTCTAAACAATGGTAACCACAAAACGTAAAAATATAACAAACTCCTCTAATTCTCAAAGACAAAAAGTTTTCTCTTTACTGAAAAACACATAAAACCACTTTATTAAGAAAATAAATCCAGTCTTACGCAAAGCATGCTGGGAAATATAAATCGTCTGGCTAGTTTTAACAATTATATGTTAACACAGCACAATTCATTTATGTAGTGCAAACATGAATGGATTAAGTTACATGACTGAACATGAAAAAAAACATATTGTGACAAAATTGATTTCAATTATTTCAATTAATCAAGTTGGACAAGCAGCAAAAATCATTTTTTTCAGTGTGTAGAATTGACCAGAACACACACGCACACAAATCATTTGCCAAGCAGTTTTCCTTGGTCAATCAAACAGATAGTCCCTCCCCAAACTAACCGCCATTGGTTGATGTAGGAGGTGACCCGGACTGCAGGAATCTGATTGTGGACAAAAAAACTCCTGCTGTGAAAGTTCTTACCACACTATCATGTTTCAAGAATTTTACTCCGGTGGCCATTGACCTTCCTGACCTTTGACCTTTGATACTGACCTTTTCACTTGGCCTCTCCATTCCAGATCCCGCATCACCAGCGACTACCTGTCAGGCACCTGCTGGGAGAAATGAAACAGTAGGGAATGTGTCTCGGGAGACCTCTTGAGAGCGGCAGACAACGGCCTGGCGTAGTCCCTGCATGTGAATGACTCTTGAGTGGGTCTGGTAAACCAATCTCTCTAATTATCTATTGAAAGAACATTCTTCTTCCTTTCAGAATCATTACCCTCAGTTCAATCGCTGAAAAGTAACATACAGGAGCAAAATAGCAGCCAGGGAAAAAAACACTCCAACGGTAGTGTTCTGGTTTCAACCAAGGTTAATTGCTTGGGAGGGACCAGATGTGAAATATAGATCGGAATAAAGGTGAAGGGGACAGACATTGAGAACAAATTACAAATAAATGCAAGATCTTACGTGCTACTTGTTTTGAAAGGAACGGACAAGGCATCTGTCCAGCTCCTCTAATGAAAGCGACGGCACAAGAGCGCCTCAGATCTTCTCAGACATTCACTGACACTGTTCTTCACTCAACGTTAAGCAGAACTATAATTGTGATGCTTGCAAATCATGTGTCCGGCGACTTTTTCTGTCTTCAGATCTATGATGAGATCAAGCGAGATGAGTAGAGCGTCAAGTGAGACTGATAATAGGGCTTCACACGTGTCCATCAGAGAGCTGCATGTCCGGTGAATATCTGTGATCAGATACTCTGTGAAGTGTTTCTGAGAGCCGTTTAAACGTTTTGACTCTTGTCCAGTATCTCTGCATGTAAAAACATTCTCAAGCCATCGGGCCCACTTATGTGCTAAACTGAGAAAGAACAGATACATAAAACTAATAGATGGATTTTCACACATCTTACTAAACTATTTGTCAGCAAACGGTAGAAAAGCAACAACACCAATGTGTCCGGTTGTAATTCAAGCGCAGTGTGAATCTGTCAATAGTGCTGGACAAAGGCGGTGTTTTCAGGATCATTGAAGGATCATCTGGCTGCTCCTCCCTGGAGGCTCGGATGGACGTGTAGCGCTTCGTGTCAGAGTGGAGTTAACTCAAGAGACCTCCCGTCTCCTCGTAGGCCTAGTGCTCACCTGTGCATGAGCCGCTTGTAGATTCCTGACACATCATTTGACACGAGGTCACTGCGTAGAATTCTCACTGTTTCTACTTTCATCACGACATCAGTGAGTAGTCTCCTAACTGTTTATATGAAGTGTGTTGTTTATGAGGAAGATATGACATCATCTTGGATGATGACACGGTCACATACAGTATGTGTAAAAACATCATGTAAAGACAAACTCGAGCGGTTACTCAGTCATCACAGTCTGAAATGATGCTCTAATGTTTACTGGACTGTAAGGTTTGCATGAACTGATCTGAACTGATGGGATTCTAGTGACACTATAGCATGCACAAGAACCTTCTTAGTAGGTTATCTTGATACATGGTCTTCTCACAAAACATCTAAATGCATACAAGCACCTCTTTATGAAAAGGATTTACATTTCATTCAATTCATTCCTCTTTCCATTCAGAAACTCCTGATGGCATTTATTTATGACACAGATTTTGCCTGCAGTACCTGACCATACATCAAGACAAACATTTCCTAAATAAATAAAATCCTACAGTCAATTATTTGTACACAGAGGCCTGAAGAGGCCTTCTCACAGACAAGGCTGAAGGCTGGTCCCAGACTAAAATCAATGTTTGACCTCTCTGAACTAAATATAACTTGCCCAGAAATATCTTCAAATATCTCAGTGCTATTGTTTTGCCTCAAGATGCACACCAGGATTGTTTTCTTCAAAGGAATGTTGATAAAAACAACATAAATATCTTAAAGATGGAGTAATGCTATGTCATGCATTCTGACTTCTTTACAAGGTTGAATGTGCCGGCTTCTCATGCTTAACATGGTCAACTTGTTCAAAAACGAATATTTGTACCGGTGTATCTCTCTTTTATAAATGTGATCAAACTAAATACTCTTCAAAGACACGATGTATGCAATACTACTGTACATGCACTCAAGATTAACATGAGATTGGGAGAAACTGTCTGTGATACACGATCTTTAATTCAACTAAGGCCTAGTCCTGACTTAAACTAAGTCGTGCCAGTGAAAGCAGATCATACGGTCGCATAAATGTAACATCATGTTGTCTTTATATTTGACACTTTTTCCTGATTTTCACGACTTGTTTTTCTCTGATTTTTAAAAACTTTCGTATGTCTCAACTGTTTGTTCTTAAACGTGTGCTCTTTAAAGCTTCTTTACAAAGTGCTATAGAAGTAAATCAAGTCAATCGATGTTAATGTTTGGAAAATGATTCATGTATTGTAAAACAATGTTATAGATTTTTTTGCAAATAACTATTTATGTCGTGGATCACGTGGAAGAGAACCCACTTTGCCGCTTAGGGGGGAAAAGTTAGGACAATTCCAAGGGCCCATGACTAACAGGGTACCAAAAATCGG
This sequence comes from Triplophysa tibetana, assembly GCA_008369825.1. Lineage (NCBI taxonomy): Eukaryota > Metazoa > Chordata > Actinopteri > Cypriniformes > Nemacheilidae > Triplophysa > Triplophysa tibetana. The sequence continues at coordinate 278,881 of CM017901.1, read as the reverse complement.
TAGAAACTAATATAACATTATTAAACCTTCATCATTCAGTATATATATTTATATAATAATACAATTAATGAACTCTTTGTTTTTGGCAGTAAAAGTTAAAAATCCCCATTAACCAAAAAGCAAACATCCATATATTGACCGACCACCCCCCTGAATCTGCATTAAATGGTTTGGTCTTGCCTTAGCGCAAATGGCTTGAAATCTCCATCTATACAAGTTAGGGCGAGCTGCTCGAACACTTTGGATTCGCCGTGTTTGGATGCCGATGATGGTTCGCAAAGCCAACATCAATAGCAACGCAACGTTCGCCATTGTTCATGCCGTTGTGCTGGTATGTTTGTATTTGGCACTTTCGCGCTAGCGTTGCTGGGAAAAATGAGACGTATTCTGTGACGTAACAGTTGGCTCTGTATTGGCTCTCTAGCCTGTGGAAAAGCAACCGGTTCTTAAAGGGCTCGCCGGTCGAACCAACTAAGAACTGGCAATAGCACTGGTAGCACCTGGTTCCTGCTGGTGGAAAGGGGGTATCAGTGACTGTGTTTAGTTGCAGTCAGTAGATGCGCCAGAACTACAGTGACCACAATGTTGCCTAGTAGCGTTAAATCAAAATCTGTTTTTCGAAAAGGTAAAGAGAGAAAATAGAGAGAGGAATGACAAAGTCAAGGGTGTCAAACTTTAACCCAGCTTTTCACAAAGAAAGGAGGGTAGCCTATAGTTTGTGAGGGGTATTTACCTGTTGGCTTGATGTCCATAGTGAAACAAGCTAGCTAGCAACATACTTGTGTTAGACAACATTTAATCACCATTTAATCAGTGCAGGGAAACGTTTAGCAAGATATTCATATTAATATATGTGCAGCTAAGTAAATAATTCATTTAATCTGTAAACTGTTTTCATTGTTTTGAGAGGATGAGGTTAATTTATTTTGATTGAAAAGTTAATATATATTTAAGTTTGTTCGTTTTTCTTTTTTAAATCTTTCATTAATAAATATAATAATTCATATTTTTTTAGAGAATCTTCTATTTTGTCAAATTCTTCAAAAAAATACATTGAGACTGTAAAAGATAGCCTTCAGCACATTTTTTATGTTTG
>CM017901.1:260285-272785 GCA_008369825.1 Triplophysa tibetana | reverse complement strand
TCTCTCTCTCTCTCTCTCCCTCTCTCTCTCTCTCTCTCAGAACTAGGACGCTTCTGTTCTTCAGTTTGCTAGTAAAAGATTGATTTTTGACTTTGTTTCAGCATTATTAAATAATAATCCTTATATTGCATGAGTTTTTGCGGCTGTATTGTTGGGGAAACATTGCACGCTGGTTTAAGATCTGACTTGAGCTTGTTTGGTGTCTCCTGGATACATGGAGCTGTTATGACTTAAGAATCTTTTCTTTCATTGTTCACTGATGTTTGATTGTTAAAGGAATATGAACGTTCATCGAGTGACACGATGATGAGAATGAAAGCCAGGTCCACGATGACTCTTGTCCATTACGTGTGAGGTGAGACCAGCCTTCCTAATTTTACCTCAGAACCTTTTCTGCACCATCTGGAGCGTCTAAACGCAGCGCTTCTGTTTAAAATCTTTCCCATCGCCGCTCTGTCATTTCACTAAGTCTCGCCACAAACACATCGCAGCCACTTGATATGTTTGCAAGGGGATTTAGGGATGAACATTATCGTGTTTTCAGAGAACATCTGGTGGGGGTAAAAGGTTACAGTAGAGATCTCAGCCCTTCACTGAATTCTTTCCATCAGATAAATCACCAACAAGTCGCTGTGAATGGGGGGGATGTTAACTCAATCCTGTGTGAGGCCTGTGAACCCGCGTCCTCCCTAAATCCGCACTCTTCAAACAGTACCGGCCATTAAACCCAGACCTGTAACCTCAATTTATTTAGAACCCAGTTTGTGTGTTTTTTGGGTTTGATTTTGTGGAGTCGGAGGCTGACGGATAGACTCTTGTTACTCGCAGAGGTCAGTATAGAAGAGATCCGTGCTTCCACAACACTAATGTATGTGAACACATGCCATCCGAGAGAAGACGTTCATCAGGCAGAGACGGCGGGTGAAGCACGGCTGACTCACACAGACGTCAGGCGCTGTCAGCTTTAAATGTCCACGCTGCTGTTGTCTTCTGTCACCGGCCCCAAGCCTCTTCTCTCCAGCGACCTGGCTTCAGCTGTTTTCTGTAGAAACTGAGTTCAGATCCGCTGGACTCCAGCACGCTGAGTGAAGTTGGCATCGTGGTACTCACGGTCACTGAGCCGGAAGTCTTTGAGAGCTCTTGTGTTCTGGCTGGTGTGAAGTTCTTTTCCTTCCGTTTGTGTGGGACTTTCATCAATCAGCTCTGTGAAGAACATTTCCCCTCGTACAGATTACAACTTCATTTTCTTTTGGAGGCTGTTGATTGGTTGTGAGGTGAAGTTATCTATCATCGTTGGTTCTTTCTCACAACTCTCTTTAAATGTTGAGCACCTTTACATAAAAATGTTTCCACGTTTTGTGTGTCAATTTGACTCTGTTTAACAGCCTGAGCTGCAGTCACAGCTGAATGTTTCCGTCTGAACACTGAACATTGTTGATATGTCGGCTCTATGTTTATGATATCAGTGACAGGTGCACACATGTGACAGCTCCAGAGACAAACAGCTTTATTTCACATATATTTTTCTCCTAATATTGTATTCTGTATTAACTCACACTGTATATCCTGCACTTGCTAATTGCACTTCTGGTTAGACCTAAACTACATTTCGTTACACTGTACTTGTATATGTGTAATGACAATAAAGTTGAATCTAATCTAATAACACATCAAAGCTGGATAAAGTTTTGGAAATTACCTCCTTGACTCTTTTTACAGCAGCACGTCTTTCACAGACATTCTTCTGTTGACTGTCAGCTGAAGATGAAGCAGAGATCTGTCACGTGTGCTCAAGAATCAACCAGTCGAAGTTAAGTGGATCTCTTTATTCATATATAAATCATATTTTAGATTAACAGTAAACTCATGAACATGTAAATTGTTGGATGAAAAGTAATTCTTAACTATAATTGACCCTCTTGAAAACTGTTTTCCTCTCATTGTATCTTGACGTCTCACTGTGTGCAAAGTAATTTCAAACATTTAAAGGAACAATTTGAGATTTTAGGAGGATCTTTGGCAGAAATACAATATAATATACAAAACTATCTCTTCAGAGGTGTATAAAGACCTTACGTGATGAACCGTTATGTAACTATGGCCTTACAATAAATTTCTATCTATAGTCAGAGCGGGCCTACATACATCGAACTCACTGCCATGTTTTGTACAGCGGTACCCTGCAGTGCATCTTCTGGTTGTCTGTGACTTTTACGAAAGGTGGGAAAAACAACTACTTACTAACTCCTAACTGCTATCTCGCTGTCAGATCAAACGCCTTTAACAGTGTTGCTATTTATTGTTAGCTAGCGCTGCCCTCAAACCTGCTTAGCTTCATCATAGCTCGACCACGCAAATAATAATGGAAGTGAATAAAATACATGAAAATGACACGAGTAGATACAAGCAGCACACTGGTTCCAGATTAACAATGATGCTCAAAACTGCTTTGTTAAACTGCCAATATGACAACAACAACATATAAAAACTGATGTTACTCACATCCAAATCAAAAGAAATTAACCAATCTTTCTCCCCAACGTCTCTCTGCTGGACAGTATCTCCATAGATATCTATGAGTATCTCCACTACATGCCTCATTACACCGGGTCCTAACGCTCTCTTATGGAAAGCCTTTATAATATAAACCTACGTCCTGACTTTTATCCTTCTTTTCACACTTAAAATAATGTAATAAATAAGACATTGCTCTTTCTACAGTCTTTCTAACGCCTGCATGATCTCTTCCCTGCGTCAACATGAGAAAACACATTGTCTCAGCAGACAACATCTTTCTGTACAGTGGTGGCCACCGTTGTGTTTCCAGAGGGAGGGTTGAGCGGAGGACTGAAAGATTAAAGTTCTCTAACTCACTGCTAGTAGCTGCTACAAATCCCATTCTAGACCTTTAAGCATACACCAAGTAACCCTAAACGTTTTTTGTAAAAGTGATTTAATCTCTGTTCATTTCTCACCTGCTCACTCTGAGAGGTGATGTAAAGAGCAGATGAACGAGAGGGTTGACCGCAGGGGTTCTGATAGATGAATGAGACCCCTGTGGGGAGTTTGTGTTTGACCTGCTGTGATGACAACATTCAGCACATGTGATACTCTGTAGGACTGAAATCTTAAGACCGTCACGCTTGTGGATCTTCTGAATCTATGTTGACTAATGCTGTCTGTATCTTGAGCTCTCAGTCCCGTCAAAAGTCGCTCATTGGCAGAACTAAACGTGCTGCGTCCCTGAAGTATGATGGGAAGGGTATATTTTGCATGCCGTGCATATCGCTGGCTGACGGATGGCGTTCCGTAATCTGCTCGAGACGGTTGAGACCAGAGACCGGGGGTCAGAGGGGGACGGAACGCCCTAACAGATGGAAGTGGTCTGACAAATTACCCCCATTCCCCTCTATCCGCCGGGACCTCAGGGCTTAATCCATTGACTTTCTTCAAGCTGCCTCGTTCATTTGGGCCGTCGCTGGCCAATCAGTCTGCAGATTTCTGCCGAGCTCTCAACATTGCTGTGCGAAACATGCGAGGGTGCAAAGTTTCAGGCTGTGGAGGGGATTATCAGTCTGGAAGAGAAGACGCTCCGTGACCTCCACTTGACCCGCTGGAGATGGGCTCTGTTTGACTGGCTGGATGTTTGAAATTTCAATTTGCAGGATGGTGCCGACCTCGTCCCACGGCACAGCCGAAGCCACGGTTGAGAGCAAAGAAAAGCAGATTCATGCGGTGAAGAGATTCCATCTGCAGCTGCTAAATGACATTAATGAGCAGTTAATTACTCACTCACTGAAATGAAGTTTCACTGTCGAACCCTGAATAACATCAACATGGTTTCTGTGAGTGACCAGCAAAATTTCAAAGAATCTTTTATCTGCATTTATATTCTCCTGTCTGCATGAGAGAGGGAGATAGAGAGAGAGGAGAGAGAGAGAGAGAGGTCAGAGAGAGAGGTCAGAGAGAGAGGTCACACACTCTTGAGCTCCAGCAGCAAACATATTTTACTACTGGATTAACTTGAAATTCCTTGGATATTTTTACAAAGGATACACAAACCTTCATTAATGGAACCTGCTGCTTTTTTAAATCAAACTTTTTCGCTTAATCTGGATTTCTGGAACAAAATATCAGAAAAGGACACAAAGGACACCAACCCAACAATCCTGCTCTACAAACAAACCAAAAATAACAAGAGGACTAGATTATCAAGGACTATCTGCTACCAGGTACCAAAGTAAGTACTTTACCAACACTTTGTGCCAAATACTCGACCATAACTACAATCAAACAAACAAAACAAGCAAAAGAAAAGAAAAGAAAGTTAAAGTTTTACTCAAAGAGACAATAGTGTTACTGAGTGTTACTGAGGCAGCAAACTCTGCTCAACCACATGACCCACGCCTCAGAGGTGTGAATTGGAAGGTGAGAAAACGACTGGGCCAAACAAAGGAGATTCCTCAACCAACGCCCACACAGGTGTGAACGGCCCATTTTACCATGGATGCACAACCCCAATGTGTGGATGCCATTCCTCTACACTACCCAAAAGAGGTTACAAACGATACAGCATGGAAAGTCTACAAAAACAAGAGACTCACAGAAAACTCAGAGACTTTATTCGCAGACCTTCATAAAGATGGTAGCACCAGTAACCTGATTTTCTACACCAACCGACCTCATTCATGGCACAAAGCCATCATCTCAGAATTCCCAAACGCTGAAAGAAAAGGCATCTGTGGGGGTTTCCAGCTAAAAATTAAAAATGAGGATGACGTAACAACGATACATTTTAACATCTACAAAACAACAGGGATAGTTGTAGTGAAAAGCACTCAAGGACTTTCGAACAAAACTTCCTCAGTATCAAAGGAAGATTACAACTGGAACCCAACAATGAGCAACCCACCACAGAGGAATCAGACAGAACCCCAGTTTCTGATGAGGAGCAAGAACACAGAGATCTTCCTAACGCAGAACAAACAAAGGACCTCCATTCACATTGCTAGTGTACTGACATGAGAGAGAGATTCACAGCCCTGGAGGGGGAACTAGTACAGCTCAGAGAAATTACCCTTTCTCTTCAGACCATACAAAGCTCAGACCAATCCAGCAACAACCCCACAGCCAAGCAAAAAGAGGGAGACAACATCAGGAAAGAACTGTCTTCACTTCAGGCCGAAGTGAAGCAGCTGGTGCAAGAGAGGGAGAGGCTCAAGGTTCAGCTGGCATCACTGGAAACCCAGCTCACACAGCAGACAGAGAGTCACTGGACCCAGCTAACTGCTTTAAGAGAGGAGATAAGAGAACTTAAGCATGATAAAGATACCCACCTCACAGCCCTGAACTCCAAAAATGGTCCAGAACAACAGGTCACCCTTCAAACAGACCACAGCTCACAGACCTCAGTGCCACAACCCAGCCAAAACCGTCCATCTTCACCAAACCCTTTGCCCAGTACAGATCAACGCAATGAACCTGACAACACTCCAACACCCACCGAGGACTCACAGAAAACAGATATTGTCCTTCTGATAGACTCAAATGGCAAATTTATAGACGAAAAAAAGCTCTTCCCCAAACAAAAGGTGTCCAAACTCTGGTGCCCAAACACGAACAGTGCCCTCAGACTACTGAACGAGGACAACCTAGGATCACCAAGCCACATAATAATCCACACTGGCACAAACGACCTGAGAGCTCAACAAGAAAGAGTGGCCACAGCACTTGAGAGGGTAATCGAAAAAGCTACAACCACCTTCCCAAATGCCAAAATCACCATCTCGACACTGCTACCACGGAAAGACTTCAATACCACCCAGACACAATTCAACAAGTAAACGCTAATCTCTCTAGAACTTGTGCACTCAAACCTCAAGTGCACCTGGCACATCATCCCACCTTGGACCTCACATGCCTCTATGACCATGTATACCTATACAGAGCATCTGTCCCCATCTTTGCAAAGAAATTAAAAGATGTTGCTCTAAACCGCAGCACCAACAACCCTCCTAGAAGCAACAGAGCAAGGCAGCACCTACCCAGACCATGGATGAACCACACCGCACCTTCAAACAACAGCCAAAGACTGGGACCCCTTCCCTGCCAAAACAACAGCCAACAGACCAGAGCACCACCCCTGCTGCCTACACCCCCCAGCCGGCATATGCAACAGAACTCCAGCAGCCTAAGCTATGCCCAGACAGTGAGCAGAAACTCCACACCGACATCTGCACAAGCTCCAACAGCCGAGCTAAAAGACATCCATCAGATGCTGATCCTGATCTGCTCACACCTACCTTTTGTCTTAAGACACAATCTGCAATAAATAAATACCTTATGGATAACAAAGCATTTACCATATCATGTTGGAATATTCAAGGCCTGAGGTCATCTGCTTTTGGACTGAAAAGTAAAAACATAGACTTCAGCTCCGAAACAAAAAACTCAGACATCCTCATCCTACAGGAGACATGGAGTAGAGGAGACGGACCCACTGGTCGCCCTACAAACTACAGAGAATTCATCATTCCATCCGTCAAACTGCCTGGCGTCACACAGGGAAGAGACTCAGGCGGAATGCTGATCTGGCATAAGTCCGAATACGCCCACTCAATAAAAATGATTAATACTGTCCAGTTTTACACATGGATAGAAATCAACAAGACCATCTCTTCAACAGATAAGAATATCTTCCTGTGTGCAACCTACATCCCTCCAGCAGAGTCACCCTACTTCAATGAGGACAGTTTCACGATCCTGGAAGAGGAGATCAACTACTTCCAGTCACAGGGAAATGTTCTGATCTGCGGAGACCCAAATGCCAGGACAGGCGAAGAATCAGACTCAGTTCACTCCAAGGGAGACAAACACATTCCAGGAGGAGATGTCCTTCTCACACCTACTCACACACAAAGACTAAACTACGATAAAACAACAAACAAGAATGGATTAAGACTTCTCCATCTTTGTCGCACACTGGGTCTGTACATGGTCAATGGTAGACTACGAGGAGATTCATGCGGTAGGTACACCTATAGTTCTAAGCTGGGTAACAGTATGGTAGACTATTTCATCACAGATCTGAATCCTAACTCCCTCAGAGCGTTCACAGTCAGCCCACCATCCCCAGTGTCAGATCACAGTAAAATCACTCTCTACCTCAATAGATCCAAACCTAACACAGAGGCATCAAAACAAACTCACCTCCATACCCTAAAACAAACATTCAGGTGGAAACAAAATTGCGAAGATACATACAAAAGCATAACTCGTGAACCAAAAATTCAAAACCTACTGAATAAATTCCTAGATACCCCATTTCCACACAATAATGATTAGCAGTAGACAGGATTAACCAAATTTTTACAATATCTGCAACGCTATCTAACCTAAAACCCACTAACACAAAACCAAACAAAAAGCCTGTAAACGAGAAATGGTTTGATAAGGAGTGTAAAAACCTTAGAAAAGAAGTAAGAATTCTATCAAATCAGAAACACAGAGATGCTGACAATGTAAACACACGCCAACTCTACCATGAAAAAGTTAAACAATATAAGGACACACTAAGGAAGAAAAAGAAACAAGATACACAAAACCAGTTAAAAGCAATTGAAGAATCTCTAGAAACAAATCACTTCTGGGAACATTGGAACACACTTAACAAACCCCACCATGAAGATCTTCCCATTCAGAACGGAGACGTATGGATAAAGCACTTCTCAAACCTCTTTAGTAAAATAACCAAGAACCATGAACAAACTAAACTACACAACAAACTATGCACTCTGGAGTCAACAATTAAAGATTACCAAAACCCTTTAGACTATCCAATTACACTCGCTGAGCTAGGCCAGAATATACCAAAACTTAAATCCCAAAAAGCAAGTGGTATCGACGGTATCCTAAACGAGATGATTAAATACGCAGACCAAAAACTTACAATCGCCATCCTCAAACTGTTTAATATCATCTTAAGTACAGGTATATTTCCCACAATCTGGAACAAAGGTCTCATAACTCCAATCCATAAAAGTGGAGACAAATTCGACCCTAATAATTACCACGGAAAATGTGTAAACAGCAACCTAGGTAAACTCCTCTGTAACATTCTTAACAGCAGACTGCTCCAATATCTAAACAACCAAAACATCCTGAAAAAATGCCAAATTGGTTTCCAACCCAAATACCGCACATCCGATCATGTATACACTCTTCTTACCTTAATTGACAAAGAAACAAACCAAAAAAACCTCTACCAGAAAGACTCGGAAGGCAAAAGTTGAGTATTTGACATTTATTAGACAGCTGATAGACAGAATATATATGGTTATAATAAAGATGATTATTGGGTTTCTTTGGAGAAGGCCCTGTCCGTGGCTCGCATCCAGAGGGCCAAGAAGTCCTCCACTTCCCGCCTTAAGATGGCAAGGCGGGGGCGTAGCCAACCCCTGAGATGGTCGTAGGCTTACCTCTGGAGCGGGGCCTACCCCCCCAAAACAAAAAAAAAGGATTTCTACTCACCTGCTGGTTGGAGTCTCTAGCAGTTCCTGCAGAACGATATTAAATGAAAATGTTAATGATATAAACAATTGACAGGTCGCTGGGCCGTGCGCAACACTGAGACAAGGCCCAGATAGGCCACAGCACATAGACGAGGCCTCGATAGGCCACAACATTGACAAGGCCCCGATAGGCCACAACATTGATGAGGCCCGTACGGCCCCTTTTAGACAAGACCCCGATAGGCCACACCACTGACAAGACCTCGATAGGCCCCAGTGACAGAAGGCCCCGATAGGCCACAACACTGACAAGGCCCCAATGGGCCACAACACTGAAACAAGGCCCCGATAGGCCACAACACTGAGACAAGGCCCCGATAGGCCACAACACTGACAAGGCCTCGATAGGCCACAGCACTGAGACAAGGCCCCGATAGGCCACACCACTGACAAGACCTCGATAGGCCCCAGTGACAGAAGGCCCCGATAGGCCACAACACTGACAAGGCCCCAATGGGCCACAATACTGAACAAGGCCCCGATAGGGCACAACACTGAGACAAGGCCCCGATAGGCCACAACACTGAGACAAGGCCCCGATAGGCCACAACACTGAGACAAGGCCCCGATAGGCCACAACACTGAGACAAGGCCCTGATAGGCCACAACACTGAGACAAGGCCTCGATAGGCCACAACACTGAGACAATGCCTCGATAGGCCCCGGTGACTGATGAAACAAAACACCACCACCAGTAATTGCACGATTTACCTGAATCTTGGACGGATAGGGATTGTTGAGTTGCCGTGATGGTAGAGGAGTCCAGTCTTATTAAGACTCATGAGCAGAGGATGACCATCTGTCCGTTTAATGGTTTCCATCGGAATTCCGGCCGAGATAGGCCACAACACTGAGACAAGGCCTCGATAGGCCACAACACTGACAAGGCCCCGTTAGGCCACAACATTGATGAGGCCCGTACGGCCCCTTTTAGACTAGACCCCGATAGGCCACACCACTGACAAGACCTCGATAGGCCCCAGTGACAGAAGGCCCCGATAGGCCACAACACTGACAAGGCCCCAATGGGCCACAACACTGAAACAAGGCCCCGATAGGCCACAACACTGAGACAAGGCCCCGATAGGCCACAACACTGAGACAAGGCCCCGATAGGCCACACCACTGACAAGGCCACGATAGGCCCCAGTGACAGAAGGCCCCGATAGGCCACAACACTGACAAGGCCCCAATGGGCCACAACACTGAACAAGGCCCCGATAGGCCACAACACTGAGACAAGGCCCCGATAGGCCACAGCACTGAGACAAGGCCCCGATAGGCCACAACACTGAGACAAGGCCCCGATAGGCCACAACACTGAGACAAGGCCTCGATAGGCCACAACACTGAGACAAGGCCTCGATAGGCCACAACACTGAGACAAGACCTTGATAGGCCACAACACTGAGACAAGGCCTCGATAGGCCACAACACTGAGACAAGGCCTCGATAGGCCCTGGTGACTGATGAAACAAAATACCACCACCAGTAATTGCATGATTTACCTGAATCTTGGACGGATAGGGATTGTTGAGTTGCCGTGATGGTAGAGGAATCCAGTCTTATTAAGACTCATGAGCAGAGGATGACCATCTGTCCGTTTAATGGTTTCCATCGGAATTCCGCGTTCGGCTGTGGCAGTGGCTGCTCCGATCCTGAAGGACTGTCGGCATACAGGAGGGGCGAACATCGAGATGACGCCTCGATAGGCCACAACATTGATACGAGGGCTCCATGGGCCACAACATGGAAACAATTGTTGGGGGAAGCAAAACACCATCACTAGTAAATGCATGAAATACCTGGATTTTGGCCGGACAGGGGTTGTTGAGCTGCTCTGATGGTTAGAGGAGTCCAGTCTTATTAAGACTCATAAGCAGAGGACGACCATCTACCTGTCCATTTAATTTTTTCCTTTGGAATTCCGCGTTCGGCCCACGTAGTGGCTGCTCCGATCCTTGATCTTGACTTGAAAGAGCTTGTTGGGCTTCCATGATGGTTTTGGAGTCAGGTCTTATGTAGGGTTTGAATACAGACGACAAACATCTGCACACCAGTTTTATTAAAATCCTCACTCGGCAGCTTCGTAGCTGCTCCAATCCCAAAGTATTGTCTGGTATAGGAGGGGTGATAGATCGCATGTTCTCAATCAAGCTTAAGTGGCAGATGCTCCGTTAAGTAAAATAAAAGAGTGGGAAAGAGTTATGCAACCATCTTTAAATAATTAACGTTGTTAAAGTTGTTGGCCTGGACGATGCTTGGATAGGCATGACGTGAAGATGGGTCCGTGATACCCGGACAAAAGGCTATAGTGACTGATAATGAACGTGATCGAAGAGTAATGAATGAGAAAACTAGACACCACCACCACCACCAGTTAATGCACGAAATACTTAAGAGGAGTTGAACATAAACTCACCGGATCGTGGGTGAAGCTTCATAATACCGTGATACTTAAGTAAACGAGCGTTTTGCAGTGTATATGTGGGAAATATACAACACCAGCAGTATATCCATGAAAATGTAGATTGTGACTTGAGTTTGCCGAGCCTTCTGTCAGTAAAGATTCCGGACTTCCCATTTTTGCGAGTACCAACTCCTGCCATCAGGAAGAGAATCATGATGGATCTTGAAGGCATCCTCGATCTGCTTTGGACAGACACGAGGATCTTGTTCTTGACTGTCGCCTAAAACGAGAGGTGTGATAATATCATTTTGCACCAGACAGCCCCATTGGCGTATTAGGTTGAATCACTCTTGTTGTGTTGCGTGGTCTCACGAGTGTGATGCGGTTTTTCAAGAGTACTAGACAGAGCGGCTTGTTTGTGAAAGTGTGCTTGTCCTTCTGCTTTGTGTGTGATGCTGATTGAAGGCACACCACTCGTTCACTTACTTTTCTTATTTGTGATTGAAACTCGTTCCAACATAGTTCATATAGCCTGTGTCTAGAGCCACGTAACTTCCGATTTGGCATGACTCTAGCAGCCGCAGAGTTATTTTTTCTTTTTTTTGGCCTACTGGATTTGGGCCAGGCCGTTTTGGCTACCTAGGCAGGCATGGCATGTGGAATTACTGCACCTTGACATCAAATCAGGTATACAGATTGTATTACATCGAACAAACGATAAAGTTCGTTCCAGCTGTGTCACATCACCCCTTTAACTTATCTCTGTCTCCGCAATGACTGAGTAAGCAAACTACTGATTGCCCAAATAACGCAAACGAGACGAAAACAGATGGAGCAGCGAACGCAATTAGCACAACCGCTGTAACCATTCTTTGCTACTGCGACAAAATGTATATATATTCGTTTAACCGTGAAAAATGCACGCTGCGCAAACATGGATTCTCTGGAAAAAAGGCAACCACAGAATCTAATCACTGACCGCTCGACTTGAACCGTGAAAATACTACTACTACTACAACTAAATTTTATTTACAGGCACCTTGCTGACACTTGAGGACACCGTACAGCAAATAGTCACAACAGTCATCAAATAAAAACAATTAATACGAGCTAGATATAAACATGGGATAGGCACACAAATAAAATCACAGAAAAGCCAGCCTAAAAAAAAAATTGTTTTAAAACGAGATTTACAACCTTACAACCAATTTTTCTACTTTTCGCATCCTGCGGTATTGAGTTCCAAAGGTAGGGAGCTGCGTGACTGAAGCTCGAGAACCCATAGCTGTGCATGTTCGAGGAAGAATAAGATTAGATGCAGAAGGCGATCTGAGAGTGCAAGTGGGAGTTGGGATTGAAGGAGTTCTAGTAGGGAGGAGCCGTGGCTGTTTAACGCTTTGTAGACAGGAGACTTTTTAAATTTCGAGATTTCACCGGAACCCGGTGCAAGTGTTTTAATGTGGGAGTAATATGCTCGGCTGTAGAAGTCCGGCAGGTGATTCGTACGGAAGAGTTTTTGA
>CM017901.1:230285-255285 GCA_008369825.1 Triplophysa tibetana | reverse complement strand
TCAAGTTAATGTTTTGCTCTGTGTCTGAACCGTTCCAGAGTTTCACATTAAAGTCAGATTACAGCGGGTCTCATGTACACAGCAGCATTGAGAACCCCCCCCCCCCCCCCCCCCCGCAGTGCTTGTGTGGCCTCTGGAGCCGTGAACTGCACACTGTTACCTGCACCGACACCTCATCAACCTCCAGAGAGACGTCTGGATAAAGAACTCACAGTCCACCACCTGACAGACCAACCACGTAAAGCACTTTATGTTCGGCTGATTTACTGCACAAAAACAAGCCGAACTGGCATCTGAGCGGGTACAACGGGGGGACATTGGTGATGAGCTGACCGGCGTCCCACCTTCTCAGAGGCTTCAAAAGCACAATTATCTTTTATGATCTGATGGAGAGAAGCGTGCAGAATCTTGTTCGACGGCTTTTCTTTCAGGCACTCCGAATGGGACTGAATGTGGGAGGTCTGGCAGGTCGGTGGTCCGAAGTTGACTAGTAAATCTGCAGTGTCAATAAAAGGGAGAAATGTCTGCTAACGCTTGTGTCGGGGCAGGGACGGGAGGGTCTGAACAGAAATCAATGCTTCAGTACAGATTGCTCGATTCATTCCATTAGAATAGATTCATCGGATACAGCAAAGCAAAGCCGAGAGCCATCAGGAAGATTAGACAAGAGTGTCGTAAACAAACGTCACTGTGATTCTGAGTCCAGACGGATTTACGGTGTCTGTAAATAAACTCATTCAAATGACAGCGTTCTTACATGATGTTTATGTTGAAAGTTTAATGTGTCGTTTCTGCACAATGATAACAAAAATCCCTTTCTCCGTTGTGTACATGCACACAGCTCATGGTCAGTGAGAAATATCATCAGACAGTGCTCACATTCTCTCCGTGTGTCTGATTTCAGCGTCTCTGACAGACTCCAGTCCAGACCGCATCCCGCAGCCAACCCGTCAGAAACCGGTTCCTGTTCCTTTAGCCCGTGGCTCTCTGACTTCATGTGCACGCTGCAAACGAGACGTCGCCCGAGAAAGCCCAAACACGCTTTGATTCCAAGAATATGGAAAGTGACAGAAATAAATGTGAGCTGGAGGAAATATCTGCAGGAATGGGTCTGAATGAAGTGGTTGCCAGAGGCCGTTGGGCTGAGTTCTGTACCTCTGTGACACACCGACAGTGGACTGCAGGCTCCTCGTGCGCCCGCGTGCCACAACTGCTTACACTGAACACGCCAGCGACAGGGAGCGCACGTGATTGGACAGAAGGAGCTGTCAATCATCAGGACAGATGAGCATCTCACATGTGACCTAGACACACATTTCTCATTTAGAATTGATTCTATAAAACATTCCAGAATAAACAAGCTTTTATTTCATGCTTCATTGTACCATTATTGATTTAAGAATGAATTATGAATCATCATTTTTTTCGGTGGAACACAAAATAAGATATTTTGAGAAATGTCTCTGTGGTTTTGTGTTCACTGAAGTCAATGAGGTCCAGTGTTGTCTTTCAATTTTTCCTCCAACATTCCGGCAGAAACTGCATCTCTAATGACCTTCACTATGTGACAGGATTGAGTTTTTCAGTTACAAAAGCGAGGGGCAGGAGTTGGGCAGGAGGATGAAATGCGGGCTCCGATCACTTCTCTTCACGCCGTCCTGTCATGGAGGAGGAACCCGAAAATACGGAGCGCCACCAGGATCGGCAGGAAAGCTCCTCTGATTTGTGCCTCCAGCCATCAGCGTCAGCGAGCTCAGTCTGTCAGAGCGAGAGAGCATCAAAGCCGGCGCTCGGGAAGGCCCGTCACAAACGGTAATGGATCTCATTTCAAATGTGTAGTTCCTCCTGTGTGTAAGAGACCACCCCTGATCGCTCTGATCTACAGTACAACTCTCCTTCCCATGGAAATACAATGGAAATATCTTCTGCCATGCTCAAAATTCCAGTTCACGTTCCAGTTAAAGACGTTTAGTGTCGACCTACTTAAAAACTTACAGGAATGAATGAATGTGACGGTGGTTTTATCAGCATCTGATCGGTCAAGCACATGGTAAGATCTAACGGATGTTTCTCTCTTATTGTTTGTTCTGAGGCTTGAGTTTTTCATGGCCACTGAAAGGCCACAGGCCGATGATGTGATAATTCTGACATCCACAGTGTCAGCTCACATTAGCCACGAGTGTTTCTCCCTCTTCATGTGTGCTGTCACGTCAGTGTGATTTTTACAGAGCCAGTGTTTCCTCAGGGTTTTTCATTCTGGGTCGAAACCAAAGCTCATAACCTCCAACTAATTATAGTGTCTGAGTCGCTCATAACCTTCAAGCAAACTGGGAGATTTGTTTGTGTGTTTTACACAACACCCTGAAAGAATGTGTCCGCGTTCAAACGAGTCAGTAATATCAGTCGTGGCGTTTTCAGTTTTCAGTTCACCTGTATGTGAAGAACGTTCTGTAGAGATGTCTTCTGAACATCTTCTGATGAAACAGACACCAGCACATGGTGATAATGACCTGCTACATGCCCCCACCCAATGATTTACACCTGTCACATCACTGCATCACACATCAGCACCAAACCATCTCCATGACGACGCTCACAACACATTTGTGTTGGTTGTGTGGAAATGCTGAACATTGTTGTCAATGAAGAAACACAAAATACAAGATGACAAACTACATGGTCCTTAACAAGAAATATTTTTCAGTGGTTCAATGTTCCGAGAGATATGTGTGAGTGTGTCGGCTATAAAAGTGAGTTGGGTATAAAATGTGATTCAAGATTATTTTGTTGTTTCAGTATTTGTTTAATTACTTCTGTTTTATCTGTATCATCTGATACATTTATTAGACACCGTCATCATTTGCAATTATTGCTGTAAACAGAGAAGTTTCCATCTCACACAGAATGACTTTAGGAAAAAGCGTCTGTCCACACAGGTCACAACGGGTTTCCTTCTCCTCTTTTGGTCTTTTGCTGTTTTTCATACAGTAGAGAGGACAGGAAGTGAAGTGGAAGAGAGAGAGAGAGAGAGAGAGAGAGAGAGAGAAAGGGGTGGGGCCGGTAAAGGACCTTGAGCCGGGACTTGATCTGGGGTCGCCCGTAGCCCACTGTGTGTCTGGAGCACATGGCCACAGACTCCCTCTGCATTAGATCTCTTAATTGCCATGTACACAAAGAGCACTTCCTTCATGTGACTGTGAGTGAAATGTTGTATTCAGATGGAAATGGAGTTTCTTCATCGTTGATATTAATTGATTCATCTTGACAAGCATCATTCTATCTCTTGCTTTAGTGCATGTGCATGTCAATGACAATTCTGTTGTTTCTGTTAATACAAGACCAATCCATCATTAAGACGTCTTGTTCTTTTTTAATAACGAGAGATTTAGCTAAAAACACCTTCCACATCTACTAGCGCCGCGTTAATAAAGATAGAAAGCGTGATGACCTCAGGCTTCAGTCTCAGCTCCATAAAGCCCGGCCGCCAAAGGATTCAGAGACAAAGACGACTCAAAGGAGGTCAGACGGACGGAGAAACGCTTACACCCGCGTTCTCCTCCCGGCCTCCATCATTTCTCGCTCATGCTCTTGTCAGCTAATTATCCAGAATTAGTATCTTCTTTCACACCAGTGGTGTCATTGTATCTTAGCGTGATCCGTCCGCTCTCATGACTGGGTGCTAAACTCGTGACAGATGAGGGGCTTGAAGCAGGCAGAAATTAATCGCAAGTGAAAAGCTGACAGGTCTGACAGCGCAAAAAAAAAAAACCAGACCCACACACGTGATACTGAAGCGTCAGGGGATTTGGAGGAGACTCGAGGATACTGAAGATGAGCGACACACGCACCAGAGACTTTACTCGCCAGTGAAAATATAGCAAGACCTGATCACATGGTCACTTTAATCTGCTAGATCACTGTGCACATGGGTGCGTATACAAATCCGTTGATTGCTCGTCAGCGTGCACGCGTCTCTTTGTGAATTCCTTCTTCATCTACAGAATAAATAAGCCTGTATAGCGGTGAAATTCCACTATTGCCATTTAAGAGTAGAGAGCAAATGAAAGACAAGTCCAACGGACAGGCTTCCTCTATTCTTCTTTTCAACAAGACCGGGATGAAAACAAGAGAGCTTTACACAGCGTGTCCTTCACATCCCTTCCGGCCTCCAGCCACTTGTCTGTGGAAAGACAATTTTTGAAACATTGGCTAGAGTGCTTGTTTTATCAACAAGCGGCCCATTGCCTTCAGTCCTCCTCCTGATTGGCTAGGGGAGGAGAGAACAGGAAAACAAAACAAGTAGGGGGAAACGCTAAGAAAGGAAGGAATGGTGAGGAGAAAGAGAAAGAGGTTGAAGAGACAGCTGTTGGGGAGGTTAGTTGGAGATTTCCAGCCATTAACTTCAGACTAAGCTGCCTCTCCCACTTGAGGTGAACAAGAGCAAGAGAAGGAACAGCCCCCGACATGAAAAGAAGCAGGGCCAGCTTGATCCAGTGCGCCAAATGTTCACGAGAAGTGGGCCGACAATGATATAGAAAGGAGTGGTGGGTGGGTGTGTGTGTCGAGTGAAGGGCCGCTGGGGCTCTCTCTCTCTCTTTCAAAGGCAGGATAAACAAGGAAATGAGTCAGTAATCATTTCCAGAAATTGCCTTCCGTCTTCCTCCGGTCCTCTGCAGACTCTCAGCCTCCATTCATTAGGGATTCTGGCTTGATTAAAGCCTTTCTGGACCAACCCAGACGCCACCGTGGGGATGTGAGACGCACAAGGGCAGTGGAGGGCGTTTGGAAGTCCCGCTTTACCCACTTCAGACCGCTCCTTCAGAAGAAACCCCTGACAGGCAGTCACGTATCTCCGTCACCCATCCTGAGCTTCAACTAAAGCAAAGTTTGACAGGATCTGTGTTTTACTGGCCACAGTCTCTACGACTGCTTTCAAAGTGCTGCACAAACGTGTTTTAACTTCCACATCTCGATTGTTGTGCGGATGGCTGCTCTTTGTGTTGATGTCTTTATTCTTGAGGAAATGTTCACTGGCTCTGTAATGTAGAGACCCTCATTTCCGTCTGATGAGGTCATCAGGGGTTCTGCCGGTTAAACTGATGTCATCCTTCCTGTTTAACAGAGCTGTTCAATCTCAATCATGTGCTGATAGAGCCACAACAGAGCTCGCCGCTCTGGAAAAACAATCTTACTCCAGAAATCATTATTCAAATCCATCATTCATCTGGAGCTTCAAACATCTACACACTTTACACACCATTCATGATTGAAATGTTTCCAACTTTTGCTCTTTATTCACACAAATTATTGAAGATTGTTGGATGTGTGTTGTGTTTGGAATGTAAACTAAAGCTTAGCATTGGGAATGCAAGAGTCTGTTCTCAAAAACAACTAAATATTTAAACAAACTCTCTACATGGCTTTGTGTTTGTCTGGGTTTTTTTGTGTTTAAAACCTTATGATACACTGTAGTTTGAATTTTTGCCAAATAAGTTCATTAAAAAATTCATTCGTCTATTTCATACGTTTATCATCAAATATGCCCTGCGGACACTAATTGAAGACTCTACTGCATTTATTTTAGGATGTAATGTAACACAATTGATGAAGTACTATACAGAGAAGAATTGTTTTTATTTGCGCAGTGGTACAATATCACAGCTCATGTCATCATGTTATTGGTGATGTGTTTCGCATTGATCAATGAATGGACTTAAAAGTTGATAATAATGACTCTGAATATTCCGCTGGATCAGTCGATTGTGTCCATCCAGGAGTTTTGTGTTATGAAACCTTTGTATTTTATTGGTTTTATATTTCACGTCAGGCACCTTTAAAGATGTTGTAGTTGAGATGGTTGAAGAGACGCCTGCCCTCTCCAACATTAAGTGGTTCTGTGATCTTGTGTGTATTTATGGGGCCTGTCTTGTGTCACATGGCTTCCATTTCTTCACTTGTCCGTGCCCCCCGTAGCTGTTTTTACAAGCAGGCGAGCGGTGGGGTCACAAGGTCTCTGCCCCTCCTTCACCCCCTCACACACATGCATTCATCTTCAATTTCCTCCTGAGAAAAAAAAGAGAAACGAGGACTTTAAGGGAAATTTAAGATGAATGTAAAGCTCTGTGGCTTGTGTTCTGTTTAACTGCTATTACATGCTCAACACAAAGACACTGGACCGACAACATGTTAGCATCGCACGTTAACAGACAAAAAGTCTCTTGTTTCTTTCATTTGATGTTTCATCTATCTGATGACGTCACAGAGGCCTTCTTCTTAAAACTCTGTTTGAACATTCACCATCTCATCGGTGTTTGATTCTGACTAGCATACTTCAGTCAAAAGTGTTATGGAGTCTTCCACCGCTGTCTCGATGGGTCTGAAGTTTTACTGGGACTATAAAGACTCTGTTAAGCACCATTTTAAAAGTTCCTGAAAGCATTTTTCTGCGCTCAGGTTTCATGTGTAACGTAATTTCAGTGGGTCAGGAGAAGACAGCGCTGCAGACGATCGCACACGTGCCGCTTGTAAATGTGGAGAAGGGAAACCAATCAGATTTACAGCTTCATGAGGTGTCTGTTTGACCTGAAGAGCGAGCGGTCATGTTTTCACACAGTGTGTCTTTTGTGTTGTGCAAGTGTTTCCTTGCAGCTGAAGGTGAATATAAAATGTGTATAAATATATGAAGTATCTGGTATTCATGTCTTTGGGCTGTGTCAGGCACCCAGAAAAGGATTCTTAATAGCCTTTATTTTTTATTGTCTTTAATAGACTTCAGAGAATATTTGAGATCATTGAAAAAAGTGTCTTTCTCAGGAGATGAACGCCACCGTTTCTCATCGTGAGGTTTGTGTTTTCAAAAACTCCATTCATCTTCTGTTTTTTCTTGAAGGACAACTCTCCATTAAAGCAGAAAAGATGTGTTGCCGGATAATAAACGGAAGGATTTTGGAAAATAAAAAAAGTTCTAAGGTGTTAAATTATGTTGTGAAAAACAATATATTGCAAGTCGATTTCTGAGACGTGAATGTCAGATGTTCGTGAACACAAGATGATCTTCATGATGTTCTCAGATCCTACAGGAGTCAGCAAACAAATTCTAGAAAACTCATGTTAATATTTCAGTTCAACTATTTATTCAATTATGATGATAAAAGCTTGGATGAGATCATAATGCTTTTACTATGTATCAGGGAAAATAAAATATATTTCTGAGAGGATTTATCAAAATTAATGAGAACTAAACAAGAGGACTGATTGAATAAACAAAATTCGTATAAATTCATGAAGCTATTGCTTGTATGAAAAACCAAGAGATTATGCTGGATAATGAAATATGACGGATAAGTAATACATTGAAGTCTACGTCACTCGGTACAACATTTCTTTATGACACGACAAATCCGATATTGAAGCACTGAAAAGAGTCAAATACGCTCCTGCGGTGAAGATGTTTGACTGGATTACATGAACGCTGGCATTGTTTGAGAACGCTGTACAAACAAATCTGTGATCTGTGTGATGTAAATCCATCAATGCTTCTCTGAATCCATTTATCTGTATGTTTATTTGTGTATGCTCAGTTGAAGATGATCATTTAAGCCTGTGGAAAAAAGCTGATGCTCTGTAATCTGAAGTGATGAGATCACGTCGTGTCCTTTATCTGCTCATCCTGAACCGTGTTTGCTTCACATTAACTACACTACATTTCATTCGTTCAAATCCATTCAGGACGTTTCCATCTTCATTTCAGAGAGTGAATGTTGTTTTCTGACCACGTCTGAGGATGTTCAGTTCTCAGTTAATCTGGATGGCGCCGCTCACACATATTTAAGAGGAGTTTGCTTCCAAAATAAGATAACTCAGTTTTTATTATGTCGTTGTGTTTAATTGTGTTAGTTAGCTGTGTTTTTTTTAGTTATTGTGGCTTTAATCAAAACAAATTAACTGCAGTTTGATTGATATTAACTGGAAGTCTATCTTTTTGGAAGGAAACTCTTCATATACAGTATAGTGTATGTAGGTGGGTAGTTGAGAAATAATTGTGTTCTGTGGGGTGACAGCAGAAATGCAGAAAAAAACTAACACAAGAGAGACTCAAATTCTGTGCCATTGTATATTATAAAGACAAATATAAATGATGTAAAAGAATATACCAATTACAGTTTCTTTTCTAAATGTTTGCTATGTCACACTTTAGGACACATGAAGGATGTCTTTGTCAACTACTCATGTGCATCATGTTTTATTGAAATCTCTTCTACAACAGACATATGGAGAAGGGTGAGATGACTTTTTTTCTAAACCCTGTGTTTTCTCTTCACATTCTTTCTCTGAGAAACTTCAAAGTTTTCACATGTATGTGTGGTTTGTCTTGACAGAGATCGTAAACACGTTAGAGATGATTAGAATATTTGTGACCCCTCAGATCATATTTTCCGGCACTTTCATTAAGCCGCTGGCCAGCACATACGGATGGACGTGGACGTGTCTGCCAATGGCTCTGCTCACTCCGGCCGGCTCTTTGAAATGAAATGTGTGGCCTGCTGAATTAAAATGGCCGAGACGTGTCATGTTTCCTGCAGCTCAAGCCTCTGAATCAATTCACTTCTCAGCTATCAATCCATATTCTGACTGCTGCTGGCTGACTTCAGTAAATAATCTCCGTCTCTCTCGCTCCACAGCCTCCACCGGTCTCATTTCTCTGACTTGGTTTTCTCTCATTAATGCATGTCATTGAGTTACTATAAGGCTCTGGCTTAATCTCTCTTTTCCTCATCAACTTGATCCTGCTGTAACCTGTTGAACTGTCTTGTATTCTTTTTGAAACCGGCCAATGAGAGCCGAGTGTTCCTCTCTGGTCGTTACAAGTGTAATTAGGATTCTACGTCGGAAGACTTTCCCTCGATGTCTTTGGCTTTGGCACAAGTGCAGAAGAGGGTCAGTGTTTAATAATGAACAGGTCGAGCTCTGTTGTAACAGATACATGCACCTGCTTTGTGCATCAGTCAATTACCTAATTAGACTTTCCCTGAGGAGAAACATAATCCACTCCCATCTCTCTCCATGTGAACACATCAAACTCCACAAACAAATGGCTACCTGTGTCAGAAACACAGCTGAGATCTCCATGTCGTCTCCACGCTTCAGGTGCAATCGCTCGTGGGAAATCTTTCTGAGGGATAGGACAAAATGAACCCAGGAAGGTCCTTGGGAAACAATCAAACTGGGCATCAGGTGAAAGGTTTGTGGGACGGTGTCTACTGGAAGTAACGAATGACTGAATGCGTCTGATGACATGAAATCATTTCAAACATTGGTCTGTTTATTTTGAATGTATACGGCACAAACACTGACATTTTCAATGAACTGAAGTGCTTAAGAATGAAAGGTTGACTCATCAATAATGATCGCAAATATTATTTCCTCAAAGAACTTGATGTCTTAATGTCACTATATTCTGTTTTCATAGAAAATCACCTGATGTTAATGCTCATTTTAGCACAAAGTGTTGTCTGGCAGATATCGACATTCAGGAAGCTTAAAAAAAGACAAAATATAGACAAAAGCCAAAAATACTATGTGAACTTAAATGGCGTACAGACTTGGCCGATTTTCCATCCTCTGAACTAGAAATATAAAAAAGAGATTAATGAGGGTCAGGACCAAGTTTTGCATGAGATGTGATATTTATGCTTATAAGTGATCAATTATTTGAAACAGGTCAATTTGATATCTGTTCTGCGTTTTAAGGTTAACAGAAATAATCCTGGCATTGATGAGTTTCAGGTTTCTTAACTCTGTCAGGTCTCAGGTTAGACTTCCTTCACAATCGTGCCCTCAATACCTGTATCGTATATCAGCGAGACCCCGCTCGGACGTTCCCAGCCAAGAACTCTTAAAGCAATCATAGAGAGCTGAGCAGCGATTAAAGCGCTCACTTTTCCTCTCTCGGGACAGAAGAATGATGGGCCTCTTGAGCGGGGCCGGGCCCATCTCGCGTCCAAAGTCTTCATCTCCATCCCACCCAATCCCATCTCCACCCCCTCCACGGCACGCCGGAGCCCACCAGAGCCATCGCCATGTCGTACGTCACCCGGAAATCAATGGCAGCTTATCGATAAAGACCCGGCGTAAATCAAAGACAAGGCGAAATGAAAAATACAAAGTGAACAAAAAATTGAATGGCAGGTCAAGGTTCACATGTTCCTCAAAATCAATTTTCACACATTAAAACTATGAGCTTATTGAGATGTAGATGACAAATTGGCGAGCGGAGAAACTTTGGCTTTTGTCCTCCTGACACGTGAAGCAACTTTTTTGTCCAACTCGTATCGACTCGTACTCGTATGTGAACACCTCATCACACCGTTGTTCTGTTTTCACAGAAGCGGCGAGGAGAAATTGAGCTGGACGGAGGAGACGCCATCCACCCACCCCCTCACGGCCTGCCGTGGTCCGGTTTGCCCGACGTGAGAGCTGAAAGTGCTTCCAGAGTTGGAGCTGCTAATAAAGCTAATGCAGTAATCTGAAGGAGAGCTATTAATGACATCGCTTTCCAACTGACATCTCAGACACCCTAATGTTGGTGAAGCGTCTCCCCGACTGTGGCTTAATCCATCACAGCCCACGCTAACCTGATTAAGGCCTGACACTTTACTTTTTTCTCTGCACTTTGGTGCCGGCCCAGGAAAACAAAGAGCGGCCGAGAGCTGAAGCACCATCTCTGGAATCACAGGTTGTGCTGCAGCTGAAGTCGGCTGAAAAGATCTTTCTTGCGTTTCTTTAACATCTTGTACTCAAGAAATGCTCAAAGTTACGTCGTACGTGATTCGGGGATTCTGTCTGTACGTTCTTCTTGTGTTTATAGTGCTCGGCGATGTGGTGTTGTAACGCGCTAACTCAACAAATCACTGCAGCCAAAGCGGCTTGAACTAGAATCCCTCACCTCGCATTTTTCACGAGAGAGAACAGACCTCTGGATGCAGTATTTATGACGGCCTTTTACACCCACTGCAACAACACCTGACATCTCACTGAATACACCACAGTGACACAACTCTCCGTCACATGACCCCTTTACCTCTACTGTAACTGTGTTTGTCTGTGTCTGTGTCTCTGTGTGTGTGTGTCTGTGTCTGTGTCTCTGTGTGTGTGTGTGTGTGTGTGTGTGTCTGTGTCTCTGTTTGTGTGTGTGTGTGTGTGTGTGTGTGTGTGTGTGTCTGTGTCTGTGTCTGAGTCTGTGTGTGTGTGTGTCTGTGTTTGTGTGTCTGTGTGTGTGTGTGTATGTGTGTTTGTTTGATTAGTTCAAACTGAATGACAGCTCATGATGTGAAAGAAACGCAATTTGTCATTCATTACCTCCTGTTGTTTCTCTTCAACTCTAAACACAGATTCAAATATTGTCCACCAAGAGTCGATTGTTTAAATTCAGACACAAAGTGTCCAGATGAACTCGTCTGGAGTGAGTATCACAGATCAGGATCTCTCTGAAACACACGGCACATTCGCTCAAGTGTCATAAGTGCCAGGAGTGGTCTTACAAGAAACACTTACTGCGTTTAGTATTGAGCATGATGTTATGAAAAATTCACAGAAGGATTGTGTTGTTTGCATTGTGTCTGTGTAAGCGTGTGTGTGCATGTGTGTGTTTGTGTAAGCGAGTGTGTGCGTGTGTGTGTGTGTCTGCGCATGTGTGCGCTTGTGTTTATAGGGAAAAGATAAGAGTGGCTGATAGATGGAGATAATTCAGGAAGTAAATAAGGTTATATCTGGTGTGATTGGTCCTGGATGAATCAATGCTGTATTGGGAATCGTTGAGGAGAACTCAGACTCATTCCCTCCTGCTTCATGAAGGTATTGACTGTAGTATTGGCAAAGCAATAGTATTAAAGTACAGCCCAAAGTGCAGTGACGTACAGAACAATACACCAAACGGCCAAACAAACACACGGATGCCATAATATCTATTTCTCTTTAAAACCGCTTGAGTCACGTTACTTTAGTCAACTGTAGTTCTGTTTCAAGTTTCCACTTTACATTGAAAGTCATCGTGAATAACATCTGGTTGATTCCATCGGCTCTGTGATTTTGGGCTCTTATTTCAATAGATAAAACATTTGATGGAGTTAGGAGACAACTCACAGATCTCACAGAGTCTCTTTTTGAGCCTCACATTTAATATTAATGACAAGATTGTAATGTGTTATGAGGTTTACATAATGTGGAAATAAATCTGTTTTTTACAAACATGTGAGCACAGAAATTCTGATGTTTTTCATGAAATCGTTGAATTGACTTAAGCTCGAGCTACTATATAAACACTGAAGGGTGTAAACATCACGGTGACGTCACTTCATCATAAGCACAATCTACTCCAGTGATATTCATGACATTAGATACTCAATCCATACATTTTGCTGAGATGTTATAGAGATTAAGAGCTATATTTTGTTTATCAAGGAGATGTTGTAGAAAACACGTTTTCAATGTTTCTTTCACAGTATTTGAGTGAGATGATTGAGAGGCGGCTGGACGTCATGTGTCACTGATGCTGTCTGTCTGATGATCTGATAATCTGACAGTGTCATGTGTTAAAGACTCAGTGTCAATGTCCCACCATGAGCTCACATGTCTTCTGTCAATCTCCCCTGACGTGTCACCCGCCGACTGGAATCACAGAACGTTCAGAAAGTTTAACACAAACCAGCATGTGTGAAAGTGGAGAATCTCATCTGCTGCACGCTCACGTCTCTTTAAAGCATAAAACATAAGTCAACAGGCCAAGTGCTCCGAACGCAATGTTGGGTTATTTCGGCCCATCGATACCCTACTGCTGTTTGTTGTTCAATTGACCCAGATTAGGGTTATATTTCACCCAAAAATGGATAGAAATCACTCATCTTTAGGATGTGCTCAAAAGCAAACTGTGAAGCTCATATTTTAGTCCGAACACATTCAGATAAAATGTTTTCATGAGCACACAATGAAGGTCAGTAAGTGATCCTGTCACACAATAATGATGATGTTTTTAAGTCTTGAGCTCAAATGCAAACACAGTTCTGATTCAAACCTAAATATCAGAAGCCCATCAGAGAGACAAAGTTGAGATGTCTTGGCTTGGATCTTTGGAAACATTTCACGCCCTGATTCTGTCAAGAGTTTGAGGGAGGACGTGTAACTATCACATCAACATATAAAAAAAAAAAGGTCTGACTAGATTGTGAGAAAACGTCTTGGTTACGTCTGTAACCTCAGTTCCCTGATGGAGGGAACGAGACGTTGTGTCGAGAACGACAGATGGGGTTCGTCCTTGAGAACCAATCAACTCTGACTACTATAGAAAAGGCCAATGAAATTTGGCGAATGAAATTTGCATGCCGGACTCCGCCCCCGGATATCCGGTATAAAAGGAAGCCGGCGTGCAGCATTCATTTACCTCTTGTTCTGAAGAGCCTGAGAGCCTCTCAAACTGCAACAGAAACGATACAGGTTTGTGGCATAAGGGACACAACGTCTCGTTCCCTCCATCAGGGAACTGAGGTTACAGACGTAACCAAGACGTTCCCTTTCTGTCGGTCTCTCGACGTTGTGTCGAGAACGACAGATGGGGTTATCTATGGAAAACAACACAAACGCTGTATCGCGTCACAATCTCAGCGAAGCAACGTTGACAAGCCTGGACGTGTCAGCTCGAAGCTTTCGTGAGACCTGTAACCTTCCAGTGTGGTGGTCGGGGGGTTCCAGAGCTTTCAGGAAAGATGGATACAGCCCTGACCGGTAACTTTCACGGACGGGGCCTTAGCTCTCTACAGGCGAGAGGCCGTCCGGATCGGTTTACACCGGGAAAGCGCACTCTTAAGCAGAGAAGCGCTGCAGAGGCCACCTCCTACCCGTGGGGAGGAATATGGTGGAGAAAGTATGGTCTCGTCCTAGGAGGAGAACGCATGGAACGTGCGGACTGGGTAGTTAACCGCGAGGTGGAGGTCCACCTGGGGAAGCTCATGGGTTACCAAGTGTGGGAACCAGTGTCATGAGGGTATGCCAGACGGAACAGCCCGCGGAGGGGGTGTTACTGCGTCTGATAGCACAGGTCCGGTTAGAACTATGTGTGATAGGTCAAGATATGTCCCGGCCTAAGGGGGAAGGCTGCTCTGCTCAGCCAACCCCCAGGAGGTGCTTGCTTAGTGATGGATGGAATGCCTGTTCTTAACCAGGGTGTGGGTAAGAAGGGAGGCTGGTGAGGTACCAATTCTCTTAGCCATGTGTTTGGGTAAGAAGGAAAGGGTAGATAGCACACTGACCCAACCTCTTGGAGGGTGGGAAGGTGCTTTCGCAGGCATACGCCCCCCCGGATGCCAGTCCTACATGTCGCCACGCAGGACGTGGGCTGACACCGGGTTTACGCGAAGGCTGTTAACCCTTGCGAAGGTGTTTGGGCGTAGCCCAACCCGCAGCTCTACAGATGTCTGCTAGAGAGGCGCTTCTGCCAGTGCCCAGGAGGTGGCTAAACTCTTGGAGTGAGCCCTACTGCCAACGGGTATGAGAGTCTGAGATCGGAATGCCGTCGTAACGGCATCCACGACCCAGTGCGCCAGCCTCTGCTTGGAGACAGCCTTCCCCTTCTGCTGTCCTCCAAAACAGACAAAGAGCTGATCAGAACTGCGGAAGCTCTGTGTGCGGTCTAAGTAGAGGCGCAGTGCGCGTACTGGACACAACACGGACCGGGTTGGGTCTTCCTCCCCGATGGGGAGCGCCTGCAAGTTCACCACTTGGTCCCCGAAGGGAGAAGTGGGAACTTTGGGCACGTATCCGGGCCTGGGTCTCAGGATAACGTGAGAGTTACCAGGGCCGAATTTAAGGCAATCCGGGGACACAGAGAATGCTTGGTGGTCCCCTACCCTCTTGACGGAAGCGAGCGCCAACAGGAGGGTCGTCTTACTCAGTGAGGAAGATCGGAACCTCCGAGGGGCTATCAAGAGGGTATGGAGCGGAGAAGAGGCTGATACCGCCCTCTCGCGCCCCTAAGGAACCTGGTGACCAGGTCGTGTTGCCCTAGAGACTTTCGATCAACTGAGTCGTGATGAGTGGCGATAGCGACTACATACACTTTCAGTGAGGAGGGGAGATGTTAGTCTCCAGTCTCGTGAGAAGGGGAACATAATCCTGATCGAGCACCTCAGTGGGTCTTTCTCGTGAGAGAGAGACACCAGGACGAGAAGAGGCGCCGTCTAGAGGCGTGTGACCGCCTAAAGATGGGGCCCTAGCCTGGGTGATGGTCTCAGCCATAGAGGGGGAGTATCCATCTCAGGACCTTCTCATCGCGTCTAGAGACCAGACATGGGTGTTCCAGAGGTCTGATCTGGGATGCCAGAACGTGTCCTTCCCCTGAGAGAGCAGGTCCTCTGTCAGGGGAATGGTTCAGGGGAAGTCAATGTGCAGAGCCTCAACTCTGAAGCCAAGTGCGGTTAGATCAGTATGATGTAACCAATACACTTGGTGCTACTCTTCCCTGATCCAGCACAGTGTTTGTGCAAGGAGGCTCCTGGGGGGGAAGGTGTGCTTCCGTCCGTCCCGTGGTCAGCTGTGCGCCAGGGCATCCGTGCCGAGGGGGGCCTCGGTCAGGGAGTACCAAAGCAGACAATGGGTGGTGTCGTGGGAGGCAAAGAGGTCTACCTGTGCCTGTCCGAACAACACCCAAATGAGCTGGACCGGGGGTGGAGTCGCCACTCTCCGCAAGGCGTATACTGACGAGAGAGCGTGTCGGCTGTCTGGTTCAGTTTGCCTGGGATGTGTGTGGCCCGCAGGGAGCGGATCACCTGCTAACTCCACAGGAGGAGGCGTCGGGCAATTTGTGTTAGCTGCCGTGAGCGTACACCACTCTAGGCAATTGCACAGCGCAGACGGGGGCCCGTCCAGCGCCCCACTTCTGCGTGCCCGTTGCACACTGCACCCCACCCCTGCAGCGAGGCGTCCGTCGTCACCACGACGTGCCTCGTAACCTGCCCGAGGGGAACCCCGCCCGGAGGAAGGTCATGGAAGACCAAGGGGTTAGGGTGCGTCGGCAGCAGGGCGTCATCACCATGGGCCTGCTGCCGGTGTGCCACGCTGTCCTCGGAACTTGACTATGTGGCCAGTGTTGAAGCGGTCTCATGTGCATCAGTCCGAGGGGTATTACCCCCACGGAGGATGCCATGTGTCCCAGGAGCCTCCAGTTCCAACACTGACTGGGCGCGTGCTGCGGACAGCTGCGCCGTCATGGTGACAGAGTTTAGTTCCATACCGAGAAAGAGGGTTTGCTCTTTTCTCGGTTGACCTGAAATCCCAATCGATCTAGATGCCAGAGCACCAGGTCCCTTTGTGTACACAACAGATCCCACGAGTGTGCCAGTCGTTGAGATAGTTCAGGGACAGACCAAAAGGGAGGACTCTGTACTGGTATGCCCACCCCTCGAACGCGAACCGTGGGAACGGGGCGGTGTCGAGGGGATCGAGACATTAGAGTAAACGTCCTTCAGGTCGATTGCCACAAACCAATCCTGACACCTGATAGATGTCAGGATGCGCCTCTGCGTGAGCAACTGAACGGCAGCTCGTGAAGGTGCTAGTTCAGGGTACGCAGACCTATGGCAACCCGCCGTCTTTCTTGGGAATGATGAAGTGCAGGTCGTGACCCACTGAACGTCTTGATTTTGGACGAACTCGATGCCTGTTTTGCCAGAAGTCTCTGGTGAACTGGATCGAGTAACCAAGACGGACCGCCCGCATTAGCCAGCGAGACAGTGTGGGCAGCTCTTGAGCTCCCAGGGACAGTACAGGGTGACGAAGGGGGCAGTCTGCTTCACCATTCCCACGGGGGGTGGTTCGTCGGCTGGCGGAGCTAACCATCTGTCGCGGGGGGTCCCCGGAGGGAAGGATGGCTCCGCCTTTTTACCTGCCTGGCGGGACAACGGCACGCACTGTCGGTTGAGAGTGGTGACAGCTGTCATATGTGTACGACCTCACACCTCGCCAGGGTGTGAGGTCGGTTCGCCGAGCACAGTCCAGTGGAGTGTGCGATCGGCTGTAAGTACACCCGGGGAGAACGGAAAAACTCTGTGAGTAAGTGGGCGCCAGGCCCGGCTTAGGTGACGAGGCAGGAGTCGTCCCGTACCGACCGATCAGAGCCGTGGCTGTGAAGGTTCGGGCCCGAAGTTGTCCTCCCTGGGGTCTTCCCGTCAGTGTCCCTTCTTGCAAGAAGGTAGCTGACGGGGTGGAGGTTTCCCCCTCGACCTCTGCTACCGGGGTGCCGCCAGTGGGGGCACAGTGGGGGCACAGGAACCGGAGCCGATGTCGAAGGGGTCCTGGGTTGAAGGGCAGCAGACGTCACGCGGGATCTCGGAGGCCTCTAGGCGGCCGAGTCGCGGCGTGAAAAAAATGTGGCTTATTGCCACTGTCTGCTTCACCGTCAAAAACTGCTGGACACAGTCCTCGACGGTGTTACCAACAACCCACCCTGCGAGATGGGTGCATCAAGAAAGCGGACTTGGACTTGGTGTCACTCCTCTGCACAAGGTATAACCGGGGGTGTCTCTCCTGGACCACTACCGTGGACATCGTCCGACCCAGGGCCCGTGCCACCGCCTTGGTCGCCCGTAGAGCGCTGCGAGCGGTGGCACGGAGATCCTGCATTATACCCGGGTCGGCCTTACCCTCGTGGAGCTCTCTCAACACCTAGGCCTGGCGGACCTGCAGGATGGCCATGGCGTAGAGAGAGGAGGCAGCCTGGCCCGCGGCATCGCAAGCCTTCGACACCGTGATGCCGAAGTCTGCGTGCTTTGGGCGGTAGGTGTGGCCGATTCCCACCAGGTGGTAGCCGTCCGCGGCACAGGTGCACCGCGGGCGGACGTTCCACCCGGGGGATGTCGACATAGACCTTGGCTGCCACACCATCGAGGGAAGTAAGGGAGCCGGAGCTGGTTTCACTGGAACGGTCCGTGGAGCGTTCCAAGTTTTACACAGCTCCTCATGCACTTCCGGGAAAAACATGGAACCCGGGGTGGGCGCGGTTTGCACCGCGCTCCGACCCCAGGAACCACGCATCCCCGGGTTAGCACGGGTGGCATCACTTCTGCTTCCTCTGGAACTCGACCCGGGGGTGGAGCTCAGATTCGTCAGAGCCGGATGCCAGTCTCCCTCCGATGCTGCGAGCGACGTCTCATCTACGTCACACATCGTTTCCGAGTGTGTGCGTGAGGATCCGGACGGTATGCCACCGCCGGTTGGGGAACGTTTAGAAGAGCGAATTGGGGTGCGATCGGCCCGTGAGCACTTGGCTGGCGGGTTTACGTTCGCAGAGTTTCCCATATCACTAACGCTGCTAACATGGGTGGTCATCAGGGCCGTAGCCACAGATGTCACAGCCCAGGTAGCGAACGAAATGGTGGCTGGTTCCCGTAGGAAGACAGCCACCCGTGACCGCAACTTCTGAAAGACAATCTGCCCGCAGGCTTCCTTTTATACCGGATATCCGGGGGCGGAGTCATTGGCCTTTTCTATAGTAGTCAGAGTTGATTGGTTCTCAAGGACGAACCCCATCTGTCGTTCTCGACACAACGTCGAGAGACCGACAGAAAGGGAACTCAAGAAGTATCTGACGGCAGGTGTATGGTCATTGTGCTCCTGCTTATCATCCATTAGATCAATTTAACAAACTCCATCGCATTTCTCCAGAAGAGAGCTCTAATAGCCTTTCTGTGTGTCGTGTTTCATCTCTCGAGTGAGGTCGTGTCCGTCGAGGGTCCCTCGCATGTAGATGTTCTCCTCTGAGACCTTCGGAGAACCCACAACTCGACTAGCGCTCACTTTCTCACCTCATCATTTATTCATTCACAGCATTGCTGCACTTGTGTGTGAAAATCCAACACGGGTCTAAAATCATCAAGTCTGAAAGCGAATGGACGGGATTCAGCCAAAGCACAATGTTCATCTCTTCCAATGTCAGTCATGCGTGTGGCGGGAGTGACTTCAGTAAACATGGACGTGTTCAGTAGAGATCAAAGTCAAGGTTTGGTCGTGAGGCGCGTCAGTCAGCTCGTGATGTTGTTGTGGTCACTGCGTGATGTAAATGTAGGTCACGCTGATGTCAGAGAGATGCTGCAGGCTCCTCTCATCCGTCTCTTCTGACAGCTCCTTCATGAGCCCTAATGAGGGTCCGTCACCCCCCCAATCTCCTCACAGCGGGACGTGTCAACAACACCACAGACCTCACAAGAGTCTGAATACGCGTCGACAGCCACACAGACCACAAGCCTGATGGCTAATGTACCAGCAAAACCCATTAGCACTCTGAAGATGAAGCGGTCATGCTTTAACACACTAAATAAAACATCTCATCATGCTAACAACATTAGTCTGGTGGGATTTTCTGTTAGTCAAGTCAAGTTCAAAGTTTAGCAGATGTATGACCGTAGAACCATAGAAAGGCTTTGATTGATTGAGTTTAAACACAGATCTGAAGAAGAAACAGCCCACGGGAGGGTTTGGAGACAGAATGTTCAAGATCAAAAGTCTTCATAAAACATCTCTTCTCCTCATTCTGACTTCAGTGTCTTTATCTTCTCATTGTTCATCAGTTGTGCAATAAAGTTTGTGTTATAAACTGTCATAAGTTGTATTTACGAGCAGGTTTTGATGTTAGTCGGAGAAAGGTGAAGATGGAGGGCATATGTTCGCAAGAACGTAAACAAAAACACTTTAGCCTTTTCAGAGAATGACCTTTGTGTTGAGATCGCCGCTGATGTTCTTTTGTATGCCAGCCGCCTCGAGCTCAGCGGAGACCAGCGCTACACTTTCACCTCCACTGCCTAAATCTCTCTCGACTTAATGTCAGAAGCGAACTTCTCCCTACACAGTCCAGAAGCACTCATGAGTCTGTGTGTGTGTGTGTGTGTGTGTGTGTGTGTGTGTCTGTGAGTGTGTGTAGGTGTGTGTGTGTGTGTGTGTGTGTGTCTGTGTGTGTGTGTGTGTGTCTCTGTGTGCCTGTGTGTGTGTGTGTCTCTGTGTGCCTGTGTGTCCCTCAGTGTGTCTGTGTGTGTGTGTGTGTCTCTGTGTGCCTGTGTGTCCCTCAGTATGTCTGTGTGTGTCTGTGTGTGTGTGCGTGTGTGTGTGTATCCACAGTAAAAGTCTCACACTAACAATATAATTCAAAATGACAATTCAACTCAATAATGTTCATTTAAAAGAGTTAAATGTGTGTGATCAGAATGTGAGTGTAGGTGTGTTTCCTCTTGTGTGTCACAGATGCAGGTCTCATCACGTCTCATCACGTCTCACTGAAGACTCATCCAGAAGCTCATTCAGGATTTAGTGGCCACAGAGAGAGAGAGAAAAAGTGTGAATCACAAACCACAACAGAATAAGTTCATACTCATGATTTACGTGTCAGGTGACTCTTTTCTTTCCCACTCTTCATCTCTTCAGTCTCTCAGTATTGCAGCATGTTGAGCTGCTCACTGGCTGATTTAAACTGAGTAACATTGTTAAATGATACGAGTGCATTGACTTTTTCTTCATCATAAATCAGAATGTATTATCATTCAAATAATCTTTCCTAACACACGGCAGTGACTCCTGACAGTAAAGTCAGCGGTGGTCTGGTGTGGTCTCTCTGCCAGCGGTCCAGTACGGCGTGAAGGCGCGGGCTGGTTCTGGTCTGGTCTGGTCACTGCGGGGGAGCCTCTAATAGACGCCCAGATCCACTCTAATTAAAGCAAGCGGCGGGCGAGGGCATTACGAGCTGATGAATAATTACAATTTGAGGAAATTTGTGCAGCCGGGGAGGCAAATCTGGAGGGACAAGCACTGAAAACAAGGCGTGCAGCATTAAGACTACAGTCAGTCAAATCTGTGAAGTGGACCTCAGGCGCTAACACACAGCCTGTGTGAAAAGCAAAAAAAGCTCTGTACTGGTGGCGAGGTTGAGACCTCACTGCTCCTGAGGGAAGACGCTTCAGAAATACATCACAGCACCAGTGATCAGCCATTAACACTGAAAACACCAGACAAAGACAAGAGACACAGCCGCCATCATGTGTGTGTGTGATGTCAGGATTTCTGCTGGTGAATAATGTCCCTTCTTAAGAAAGTCAAGCAGGGTTTTACTATAGTAAAAGTGTGATGTTGTCTGGGTTACACTGACACCTCCAGACATTTGTTCACGTGTGATAGTGAGCATTGAAACAGACACCAGAGGCTGAATGAGGACTTTCATTAGTGACGGCCTTCACAAGGTTCTTCAGCTCCTGAGGTGATCTAACACTGCTGCTTGATGCTCTTTTCTCTGCCAGCTGTGGCATCATGTGTGCTAAAACTTCTCAACACCATCTCACACCAATTCAAACGCATTTCACTAAGTGGCTAATTCCTATCATTTGGTAAAAAACACGGGATACTTAGAAGCAAATGTTAGTCGGCGCAAACATCCCTGTGGTTAGTGCGTCAACATACAGCATAGGGCTCTTCTTCTGTTTATATTGATGTGTATATATAGAAACGTAAATCTTTTGATCTGTATTTGTGCACAATTTTTATATTTAATTTCCCTGTGCTTTGGCAATGTTCAATTAGTTTTATCATGGCAATTGAATCTTGAATCCAGTGCACTTGCGGGCTGACCGGTGTTTGATTCTCATCACCCCTGCCAGATTATGCACCTCCTTCAATAGCACGCTGTCTGATTGGCTAATTCCAACCCCTCCCCCACATAATCTGCATAATCTGGCAGGGGTTCATTTCTCGGCACAACACCGGTCCTGCTCCCCCTGTCTCCTGTCCTTTCAATTAAAGGCAATAAAACCTAAAATGGGTCTTACTGTAAAAAAGCATGAATGAAGCCCCGCCCCTAAACCGGCGCAAAAACACATCGATCTACAACCTATGACATTTGAAATAGTTCTCAATTGCTGTGAGATTGTGTTCAAACTTCTTAACATGTTTCTTTGCTTTGATCAGTTCAGAAATGAGTCCATAATAACAGTGAACCCTCAATGCTGCTTTTTGAATCTTTACTATTTATTTCGTCTTTAATGTTGTGTGTTTATTCATGTGTCACATCTCAGAAATGTTTCAGTATCAAACCACAGCAGAACCCCTTCAGTGTTCCGCAGCCAATGAGCATCTTTTCTAGGCTGTTGACCTCTGATTCCCCTCCGTTTCACTTTTGTCTCGGACATCATCGTCTGACGGGAATCTTCCTTTGTTTCTCATTTTTCTGTGATTTCACAATTACAGCACAACTAAGACTCGCCGTAAAGATAAAAGGCCATCGTTGAACAATATAGAGCTTCTCTATCCATCTCATTTGTAACATACTGAGCGTTTATAATCATCTATTAGAAGTTTTGGGTCGTGCACGCTTCACGTGACACGATCGGAGGCTAAAAGTGAAGCCGTGGGCCATGGCAGGACACTCGGCTGGGCATTCACGTTTATTAATCCTGATGACAGACTCCAGTCATTAAACTAATAAGACTGTATTTAAATGAGCCGGCCTTTGTTTCCTCATCACAGAAACACGTGGACGCATATTTCAGTCAGAAGTCTTTTGCTTTACTCGGTTAACAACAGATGTAATGAGATGAGACGATCCTCCTCCCTAATGAATAATTATTTTTAGTCTTCCAAGCGGAAAAATCTCCATGTGCTCAAATGACTCGTATGGCGTGTTCTGTATCTTCAGGGTGGTTAAATATGGATTTCATTTGGTGAATTGAAACGGGAGCGAGAGAGAGGAAGATTGTATCTGTAGGGTGATTGTGATGATTGTTTCTCATGCATTTGGTTTCGTGCTTTCGATTTTTTTCTTGTTAGCTAATTTGTCATTAAAATGCCCCTTGATTTATTTCTCTCTCAGATGTGTTATTGAGGCTGGAGTGAAGAGATGATTTCATGAGGTTGAGTCCGTGTGTTTGGAGAGAGGGAAGGTCTCTGTGCTCTTTCACTATAAACAGTGATTATGGCAGACGTGACCGCGAGCGTTGCGGATCATGTAAATGGCAGAGTCTCGTGGCTTTAGCGTGGACTTGATCCAGTAAGTAGTGCGTGGTCGCTCGGGGACTGCGCCCGCACCCGGGGCTGGGATGTGATTTGGTGGCTTGACATTAAACCTGCCGGCTTGAAGCCGGACGGCGGCGATGGGGGACGTTCAGGCCTGCTGATCTCTCCCCCCCTCTCTCGGCCACCGGGTGCATGTGGAAGGGGGGTCATGACCCTTACGGAGCGCAGCGGTTCTGGACGCTAACGTACCCTGACGAGGGGTTATTGGAAACATATTCTTGAGGCCTTCGCCATTTACTGCCTCTGTGGGGTGAGAGAAGATGACCTTCTCCAGCGGCGAGGGGTTCCTCAGACTGACTCTAGATCAGTGTATCACTGTCACACACACCGTTTATCCTCTACATACACTGACAGTATATACACTTCATGATATTTAATCAATTATATACATATATATAGAAGATAAAGTGCATTATGATCGTGATGACTGACTCATTTTTGTAAACTCAAGCAGGTCCTTTACTTTTTTAATTACATAATGTTTTGGATATTTACCGCGCATCAGACATTTTTATATTCTTATTTATATAATATTAGATTTAATATATGAACTTTGTTTTATATTCACTAGTGTGACTGTTTTTGAAGTTCTTATACTTATTAAAAATGGATATCTAAAGCTGGGGTTTTGCTAAATTAACACAAAAACATTGGTTGACCAATCAGAAC
Organism: Triplophysa tibetana; assembly: GCA_008369825.1. Taxonomy (NCBI): domain Eukaryota; kingdom Metazoa; phylum Chordata; class Actinopteri; order Cypriniformes; family Nemacheilidae; genus Triplophysa; species Triplophysa tibetana. Next base: position 231,525 of record CM017901.1, on the reverse strand, counting down.
CAAGAATTCAAGAATATCATATTGCAAAAAGAATGAATACTATTTGATTTGATGTTGTGTGGCTGAAGTGTTTTTAACATCCATCTGTTTAAATGTAAGGGTTATTTTCTGTGGATTCACAGGTTGACCCCTCCGCTCCTGCAGCGGGTCGTAATGTTGACGTGTGGAGTGTGAATGTGTGGAAGGCGTTGGGTTAACTGGCATGTGTTTCACCCGCAGACGTGTTGAAATGCTTACAGATGCTTCCTGCATCGCCAACAAACTGCAGCCACGTGCTGCCTGTGAGAAATGCAGCGCTCGTTTTCAATCTGTGTCTCAGGAGACTCACATGTTCAAGTCCAATGGGATTTAAAAACAACGAGTGTAATCTGAGAGTCATTCAATTTCTGTTTTATCCAATGTTTCTTTTGTCTCTTCACAACACAGAGAGCAAAGTTCTCTCATCATTTCTTCACCTTCATGTCCTTCCAAACCCATTGATCTCTCTTCAGTGGAACAGAGAAGAAGAATTTCATCTGCTGTATATTCACATCCATTACGTTGAAATTGACTGAGACACACACGAGAAACACACGCTAGATTGAAATATGTTCACACTGCTAAAACTGAAACACACCTGTTGTGAAAGCTCTCATGTGTTTGTTGTACTGTAAGTATGTTCAAGTTACACACTAAATAAATATATAACAAAATAAGTTCCCATGATTTAAATCACATTTTGTGAAATTCAAAGCTGAAATACAGACTTCACCTGCAGCGTCTGAAACCAAAGTTGTTGAGATGTTGAGAGTTAGGGATCTTCTGTCAGTCTTGTGAAATGTTTCCAGAGTCAAAATATCTGCCACAGTAACATTCTTACAAATATCCTCAAGCACATCTCGCTAACCATTAACTCAATCTAAAATCACAACTACAGCTTTGATGCCCAGCTCTGATGACGTCTGTCTGTCACAAACTTGTAAGAATCTGTCAATATTCTGCACATTTACCTCTGGCTTGTGTTTTTCTGTTGGCTTTTGCGTGATTGTGTGCACCTATTGATTGACAGCTGGCTCCAGAGCCACTCAGTCCTCTTAAAATACCAGAGTCAAGCTTCAGGTTTCCCCCACAGGCCCCGAGCCCCCCTATTGTGTGTCTGAGTGTGTCTCCGCTGGTGGGGCCGTGCCCCGCCCCGGCCCCCTCGTTCGTCCACTCTCTCTCATTGTGCCAGACCTGCTGACATCTCTCTCTCTCTCTCTCT
>CM017901.1:228739-230185 GCA_008369825.1 Triplophysa tibetana | reverse complement strand
ATGGCCCATTTGTACACGGCCGTCAACCTCCGAGATGTGGAGAGACGCGAGGAATCGGGAGGTTTATCTTAGCGACGGGAGGTTTTGGGTGAGAAAGTGAGCGTGTGATAGCATCAGTTATCACCCAGAGTGCTTGACCATTAACAGTCATGAAACATTAGCTTTATCACGAACATCAGGAGGAGATGTTTGGAAAGTGCATCATTAACCTTGTGCTCGCGCATGAGTGACCGGATCCAATAAAGAGCGCGAGTACATCACAGATAAATACAGTAGCTCTCTAGAGCTCTTCATGCGTTTGCTGGACGATCATCTTGAGGTCTGGTGTGATATTGTGAAAGTCTGTTAAGATTGAAGAAACATTCACGTTTTCAGAAGTTCAAGTGCAAACACATCATCTTGATCGAGTGACGTTCTTAACAATCATTACCTCACTGTGTTAAGTTCAGTTTTGTCTGACGTCAAGGACAGATTTGAGTTTGTAGATTTGTACCAGCGGTCACATGAGCCGCAGAGCAAATCTGATGATAATTCAGTAACTTCAGTCTACTAATGCTTTATTCTAGTCTCTACACTCCTTCTGATTCTACAGGTTCTACGGTTTAATAATCCTCCTGTTTTATTAAATTATGATGATTTTTAGAAGGCACACAAGCGTAATCTAGAGGATCCTTTCTCATCATGTTTGTAAAGTTATATCTCAAATCTTTGCTGGAAATACATTTAGATTTCTTTCCTCTGGAGTTCCCGGATGTCTTATATTTGATGGTTTTTAGAATCAATCTGATATCACTAATGAAATATTTAAAACTATAAGCTCCATAGGATGAATATTTTATGAGCTGCGTTATTTACACGTTTGTCAGCGGGCGATCAGTGTTTTCTGTGTCCGTGGTCGAGTCTCACGCTGAAGGCCAGAAGTGAAGGTGAAACACGGCTCTCACTGTCAAACCTCAGAAAACTGAAACCACATATCTGACATGAGCCACAAACACTGCAACTGTGTGTGTGTTTGAGTGTGTGTGTGTGTGTGCGTGTGTGTGTGTGTGTGTTTGAGTGTGTGTGTGTGTGTGTGTGTGTGTGTGGTGTGTGTGGATGTAGTGGGACAGAGAGACACTGACACCTGCTGCTGAGACTCATCTTCTCTTCATGTTCCTATATATGAGTGAGATAAAGAATTTCTCCATCTTTATGTTCTTCACACACACACACACACAGGCACATGCACACGCAGACACACTTTCCTTTTTTTTTAGACTATTGTATTTATTCTGTACAAAATGTATATCATATTCCCTAACCTCTAAACCTCACAATCACACAACACTTTCTGCTCTTTTAAATTTTAATAAAAGTTAATTCTGTATGATTTATAAGCTTGTTTCCTCATGAGGACCAAAGAAAGTCATATTTGTGGGGACATTTTGTCCTCATACCGTAGGGTTA
>CM017901.1:88739-223739 GCA_008369825.1 Triplophysa tibetana | reverse complement strand
TGACACTGATGGAATGAACTGTTGACACGCAGCACAAGTCCCGCTGGAGCCGGCGAGTTCACAGGTTACGTGTATGCTCACCGCCCTGGACATTTCAAAGTAGACGGCGCTTAACTTCATCTTTAGGATACAAGACAAGGATACAGCTTTGATACCTTGTGTGTGGAGGTTATTGCGCGTGTGTTTGGGGAGGTCGGAACAGTCCTCCGTCACGCTAAAAACACCATTCAGGCTTGAATTTGAAAGTAGAAAAACTGCTTAAATATGCTTGTTAGAACAAACAGCAAACATGAAGTAAAAATTCTTCAAACTGTTCAGCTTGTTCCTCTGGGCGTACTCGCTCAGTCTCAGTAAGTCTGCTAAAACATGAAGTCGAGGTTGTGCCTGAGGGTCCTGTAAGAGATTGATCAGCGGTGGATCGCCAGTCAAACAGTGTCAGGGTTCCCGTTTGTTATTTGCCGTGTAAAGTGTGTTTCTTATAAGATGTTCTCATGAGAGTAAGCAAACGTGTCTCTTGTTATGCTTTCACTGGTTTCAAAGAGAGCATTCAAATCCTGTTGTTTAGAGAAGACTGAGAAGAGAAGCTCACTGAAACTCTGTCATGGCTCAAATCACTTTTTGTCTTTCATTGGATCCGGCGGGACAACAAATCAGTTATTGTCTCCTCTGCTGGGCATCCGGACTGCTCGGTTGATAGCGCTCTGAGCTAACACTGCAAAAGTTCATGGGTTCGATTCCCAGGAAAAAGACAAACATGAAATATATCTTGAATGTACAGCTGAGGCACTTCGGATAAAAGCTTCTGCCGAAAGCATTAATCCTGGCTCAAGATGAGGCGGAGGTGGTGCCATCCTGATCTTGTACACACACACATAGGCCTACATGCAGTACATTTAAGTGGCTTCACCAAAGAGACTTTGATATATTAGAAGTGCTAATAAAGTTTGATAAAAATGTTAAGGGGGGCACGGTGGCTTAGTGGTTAGCACGTTCGCCTCACACCTCCAGGGTTGGTGGTTCGATTCCCGCTTCCGACTTGTGTGTGTGGAGTTTGCATGTTCTCCCCGTGCCTCGGGGGTTTCCTCCCCTGGTCTAAAGACATGCATGGTAGGTTGATTGGCATCTCTGGAAAAATTGTCCGTAGGGCGTGAGTGAGTGCGTGAGTGTGTGTGCCCTGCGATGGGTTGGCACTCCATCCAGGGTGTATCCTGCCTTGATGCCCGATGACTCCTCGGGTCACGGGGCGCAGGCTCCCCGTGACCCGAGGTAGTTCGGATAAGCGGTAGAGAATGGAATGGAATGGAATGGAATATTAAGTTATAAAAAACATTACTTTTATTCAACCAAACAGAAATGTTTTTTTTTATTATTTTCAACTAACTTTTCAGCCCACAATAGCCAACTGCATTAACCATTCTTTCTAAAAGAGCAAAGCTCATTCAGAAATCTTGCATTATTTGTAGTTCACTTTGAATGATTCAATGATCTCTTATACATGTATTAATATCTTTCTTATATATACAGAAAAGTTCAATAGTTTAAATGAATAGGTTCAAATGAGTCATTCGTGTGCGAGTTGTTCTGAACACAATGTATGTTCATACTGGCGAACTCGCTGTGTACAGTATACGCTGATTCAACGATCCAACCGCACAGCTAAAGACATTAAAATGATGTATGTCATGTTCATTTAAGAAAAATAAGAAATTAATTGTTCTTTGATGGAAAACAAAAGCCGTGAAACACAGGCTGGCTTTTGTTCTGCAACCCTTTTTAACTTTTAGCAACTTCAGTTACAAATGACAGTCTGTTAAATACAAGCAGCATTTCTTGTGAAGACTCCCTACATAATTTTGGCGAGAGCCTGAAGCGGCACAACAATTGACGGAAGTGGCCGCCTCCAATTTCTCTATGCAGGAAGAACCCTGGCATATAAACACACACTACTTTCATGTGGCTCAGTGGGTACAGCGCGGTGCTAGCTACACCAAGGTCATGGGTTCGATCCCTGGGACTTCACATACTCAGAGACCAATACATAGTATATTGCAGTGTAAGTCGCTTTGGATAAAGAGTCTGCCAAATATGTAAATGTAAATCCAAGCATTAGAGAATGCAATTCGGTTTTGTTCTCGAATGCTTTTCATAGTTTTGCCTTGTTTCACAGCTGCTTTACATTCATTTACAACAGTTTCTGTAGTGAGAGAAACCACTCTGAAAAATAAAGAAGACCCGGTATCTATTTTTATAGCATCTCCCTGTTTTAATTCACAGTGACGTCTTCTCCCAGAATATTTTATATTGAGTGGAAGATGAACTTGTGTCCCTGTAGAACTGCAAAACGTTTTCCCACATGCAGGTCATTTCAAATAAGCATTTATGCAAGTCTTCATGCCCGGTTCAATCTCTTTCTTTGTTGGTGACTGGAAAGTTTAATGATAGCTGTGGGGCTTGTGCATTTGTATCTGTCATACAAAGACATTATAGGCATTCCTCCCCAACACAAAGTTCTCTCATTTGAGAGTTGAAGATGCGGTCAGTACCTGCCCCCAATGTAACCACGCCCTTTATTCATTGCCCCACCCCCTTTTCTTGTCACACCTCTTGTAACTGTAGTGTAAAATTCCAACTCTTAAAGCGTCCGTCATCAGCTGAATTTGCTCTTTTGATATTGAATTTTTGACTCATCATTGGTAGAGAACACAGTTATCAGGAGATGCTCACCCCCAACCACACACAAAGAGAAGGTGTAACTTGACAAAGATCTGACAAACCCTGATGCAGGAACCTCACTCGCTCTGCAATTATCTCTTTATAGATCTGGCCTCTAAAGGTAAGTGCCCTGCTAAAAGCATTAGTACATAAACATCACTGACTGGGAGACATTTATCTGATAATGAGTCATAACTTTGACAGGCGCCGCAGACACTCTCAAAGACACTCCTGCCATGACAGCCAACTAAAAAACTGCCATAAGCTGTAAACATTTCATTTTTAACACTCATACACCAGTAGAAATGACCTATGATACACAGCAGTCAAGATTTAATAGCATATAAGGTCAGGAGATCTGCTTTCTCATATTTTTCTTTGGTTAAATTAGACATCATTAGGTAGCAAGAAAAGAGTTTATATCAATATCTTAGTTTTTTTCCTCAAGTTTCAACTCCTGTAGAATGTAATGATTGAATATACATTTCACACAGCTGGAGCAGCAGTTCCGATTCAGAAATCTCTTAATGGACGAAAGGAGGTAACCTGAGCAAGTGTGAATGGACTCATTGTTCGGTTGGTCATAATCAGGCGTGACAGTTGAGGCGTGAACAGATTCCCATCTTTACAGCCCTAAAAAGCCCATTAGAATTGATGCCACACTTCGCTCAGACTCACTGTCTGCTAGATTTAGGCCAAGCCGACGACCACTAGATTGCATTATATCAACATTTCACTAACACCCAGAATAATGGAATTAAGGATAGTTGCATTCATACACAGAATATCCTGCAGGGCATACAGTTAACAATGAAGGTCACACTGGAATTACTGCCGGTTCACATATGCATTACTGCAGTGTAAAAAGACATCACTACAACTCACACATGTGTTACTAAGGTTCACACAGACATCACTGTTGCTCACACACGCATTACTGCCTCTCAAAAAGACATCACCGCAAACTACACATGCTTTACTGCACCTCAAACAGACTTTATAGCAGCTCACACAGACATCACTGCAAATCACACATGCGTAACTTAAGTATACACAGACATCACTGCTGCTCTCACATGCATTACTGCAACTCACACAGACATCACTGCAGCTCATACACACATCACTGCAACTCAAACAGACATCGCTGCAGCTCACACACGCATTACTAAAGTTTAGACAGATACCACTGTTACTCATGCTTGCTTTACTGCCTACTCACACAGACATGACTCCAGCTCATACATGCATTACTGAAGCTCAAACCGACATTACATTTACATTTATGCATTTGGCAGATGCTTCTATCCAAAGGGACTTACATTGCATTGTATTAAAAATGTGTGTCTGAGTATATGCAAGGCCTGGGATGGAACCCATTAGGCATTGCTTTAACCACTGAACTACATGAAAGACATCAATGTGCTGAAGAGAAGTGAAGATGCGAGGACAAGATGAGGTGAAAGATATTTTAAGTGAGAAAGTCTTTATCAGTCTGGATAGCCCCACTGGTGGGAAAGGTAAACACTCACTGAATATTTTGTGCATTTGATTGACAGGGCTTCAGGGTCCAGGGAGAGCCACTTTCCAGCCTGAAGGAAACATTCAGATATTCTTTAGTCACACACATACCAACTAATCCAACGTGCGAGCACGCACACACGTACGTACACACAAACACATACACACATACACTTTGATTTTGGAATCTTTGTGGGGACATGCCATAGAGTTCTGTTGTTTTTATACTGAGCTAATGATGTTTTCCGTCCCTTAACCTTAAACCAAACGCTTACACAAATATTTTAGCTTTTTACCTTTTCAAATGAGTATCATTTAGTTTGATTTTAATTAATTTTTAAAAGCTCAACTGTGGCTTTTATAAAATGGACAATATTTCAGCAAACAATGGCTAGAAAACTACCTCTGCAGTTTTAAGATGCTTTTTTTGGGCAAACATGTTTCCCAAAGAAATTCTACCCCAAACTTAGTGTACCGTTCTAGCACATCTGCTCTTTTTATCACTGAATCTACAGGTTAGCACTGGTAAAGCCCAGCAGAAGATGTTTGCTAGAATCTCTTTTGATCAGCCTCTTCAGGGTTCAGGAGGTATATTCTTCAAGATGAAGGAAATCACTGATAATTGTCACGTCACCAGCGAGCACTCGGCCGTCCTGATGAGCTCATGTTGGACACAGATTGTTTCTCCGTGAAGTTCTGTGAGGGATGAAGGCTCCAGCGACGGCTGGTTTAATCAGGTCTGACGCGGAGGCCGTGCACCCGTCACAACCGACAGGTCAACAACAGAGAGAAAATGGCTTCCAGAGCCGTGACTGAAGATCCCTCAGATGTTGAGCACATTCGAGGGGTCAGGGGAAATTGGAAAGACCGAGATTCGGCAGAGATGATGAGGGGTTGAAGGTCTGGCCTAAACAAACACAGGCGCCTGGACACGTGTGGCGACTGAAGCGTTGGACTCAAACAATTCCCAAATGATGTTGCTGGCTTGCGTTCCAAGGGAAAGCAGCAGTTTAATGCAAATGATTTCTTCAACAGGAATAAGTCTCAGGTGCCATGTTAGAGTGTCCTGCAAAATTATGACAAAATGAATATTTATTATAATACGTTCTGCTCAATATGCTACGCTCCCCATGTATTTGCTTTAAAATGTTTCTTGTTTTTCAGGTGTAAATCAGTTTCTAATTGAGTGTCGAAAAACTGATGGATGCCATAGCCCCCCCCCCCCACACACACATCTTCTGGGGGTCCAGCTGATAGAGATGGATGTGTTGTTTGTTTTAGTTTAGGGCAAGAACATATTTTACACTGAAGAGGTGACAGGGGGGTGTGAGTTATGTCCTTTTGAAGGCAGGAAAAGTGAGAAGTGACTCCGTCACTGCTTCACTCCAGACACGACTGGACTTGCTGAAACATACGCTGTGAAAGAAACATACGCCATGTCCAAAGATGAGTCTAAGTGTGTGTGCGCTGTACTTTCTGCCTGGTTTCAGGACTGCACCTAAGAAAACCACAGAATGCATTGATGAGATTGATATGGCATAGAATGAAGCCTCACAGAATGGTTGTTTGTTTGAGAGCAGATCAGCTGTCTTTACTGTCGGTTGATTGAAAACACTAGTTCAGTATTGTGAAAGTCCTTCAACACAATCAGACGCTTCAGCTCTCGGCCTCATGAGACCAGCTTGAGGACCTTGTGGGGGGGTTGGACGACGTCCATCGAGTTCTCAGCTGAGCGATGGTGATAAATGACTTTACAGAAAGCCTGAGAAGACAGAACTTCTTTTTTTCTGAACTGACGTATCTCACATGGGAAACTTTCCACAGTTCTACAAAAAACATTCAAACTAGGGACTGCAAACCAACATTTCAGAGCAGAGATTATTTCTTTCTTTCTTTTCCACCGTGTGGTGAGAATCTAATGTTGTGACAGGTATTCTCTCTCTCATCCCTCTTCTAGCTCTTGAGAAGTCTAATAAAGACAGATAGCTTCTGAAAGAGATCTCGTGAGGAGCAGTGCCATTCTTCTGTTCTGTGTCTAACTTCACCTCATCAAACCTCTGAAGGATCGGACAGAAGTGAAGCTGCTGATGTGATGCAGCACATGCACAAATCTTTACTTGATCTTTAGGTGCGTTGGATGTGGAGACGAGTCTCTGTGTCGAGTGCTTCTCGTCTTTGATCTCGTCGGTCTCATTCGCTCCCTCTCGTCACGCTTTTGGAATGGGTTCCAACTTCCTCTTCTAATCATGACATCATCCCGCCTGAATAGGTTAAAGATGTAGTCAGGATATTCCCAACTTCCTCATTCGCTCTCAAATTAGTGCCAATCCTCCACGGCCGCTGAGATCATCTACAGCTCGCCTCCACCACAGGTAATAATAACCCTGACGGCAACAATACTTCATTCATTTCATGGCATCGCAGTGAATAATTCACTTTACTGTCCATTTCAAGCGTGAGATATCCAGGGATGTGAGGTCATTCAACAGCGGCGGGTGCAGATAACAGCGTTATTCTGATTACTGCTGTAGATTCACAAGATGTTCTGCTGTTGTCAATAACCCTTAGATTCGCTCCAATCTGATATTCTGTTGCTCAAGTCAGGAACCTTTCAAGAATATAAATGTGACCAAGTCTGTGAACACTCATCTACTGTGATTCTGTGTTCTACATAAAATCATCCAAAGAACGTTCTATAAAAAAACAATATTGAAAAATATGATGTCAAAGACTCACTGTAAAATGAAATTCGCACTCTTATGATTAATAATTATACTTTATTTTTATATAGCGCCTTTAAAGTAGCTTCTCAAAGCACTTTACATAAAAAAGCAAATGACAACACAACACACACAAAAACTGGTTATATTTATTTAATCATTAACAAATAAATACATAAAAGCCAACCAAAAAAGTAAGTTTTTAAGTAAGATTGAAAAATATTGAAGTTCTTGTGAGGAGGCAGTGCAGTCCAAAGTCAAGGAGCATATGATGAGAAAGGCCTGTCCCCTTCAGAACACAACTGTGTCTGTGAGACTGCCAATAAACCTGCGTGTGAGGAGCGTAGATGAAGTTTAGTGTGTATAATATTAAAAGCGCAGACACAATCTGAGGGGCCAGACCATGCAGTGCCTTATATGTGAGCATGAGGACTTTAAAATCAACTCTAAACCTGACCGGAAGCCAGTGCAGAGACTTTACAGTAGATGTGATGTGCTCATTTCTCCTCACTCCTGTCAGGATCCTAGCAGCTGAATTTTGCACACATTTGTGCATTGCAATAGTCAATCAAGGGAGAAAACAAAGTATTAATAAGCCTTCAGTCACGCAAAGGAATAATATAGTTAGTTATAGTTATAGTCTAGCAATATTTCTGAGATGAAAGTAGAAGTTCTTTACAGTGTGCTGAACATTAGAGACAAATGACAAACTTGAAGCAAATATAACTCTTGCATTTTATTTGGTTTGTGGTTCCAAAACAGAGCCATCAACGTTTAAAAATGGTGAACCAGCTTTACGAAGCTGATGGGAGGTGCCAATAAGCAAAACCTCAGTGTTATCGCTATTAAGACACAAAACGTTGTGGGACAGCCTTGATTCTATCTCAAAAATACAATGTGTTAAAAAAGGAACATCCCAATTTTGACTAGGCTTAGAGTGAATATCGTCTGCATAAAAGTGATAATTAATCCCAAGTGATCTCAAAAGCAATCCAAGTTCGTAATTGTAGAATTTAAGTAACTAAATCATTCTTAAGATTCTGAGACTTTAGGCAGAATTTCACACACAGGGTCACAAATGTTTCCCTCTCATGTCATTGTGCCACACGTGTAGAGAGCGTCTCTAAAGCAGAAATACACCAATATCTTTACTACCTTCCCTACAGGCAACTGGATCCCTCAGAAACTTCTCTTGACCTTTGGTTTGTTTGTCTCCTGGTTCCAGTGTTTTAGATTCTTGACGTGAAATCACCAAAAACACTTCATGAAATGCAACAATATGTCTTTTCCCGACGCTGCAGTAAACAGTGATTGAAAATATCCTTTTTATAGGAGTTATATTTTTGAAATCTATCCTGCCGGGCGTGGTGAGCCTCAGGAACGGTGAGGCGGTGGAATGTAATTCTTTACAGGCGCTCTTCATAGTTTGTGCCGTGTAGACAGCTGGGCGCCCGGTACAGTTGAGATCAGAGGCTTTGATAACCTGACTCTTGATTTATGGACAGCGTGGCTCTTTGCAATCACCTAATGAGCTCTACTGGATTGTTTACATGTTTATTAAATACACAGAACCAGCTGCGAGGGGTTCAGGTGGCGGCCGTTTGTCATCAGACCTCTGAACACTGGAGCCGTAACGCTCGATATGTTGGCTCACCACCTTTCAGCTTCTGTTATTTCTCACTTGTGCAACATTGCTTGATAATCAAATATTCTCGACTAATGTCACACGACCAACTTCTCACAAGATCTCATACAAACATTTGTGATGTGTGTCTTTGTTCTTGTGGTCATGTCATGTCTGCTTTCTTCATGAGTAGATTCACATGTGAGTGAGTTGGTCATTACAGGAGACTCCTGTCTTTATGTCTTTCCTTCTCAGACTCGGCGGGCTGAATCTCACATGAGCTTTGGCTTCGGTTACCACGATTTAAACGCTTAACAGCTCTCGCTCCACCAACATAAACAAGCTACTTGCGAGCTCGGCCCTTTCTTCTGTTAACCCACTTTGTGAAGGAAATTAGATCTTGTAATCCCGCTATTCTGACTCTCTTTAAAGCACAAGGACGGATGAGTGGGGGTTTGGCTTTTCACTGGAGCGCAGAGTCTTCTCTCAGAGTTACCAAACCCTTCTCTTAGCCGGCTTCTGGAAGACCTTGGCAGCACGTCCTTCCACCCACAGAAAGAGAACGTTCCTGAGCAACAGAGAGCTTTGTCCATCATCAACACTGATGTGTATTTATTCATGCGTCCTCCCCATTTCATGAGAATTTCGCTCTATTTTCATTCTCCTGTAAACTTCAGTCATTGGTTTGTACAGTTTAGTGAAACACTTTGAAGTCACTTACAGTCCTCTCAGGTGTTCTCTGGGATTGTAACCCATGATTCTTGTGTTTTTCAGACATTGCTCTCGCAGCAAAGCTACAGGAAAATCTTTGAAGTGAAATTTTCTGGTGGTCATATGCTGTCACTGTCAGATGCAGAGAAATTAATTCATGCATTCATGACATCAAGACTAGATTATTGTAATGCACTTCTAGGTGGATGCCCTGCAGGCCTATTACAAAAACTGCAACTTGTTCAAAACGCGGCAGCTCGAGTTCTTACACGTACAAAAAAGTATGAGCAGATAGCCCCGGTTCTGTCAACCTTGCACTGGTTACCTATAAAGCATCGCATTAACTTTAAGATCTTGCTTATTACCTATAAAGCCCTACATGGTCTAGCGCCGCAGTATTTGAATGAACTTCTATTGTATTACAGACCTCAACGTACATTACGCTCTCAGGCGTCCTGTCAGTTGGTAATACCTAGAATTTCAAAATCAAGTGCAGGTGGTTGATCCTTTTCTTATCTAGCGCCTAAACTTTGGAATATTCTTCCCTGCACGGTCCGGGAGGCAGACACACTCTGTCAGTTTAAATCTAGACTAAAGACTCATCTTTTTAATCTTAGATACGCTACACCTCCATAATATTAATCCTCAGAGGATTTAGGCTGCATTATTTAGACCAACCGGAACCAGGAACACATTCAACAACAAATGATGTACTTGTTGCATCAAAGAGTGCAGAACAGTACTCTACTCTCAGCCAGTCTTGTCTCTTTGTTCCAAGGTTACCGCAGGATGCAGTTCATGCCCAGACCTGATGGCAGAGCTGAGAATGGGAAGCGGTGACCTGACAAGAGCTAAGAGGACAGCGCTGGATAAAGGACGCGACAACTTTGATTTTCCTACAACATTTCAAATGTTATTAGATTGTTAATGATAATCTTAAATCTATCATTTACCTTATTAAGTTTATTTTTTATTTTTATTTAGCCTTGTTGTGCAAGCACTGTTGAGCTTGTGCAGAGGCAGCAGCTTTTGCCAGAGGGGAACTGGAATCCCCTGGTTGGGCCTGGGTTCTCCTGAGCTTTTTTTTCTCGATTGGAGTTTTGGGTTCCTCACCACCGTTTGCATATTGTTTTGCACTATCTGCCTGGCCGGGGGGGCTGCTTTAGAATTCAGAAATTAAACATAATTATTATTGCATATAAGAATTTATAGTCCGTTTAATATTTGACCTGTGGTTCTCTCTCCTTTATCGCCAATGTGTGCTTTCACTGTGTGTGTGTGCGTCTATGTCAATGTGTGTGTGTATGTATGTTTGCATATTGTGTGTGTGGAGCATTTGTATGTCTGTCTTTGTTGTTTTCACCTTTTTCTTGTTTTTACAGGTATATGCCTTTAGGTTTTTTACTTGTATTCAATGTGTCTCATGTACAGCTGCTTTGTAACAATGAAAATTGTAAAAAGCGCTATATAAATAAAGTTGAGTTGAGTTGGTCTATACTTACAGTGCAAGTATAGAGATCATTGTTTTTTAAGTGTATTGATTAATGTTTGTCCAACCACAGATTACACTCGGTGAAAGTGTCTACATTTTCCATAACTGAATGACTGAAGTTTCAGGTTTGGTTTCATTCGGCATCATCACTTTCTTTCCAAACTGATTAAGACGCCCAACCTCAGACGAGAGCATTTTGAGCATGAAATACAGACCCCCCAACAAAAGAAATGTACATGCAATAAATGCAGAAGAATGGAGTTCAGATTGAGAAAATGAATGCTCAGCGGTACTTTGCTGTTGAATAATTCAAGGTCTTCTCCTCACAATAGACCTGTGGAGAATGTGACCTTTGGGAGAAACCTTCAGCCCGTCGCCGCGCCAAAGAAGGCCGCCCACCACTTCTGACACGTCTGCACGCCGGCAAATCACTCATTTTCATACAATCAGTCCCTCTCCTCATCCTGCGCAAGGCTGGGCGCGAGCGTCGCCCGTCTGCCTTCTATTGTGTACTAATTTTAGGCTCCATTATTTGCTGTAACAAATGTGCACTGGGTAGAGTCACTTTCACATTAATACTTGACGCCCCAGAGGAAAGTTTCCTTCAGCGATGGATCAAAGGTCCCGTCTATTGTAAGTCTCTTCCTCTTTTCCTTTTTTAGCTCTTAAGGTTTGTTGTTATTTCTCGCCCTGCGCGCTTCTCTCTCTCTCGCCTGGATGAGGTGACGTGCCGGCGTGAGAAGATGACCTTTCACCTCTCGGCAAGAAGCAGCTAATAACGCTGACATCATCCCACATCTGATAGTGTATATACTGTACCATAGGCAGTGTTTAATGGACCAGTCGGTAAAATCTAGTGGTGAGGTTGTGAATGGCAGTTGACGGCTCTCCTCCCTCCTGCACTGCAGACGCTGACACAACACAGTGAATGAGATGCAAGGGATGTACGTATGCAGATCAAACACCTAATTCTCATGTAACATAATAGAAACATAACGCTTCATTATGTAAGGACTTTATACACCCACATACTGTAGTTACAGTTTTGTCAATAGAACCTCAAAAAAAATGACACGCTGGACTTTAAGGTCTTGTGAGGAGTTTTGTGAAGCTGAAGAGAACATGAATGATGCTCCACTTCAACTTAAATGAATTTGAGGATTTAACTGACAGGCAGTTTTGGTGAGTCTGGACAATCCAGTCTCATCTCAAGAGCTTGTCTAGTCTCTCTAATGCAAAATGCCCAAATCCTCATCACTCAGCATTCATTGGCTCGTGGTCAATGACATCACTTCCTCTGAGATGCAGATGCATGTTTCATAGCTCTGGTTGAGTGAACTTCAAATGTTTATGGTCTCTTCCAAACTTGGCATGTTTCTTTGTCGTCGCACAGCAAGGTCGAAGGTGCTTTAGGGATTTCTGTGGAATGTTGGCTTATATTTTGTCTCTGAATCGGATCTGTTTGGCACATTTAATAAGGCTAAATGAGACCGCTGTGCCTCAAATTTATTGCTCTAACAAGCAAAGCGGTATAATAGAAGAACGAACATCATGATCTGTTTAGCGTTGCCCTTTCAACTTCTCCCTCATTTAGACTTTTGTTCAACAACAGCAGAATATAAACACTTTAATGTGTGATGTCACCAAACTCCACGCTTCTTTAGCAGACGCATATGAAAACACTTCATTTCTCAGGACACTGTGTGTTTCAGGAGATCATTGGGTCATCTCGCCCCGGGTACAGACGTTCTTCTGAGCAGTGTTTTAGTGATGCTCGCCGCTGCTGCGACCATCGGTTCCCACAAGAGGATTGAGCCCTCATGATTCAAACAGGAAAACATGGACAGTGTGAAAGACTGACACGAGGAATACGGAGACCCTCCTCAATCATCATTTTTCAGTTTTATGAGCTTTCTTTGAGGAAATGAAGATTAGACAATGAAGAATTATTCCTTCTGAAGTCATTGTTTTGATGGGAAATATTCACAGATGTGTGCAAAGGGAAATATTTGTGAGTGACCTACTGTATGTTCAGACATTGAATTAACGTAGTGCATGTGAGATGTATTGAGATTATCCAGGACAGTCATGTTTGGACCATCATCCTCTCTGTAATCTTCATCAGTGTTTCTCAGCATCTAGATGAAGAGAGATCCCTCGTGTTCGGGGTCCACAACATATCTGGATCTGTGCGGGGGGAGGAGGGTCAGTCCGCCCTGGGCCATGCAGTTCATCGGGCACCGGAGGGCCGAGCGGGGCTGGAGAGTTAATTGCTAGTTTGTTGGTTGACGCTAAGTGAACGTGGCAGGCCGTGTGCAGAGAGCCAGTGAGCTCCTGCTACATATTCACTCTGTCCAAGACCATCGCCGCATCTGTCAGCATCACGCCGACTGCACCACTGGGGGGGAAAGTGAGGGAGCGGCGCCGTTGCTCTGGGGTGAAGGCGGTCGGCGGCGGACACTGACACGAGGCAAAAAGAGCCACATCGGATTTACAACTCAATTACAGCCACCTCGCCGTGGAGAGCGTCGGCGGGAGGACGAGAGGATTCTGTTGGTCACCGCGCAGCTGTTTCAGGAAGAAAAGCTTTTTCTTTGTCAGTTCGGTTTGTTGCGCTATCCAAAGACGGCTGCCTTCCCTGCAGCGACCCCGCGTGTGATTGCATGCGTGCGTTCCCGTGATCCTTCACTCCCGTCACGTACAGACCTGCAGCCGTGAGTCGTGTAATTACAGCCCAGAGATGTTATTCTTACCTTCACATTCAGGTCATGATCGGTCACATCAAGGTTAGACTGGCCCACTTCAACCTGTTGTTGCTTTCATTGCCATAAAAATAACACCTCATAAAAATCACACTGACCCCTGAGCTTTCACTCACCTCTGTGTGTGGTGTGTTTTGTGTGTGTGTGGTGTATGTGTGTGTGGTGTGTTTGTGTGTGTGTGTGTGTGTGTGTGTGTGTGTGGTATGTGTGTGTGTGTGGTGTGTTTGTTTGGTGTGTGTGGTGTGGTGTATGTGTGTGTGGTGTGTGTGTGTGTGTGTGTGTGTGTTTGGTGTGTGTGGTGTGTGTGTGGTGTGTGTTTGTGGTGTGTGTGTGTGTGTTGTGTGTGTGTGGTGTGTTTGGTGTGTGGGTGGTGTAGGTGTGTGGTGTGTGTGGTGTGTGTTTGCTGTGTGTGTTTTCTGTGTGTGTGTGGTGTGTGTGTTTGGTGTGCATGTGTGTTTGTGTGTGTGTGGTGGGTGAGTTTGGTGTAGGTGTGTGTATTTGTGTATGTGTGTGGTGTGTGTGCGTGTGTGTGTGGTGTGTGTGTTTGGTCTGCGTGGTGTGTGTGTATGTTTGCTGCGTGTGTTTGTGTGTGTGTGTGTGTGTGTGTGTGTGGTGTGTGTGGTGTGTGTGTGTGGTGTGTTTGGTGTGTGGGGGGTGTATGTGTGTGGTGTGTGTGTGTGGTGTGTGTGTTTGGTGTGTGTTTGGTGTGTGTGTGTGTGTTTGCTGTGTGTGTTTTCTGTGTGTGTGTGGTGTGTGTGTTTGGTGTGCATGTGTGTTTGTGTGTGTGTGGTGGGTGAGTTTGGTGTAGGTGTGTGTATTTGTGTATGTGTTTGGTGTGCGCGTGTGTATGTGTTTGGTGTGGGCGTGTGTGTATGTGTGTATGTGTGTGGTGTGTGTGCGTGTGTGTGTGGTGTGTGTGTTTGGTCTGCGTGTGTGTGTGTGCTCGTGTGGCCCTGTTTGTTTGGATCGGCCCTTTCAAATGAACGACAGCTCGGATGGAGTTGTGTTGATTTTCTCTGCTGAAGTGTTGTTTGAGGACATTAAAGGTGAAATAGACACATGACTGAAGCCTCAGTCGCTTGTGCAGGTTTACACAGACACATTCAACATGAACCCAGCTCACAACACATGTTCTGATGTTGTTTGGTAACTTTCCAATCAATTCTGAATTTCTGGGTTCTTTCTGAATGTAATAAAAGTCTTTTTTGTTCATTTTTATCGTTTTTGAAATGGTCCAAAAATGACATATTATGTTGATAAAGTGCTCTTTAAATGTTACTACAAAAAATGTAATTGCACTTCCCTTTTCGCTCAGAATCCAGCAACCATGTCCTTAGACGTAAGGCAGAAAACAACTATTCAGAAGCACAGAACACCTCAGACAGAGACGAGCAGATGAACCTGGAACTCAAACTTCATTTCATTTACTTAAGAAAGATGTTAAAACACACACAGTCAGAATGTCACGGAGTCGTGTTTGTCACCGAGAGCCTCAAGTGAGTTGGAGGATATTGTTTTAGAGTGTATTTACTCAGCTGTAGTGGACTCATTATGGAGGCCTATTTTCCGCTCTCTGTGCCTCCATTTTCTCTTTCGTCCGCTTCTTGGGTTCCACATGGAGAACAATAGGTGCACAATTATCAGGAGCGGGCCAGGAGCCGAGCGTTTGATGTGGCTCTGGAGTGGACGTGGCGCAGCGAGAGAGAGAGAGAGAGGTTTTTTCTCTTTTTTTGAAGCGTCATTAGCTCTCAGAGCACAAAAGCCAGGCCATAAATAAGCGACTGGTAGTCACAATATGCTAGAAATAATGTTTATCCTGCGTGCAGAGGCTGCGGCCCTCATTAGTTCTCTGACGGCAGAAAGCCACTTTGTCCCGCTGTCCGTCTCTTCCTGCGACTCGTCCTCGTCTTCATCTGTTTCCTCAGTATGTGATGTCAGGGCTCAAAGCGAGACTTAGTGTTTCGGATCCATATTTAAAACACACATTCTGTCATTTCCTCACAGTCATGTCGTTCAATCCAAGGAATATTTTCCTTCTGTCATGAATGTTCATGTGGTCCATGTTCTGATGAAGGAATGATTTGCGCTGACAATAGAAGCACCATAAACTCTTGTGCGCTTACAGATAATGTCATCTTTGAAAGCTCATTTACACTCACACACATCTCTCTCACTATGTTTGATGTCACTGACTATTGGTTCTTGCAGGTCATGTGACTGTTGTGCGTTTTTATCCAAAGCGACATCATAAGCGTGACAATGTAGTTCTAACACACAAAAATTAAGTGAAGATTAGAGATGAATATTGAAGTGGTTTCTCTAAACTCTAATCTGAACGTCTTGAATTCATGTTCGCTCACAACTGTGCCGTCAGAACACTTCTTACTTGTGAATTCTTCATATCTACAGACTCACAGCATCTCTTGTTTTATGTGTCCTAAGAGCTGTGTGTTCTATTTATCCTGCTCACACACACATTAAAGCTGTGCTATTATCTGCACTTCACTATTTGTAACATCATACACCTTCAAACACAGACATGCTTCTCTGTTATTCAAACTGCTTCATTCATCATAACTTTCAATTCATTTTTTTGAGTTTGGTGTTTTTATTCTGGTGTTACATACATTTTCAAAGTCATACAGCAACTTTGTTAAAGCCTTTATAAACTAAAATCAATTATGATGAAATGTGTGGAAAATCGTGATTAATAATTGTGTTTCCTTTCCTGCAGCATCTTTACAAACAGTTCAAACAAACATCATAAAAAACGAAAATCCTTTTTAAAATATGTTTCAATTCTGCCCTGTTCTCTTTAAACAGCATGTGAATATAATAAACTCCTTTAGAGACAGCCGCTTTTCCGTCTGACATGATTCTGGAGCAGATTTCTTCAGCCAGGCTCTGTGCACGTGGAAATTGAATCGATGCATGAGAGAAGAAACGCAGTCTATAACATCAGCTGCCCTGCCCGTGTTTCCCAGGCAATGTTTCATGTCTGGATTTTAATAACATCTGTGTCAAATGTACGTAAAGGACCTTAGAAGAAAGCAGATTTTTATTTATGTGAGCGATATTCGTACTGTGTGTAATTATTGGATAAAGACTTTATTAAAGCAAGAAAGCGCCAGAGGCCATGAGACACAGTCGTGGTAAAATCACTGTAAAGAATCCCAGGGGCTGTTTCATCTGTGAAAATACAGCAAGAAATACAAACAGTTTAAAACAAGTCATGAACTTTTGTTTGAATGTTGCTGATTATTCTCTGCTCTGATGGTAGAGAACAACTTATCATCATGAAACATGTCCTAGATAAATAATTTACTATAGAAAACACTCATTAATGCTCTGGAACTTTAACATCTCACTTTTATAAGACACTGTTACATCTCACTCCAGCTGCTGTTACGTCTGTTTGGAATGTCCGTGTTCTCTCTGTGTCAGCGTGTATAGAACAGACTTGTGTATGGATTGATTGGTTATGAATATAGCCTGAGATGCAGGAATGGCAAACAACAAACAACGTCTCCCTCCACTGCTGAAATGTCTCTCTCCTGTTACGTCTCTTTCTGCTGCTGTGATGCCTAACCCCGCTGCTGTTATGTCTCTCTGCTGCTGTTTCGCCTCTTTCTGCTGGTGTTACATCTCTCTCCGCTGCTGTTACTTCTCTTTCTGCTGCTGTCACGTCTCTGTCCACAGGTGTTACGTCTCTTTCTGCTGCTGTTACGTCTCTTTCTGCTGCTGTTACGTCTGTCTCTTCTGCTGTTACGTCTCTTTCTGCTGCTGTTACGTCTCTTTCTGCTGCTGTTACGTCTGTCTCTTCTGCTGTTACATCTCTCTCTGCTGCTGTTACGTCTCTTTCTGCTGATGTTACGTCTCTTTCTGCTGCTGTTGCATCTCTTTCTGCTGCTGTTACGTCCGTCTCTTCTGCTGTTACATCTCTCTCTGCTGCTGTTACGTCTCTTTCTGCTGATGTCACGTCTCTTTCTGCTGCTGTTGCGTCTCTTTCTGCTGCTGTTGCATCTCTTTCTGCTGCTGTTACATCTCTGTCCGCTGCTGTTACGTCTCTTTCTGCTGCTGTTACGTCTCTTTCTGCTGCTGTTACGTCTCTTTCTGCTGCTGTTACGTCTCTTTCTGCTGCTGTTACGTCTGTCTCTTCTGCTGTTACATCTCTCTCTGCTGCTGTTACGTCTCTTTCTGCTGATGTTACGTCTCTTTCTGCTGCTGTTGCATCTCTTTCTGCTGCTGTTACGTCCGTCTCTTCTGCTGTTACATCTCTCTCTGCTGCTGTTACGTCTCTTTCTGCTGATGTCACGTCTCTTTCTGCTGCTGTTGCGTCTCTTTCTGCTGCTGTTGCATCTCTTTCTGCTGCTGTTACATCTCTGTCCGCTGCTGTTACGTCTCTTTCTGCTGCTGTTACGTCTCTTTCTGCTGCTGTTACGTCTCTTTCTGCTGCTGTTACGTCTCTTTCTGCTACTGTTAGGTCTCTCTCTGCTGTTTCGCCTCTTTCTGCTGCTGTGACGTCTCTCTCTACTCCTGCTACGTCACTCTCTGCTGCTTCTGTTGCTGGTACATCTCTCTCTGCTGCTGTTAGTTCTCTTTCTGCTGCTGTTACGTCTCTCTCTGCTGCTGTTACGTCTCTTTATGCTGCTGTGATGCCTCACCGCGCTGCTGTTATGTCTCTCTGCTGCTTTTACGTCTCTTTCTGCTGCTGTGACGCATCACCCCGCTGTTGTTATGTCTGTCTGCTGCTGTTTCGCCTCTTTCTGCTGCTGTTATGTCTGTCTGCTGCTGTTTAGCCGCTTTCTGCTGTTGTAACGCCTCAGCCCGCTGCTGTTATGTCTCTCTGCTGCTTTTACGTCTCTTTCTGCTGCTGTGACGCATCACCCCGCTGTTGTTATGTCTGTCTGCTGCTGTTTCGCCTCTTTCTGCTGCTGTTATGTCTGTCTGCTGCTGTTTAGCCGCTTTCTGCTGTTGTAACGCCTCACCCCGCTGCTGTTATGTCTCTTTCTGCTGCTGTTACATCTCTCTCCGCTGCTGTTACATCTCTCTCTGCTGCAGTTACGTCTCTTTCTGCTGATGTTACGTCTCTTTCTGCTGCTGTTGCTTCTCTTTCTGCTGCTGTTGCGTCTCTTTCTGCTGCTGTTACATCTCTGTCCGCTGCTTTTACGTCTCTTTCTGCTGCTGTTACGTCTCTTTCTGCTGCTGTTACGTCTCTTTCTGCTGCTGTTAGGTCTCTCTCTGCTGTTTTGCCTCTTTCTGCTGCTGTGACGTCTCTCTCCGCTGCTGTTACTTCTCTTTCTGCTGCTGTTACGTCTCCTTCTGCTGCTGGTATATCTCTCTCTGCTGCTGTTACATCTCTCTCCGCTGCTGTAACTTCTCTTTCTGCTGCTGTTACGTCTCTCTCTGCTGCTGTTACGTCTCTCTCTGCTGCTGTCACGTCTCTTTCTGCTGCTGTTGCGTCTCTTTCTGCTGCTGTTGCATCTCTTTCTGCTGCTGTTACATCTCTGTCCGCTGCTGTTACGTCTCTTTCTGCTGCTGTTACGTCTCTTTCTGCTGCTGTTACGTCTCTTTCTGCTGCTGTTACGTCTCTTTCTGCTACTGTTAGGTCTCTCTCTGCTGTTTCGCCTCTTTCTGCTGCTGTGACGTCTCTCTCTACTCCTGCTACGTCACTCTCTGCTGCTTCTGTTGCTGGTACATCTCTCTCTGCTGCTGTTAGTTCTCTTTCTGCTGCTGTTACGTCTCTCTCTGCTGCTGTTACGTCTCTTTATGCTGCTGTGATGCCTCACCGCGCTGCTGTTATGTCTCTCTGCTGCTTTTACGTCTCTTTCTGCTGCTGTGACGCATCACCCCGCTGTTGTTATGTCTGTCTGCTGCTGTTTCGCCTCTTTCTGCTGCTGTTATGTCTGTCTGCTGCTGTTTAGCCGCTTTCTGCTGTTGTAACGCCTCAGCCCGCTGCTGTTATGTCTCTCTGCTGCTTTTACGTCTCTTTCTGCTGCTGTGACGCATCACCCCGCTGTTGTTATGTCTGTCTGCTGCTGTTTCGCCTCTTTCTGCTGCTGTTATGTCTGTCTGCTGCTGTTTAGCCGCTTTCTGCTGTTGTAACGCCTCACCCCGCTGCTGTTATGTCTCTTTCTGCTGCTGTTACATCTCTCTCCGCTGCTGTTACATCTCTCTCTGCTGCAGTTACGTCTCTTTCTGCTGATGTTACGTCTCTTTCTGCTGCTGTTGCTTCTCTTTCTGCTGCTGTTGCGTCTCTTTCTGCTGCTGTTACATCTCTGTCCGCTGCTTTTACGTCTCTTTCTGCTGCTGTTACGTCTCTTTCTGCTGCTGTTACGTCTCTTTCTGCTGCTGTTAGGTCTCTCTCTGCTGTTTTGCCTCTTTCTGCTGCTGTGACGTCTCTCTCCGCTGCTGTTACTTCTCTTTCTGCTGCTGTTACGTCTCCTTCTGCTGCTGGTATATCTCTCTCTGCTGCTGTTACATCTCTCTCCGCTGCTGTAACTTCTCTTTCTGCTGCTGTTACGTCTCTCTCTGCTGCTGTTACGTCTCTCTCTGCTGCTGTTACGTCTCTTTCTGCTGCTGTTACGTCTCCTTCTGCTGCTGGTATATCTCTCTCTGCTGCTGTTACATCTCTCTCCGCTGCTGTAACTTCTCTTTCTGCTGCTGTTACGTCTCTCTCTGCTGCTGTGATGCCTCACCGCGCTGCTGTTATGTCTCTCTGCTGCTTTTACGTCTCTTTCTGCTGCTGTGACGCCTCTTTCTGCTGCTGTGACGCATCAGCCCGCTGTTGTTATGTCTGTCTGCTGCTGTTTCGCCTCTTTCTGCTGCTGTTAGGTCTGTCTGCTGCTGTTTAGCCGCTTTCTGCTGTTGTAACGCCTCACCCCGCTGCTGTTATGTCTCTGTCTGCTGCTGTTACGTCTCTCTCTGCTGCTGTTACATCTCTCTCCGCTGCTGTTACTTCTCTTTCTGCTGCTGTTACGTCTCTTTCTGCTGCTGTTACTTCTCTCTCTGCTGCTGTTACATCTCTCTCCGCCGCTGTTACTTCTCTTTCTGCTGCTGTTACGTCTCTCTCCGCTGCTGTTACTTCTCTTTCTGCTGCTGTTACGTCTCTCTCTGCTGCTGTTACGTCTCTTTATGCTGCTGTGATGCCTCACCGCGCTGCTGTTATGTCTCTCTGCTGCTTTTACGTCTCTTTCTGCTGCTGTGACGCCTCTTTCTGCTGCTGTGACGCATCAGCCCGCTGTTGTTATGTCTGTCTGCTGCTGTTTCGCCTCTTTCTGCTGCTGTTAGGTCTGTCTGCTGCTGTTTAGCCGCTTTCTGCTGTTGTAACGCCTCACCCCGCTGCTGTTATGTCTCTGTCTGCTGCTGTTACGTCTCTCTCTGCTGCTGTTACATCTCTCTCCGCTGCTGTTACTTCTCTTTCTGCTGCTGTTACGTCTCTTTCTAGTGCTGTTACTTCTCTCTCTGCTGCTGTTACATCTCTCTCCGTCGCTGTTACTTCTCTTTCTGCTGCTGTTACGTCTCTCTCCGCTGCTGTTACTTCTCTTTCTGCTGCTGTTACGTCTCTCTCTGCTGCTGTTACATCTCTCTCCGCGGCTGTTACTTCTCTTTCTGCTGCTGTTACATCTCTCTCTGCTGCTGTTACGTCTCTTTCTGCTGCTGTTACATCTCTCTCTGCTGCTGTTACGTCTCTTTCTGCTGCTGTTACGTCTCTCTCTGCTGCTGTTACATCTCTCTCTGCTGCTGTTACGTCTCTTTCTGCTGCTGTTACGTCTCTCTCTGCTGCTGTTACATCTCTCTCCGCGGCTGTTACTTCTCTTTCTGCTGCTGTTACATCTCTCTCTGCTGCTGTTACGTCTCTTTCTGCTGCTGTGATGCCTCACCGTCCTGCTGTTATGTCTCTCTGCTGCTGTCACGTCTCTTTCTGCTGATGTTACATCTCTTTCTGCTGCTGTTGCTTCTCTTTCTGCTGCTGTTGCGTCTCTTTCTGCTGCTGTTTCATCTCTGTCTGCTGCTGTTACGTCTCTTTCTGCTGCTGTTACGTCTCTTTCTGCTGCTGTTACGTCTGTCTCTTCTGCTGTTACATCTTTCTCTGCTGCTGTTATGTATCTTTCTGCTGATGTTACGTCTCTTTCTGCTGATGTTGCTTCTCTTTCTGCTGCTGTTGCGTCTCTTTCTGCTGCTGTTACATCTCCGTCCGATGCTGTTACGTCTCTTTTTCCTGCTGTTATGTCTCTTTCTGCTGCTGTTACGTCTCTTTCTGCTGCTGTTACGTCTCTCTCTGCTGTTTCGCCTCTTTCTGCTGCTGTGACGTCTCTCTCTACTCCTGTTATGTCACTCTCTGCTGCTGTTACGTCTCTCTCCGCTTCTGTTACTTCTCTTTCTGCTGCTGTTACGTCTCCTTCTGTTGCTGGTACATCTCTCTCTGCTGCTGTTAGTTCTCTTTCTGCTGCTGTTACGTCTCTCTCTGCTGCTGTTGAGTCTCTTTATGCTGCTGTGATGCCTCACCGCGCTGCTGTTATGTCTCTCTGCTGCTTTTACGTCTCTTTCTGCTGCTGTGACGCCTCTTTCTGCTGCTGTGACGCATCACCCCGCTGTTGTTTTGTCTGTCTGCTGCTGTTTCGCCTCTTTCTGCTGCTGTTATGTCTGTCTGCCGCTGTTTAGCCGCTTTCTGCCGCCTCACTCCGCTGCTATTATGTCTCTCTCCGATGCTGTTATTTCTCACCCTGTTGCTGTTACGTCTCTCTCCGCTACTTTAACACCTCGTTCTGCAGCTCTTATCTTGCAGCCATTACATACCACCCTGCTGTCACTGGCACCATTGCTTTACGTCCAATCCCTCTAATTTCCACTGTAAATCTTAAACAACTTAATTTTATTGTTTAAATGTTATTTTTAATTTTGCTTTATATATGTTGATATCTGATATCTGATCTAGTTTTTTTATGTATATGAGATAATTACATACTTTGTACACAGCACGTTGTGATTCACTAATTTATTTCTGTTTCTGTTTAACTGAAAAAGTTACAGACTTTAGCTTTTAAAAAGGGTGACATGCAAGGGGTCTCTGTACATACCTGCCTCAGAACTCACATCCCTCTGTAGTGGCGTGTAGAAGGGGCAGAGCAATCAACACACACATCTCATTACTAATGAAAAATTTCAGACAGGACTACATGTGTGCTTTCAGAGATCTGATTGGCTGTATTTACACACCTGACACACACTCACATTCCTGTATGTCTGCACACTGTCTCCATGAATGTAAATCTTTGATATATTGTTAGTGGAGATCAGTTACACTTCCGCAATAAAGTATAACAGCATATAGAAACAACTTCAATGAGGTTTGACTATAACACTCACAGTCGTATGCCTCTTACACGTGCATGTGTGTGCTTGCTTTGTGTGTGCTTGCTTGTGTGTGTTTGTCTGTGTTTTAAGTGTGTATTCATGCCATCATGTCCATCTGTGTCACTGAATGGAGCGTCTGTGAGTGATGTTTCATACCTCTATTCTCCTCTAATTGATTTCAATTTTCTATCCTCAGAACATCTAGACAGTCAGTGCGGCTGTTCCAGCACTTCTGCTGTCCATGAGCTCCATTCTTCAGCTGGAATAAAAGCTTCCTGCCGCACATGCTCGCCGGCCTTTAGTGGTGCCTGTATGTTTGTTATAAATTTCCCACTAACTTCATGCACCCTTTGATCTGTAAGAGAGAGACGGGGAATAGCGAGTGGGGGTGGGCGGGCGGAGCTGGATTCATATAGATTATGGCACATGAAAGACATTACGAAAAAATGGACATACGGAAGTGTGCAATGATGTGGAGGACGTGGCTGTTTCTGCACGAATAACAGTTCGAAGTGATTTTTTGCACCACTGGCCTCAGACAGTCACAACTGCAAAAAAACAATCTGTGTACAAACACAAATGCTGCATTTAAGTGTGTAGCAAAACAATCTGCACACACTGGGACATACTAACAGGAAACAGAAGTGGCTGTTGTTGCCTTGACAACATTGTGACCATTCACTGTCACTCACATTAAAACACAGCTCGTATTCCATTGAAGTATTTATTCATTCATTGTTTCATATGTAATGTTGACTTTAGTTATATTTAGTCATTATGTAACGTATCAGTTATATAATTTATTAATGCAGTGGAGCGTCACTAAACTCCGCCTACTCGCAGCGATTTGTGGGTAATATCTGCTGTCATAGTGTGCATTATTCTGCACTTCAATTTTCTACCGGAAGTCGATGATCCGGGAATCTTTGGAATACTCTTTTCAACACACTAGGATTCTGGACATACTCATTCTACTTTCAAATACTGTTTAGGATGGATAGTATGTGAATCGGGAAACAGCAAAAGACAAACATACTTTCATTTAAGTATGTAAATGAAACTCTTATATTCAGTTAGAGAGCTGCTTGTGTCAGTCACTCAACATTAAACATCAAGGAATTCATTTTGCTTTTTTTACTTTGCAGATCAGTTAATGGAAACATCACCTTCAGATGTGAAACATTTCTCTGGTCCAACTTAAAACCTTAAATAATTTGACTGTAGTCAATTGAGTAAACTTATGGAGTTTTTCTTTTTTTTACATCATTAAATCTAGTAGGAAAAATTCAAATGGTTGTCAAAGGTGCCCTAGAAGTTTGCTTTCCTTAATTCTTCAAAATATCTAATTTTGTGTTTAACACAACAAAAAATACAATACTTTTTTTCTAATATGGTAGTCAATAATATCACAGAAATGTTATCTGCTAACATTCTTCCAAATATTTTTCTTTGTGTGCATCAGATCAATGAAATGTATACAGGTTTTAGTATATTTTTAGGTGGAGTATCCCTTTAAATGAACGAATTACAAGTTAAATTAATTTTAAACTATTTAAAACAATTAAAAACTATTAAAAAAAAGCTTATGGCCGAAAATTATAAGTAAAGTTTACTCATATCACCGCTGTTTTATTGTGAAATTTGTTTTTGCATAAAAGGGGGAAAGGAACCTTCACATACTTGTTCGGTATTATATTTAATTTTCTAAGTTTATTATGAGACATTCAGGACGGCCGACAAACACTCGCGCATCCAAACACGCACGCGCACACAGACACGAATAAATAGCATGACGGTCGTAGGGCAAATCAATTAAACTATTACAATTAAAAAATGTCAGAAAATGCTGTATTTGCATTTCAATTTAAATTCATTAAACGTTTTTTGAGCTCGTGAAGAATATATGTGTTTTCAGCCACCAGACAATATGACACAAACTCGAGGTAAATAATAAGTGTAAACAGAATAGTTTATTCTAATGATGCTTTTTCTATATCTAATTATAAATTCAAGCTTTAATTTCTTCAACTTATACTAAAAAGTTTACAAATTATAATGCCTTCGCAAAACGCAGAGACTAAATTTAACATGACAAATCATATATATATATAGTATTAATGATTAGACATATAAGTGTTATTTAAAACTAAAATCTAAACTATATTAGAAATGAGTGTCGATAATGTGTAAGTTTATTTTCCATAAATGACCAAAACGGATGAAACATCCACGAACTCTCTTCATTAAAAAACAAAATGTAAATGACAGTGAATTGTTCTTTAGTTATATTTACATGTTGTTTTGCGAATGAAGCAAAGGAATTCACTTAAAGACGTTTTTCTCTTGGTTGTCGAAATAAGTTTCAGTTTAAATATTCTTAACGAAGAAAAATATTGGAAATAAAAGCGGAAAAATCAATTCTATGAAAATGTATTATTATTATTATAGATATTTAGCGCCATACAGTGGTTGTTCTTGTCATTTTAATTTTCATTATACATTTACATTTTCTCATTTCTTATGTTTAACTAAATATTAAAATAAATTCAATTTTGCTTTTTGCATACGTCACATGAAACAGAAAACGAATTTTTTGGAGATCTTTCATTGTCCTGTGATTATTGGCTCATAAATTCTTCATGCGTAATGTGAACAGGACCAGACAAATCCAAGCGAACCCTACGAAGCAGGAGTCCCCTCAATTCAAATTGAGTATAAAACAACAGAAGTATGCTTATATAAATATGCAGAAGGGGGGTTGTGTGAGGATTGGGTTTAGTGGCAGGGGATAGAAAATATCATTGGCTCAGAAAAAGAACATTAGTGGTCTATGTCAAGTCCCTGCATAACAGTGCGTGTGTTATTAATGGCACATGTTATTTCGAGAGTGATCAGACACTTGATTTATGTAAATGAACACTTTGATGTTGAAGTGAAAGCTGCGGTAATGATGCTGATTCTGTTTTCATCTGGTCTGAATGTGAACTTAAGCAGGTCATTTAAAGGAATGGTTTCAGTCGAGTTTAGAATATGTACTAGCATGAAATCTGTCTTTAAATACACGATGAACATACATTTTGATTAGACTTCTTAAGAGCAGTAAAGCTGCATCTGAATAATCGCTTATTCAAATGAATTTCTGCAAATGGATATGAACAAATCATGAGACTTTATCTAAACGAATGTGTTAGTTCACAACGATTCGAGCTGCTGTAGTGAGTCTGTCTGTCTTTTGTGTTGGATTTGTAAAGTAACGTCTCGCCCTGGTGGAGTGTCTCTGTACTGCAGCGTGTTCAATCCACAGCTCGGTCTGTAATGTGTCTATAGATCAGAAAGAGTATAGTGCGTAAAACACGAGTTGTGTTGTGTGTGTGTGTTCGTCAGATGAGTGACACATGCGCACACGCACGCGCGTGCACCTGAATAGACGTGGGTCTTAACAGACCACCTGTATGTGCAGCACAATGAAGGCAACTTTCATTCATTACTGCCATTAGACGGCCGCTCGACTCTTAAAGTGACCCATCAGGTACTTCAGTGACCTCTGCGCCTTTCATTCCACATCCATACCAGCCGCAAGGTCTCGTGTTGTTGAAACTCCAGGGTTGCTGTTAAGTGGCTCCCTTCAGTTAGCCCTGATGCTCAAATGGCCACTCGTCAGTCTGTGGTTCATGTTCCCATGTGGACGAGTGCATCTGGTTGTTCTTTCCATTTGGAAAACAGTAATTTTCTCTTTAGATCCACTCACTGTGTATTGATGAAAGTCAATGAGGTCAACCCCGTTCAAATCGAGATGTCACCGCCGTTTGGGACAGACGTTTGTTCTGTGGGTCACGAGAAGTTCGGATGTCAGACATCAGGATGAACCTTTACCCGAGTCCGATTCAAGAAAACTTAAGTTATAGAAATGTGACCATGAGCTCATAGATGCTAATCTCTGCTCAGAACCTTAAGCTAATAATAGACGTGAAGAGCTCTAATCCATCAGAGTAACGCTTCTACAATTGATCAAAGTTCTTCACAATTCAATTTGTGATGCTCTCAGAGTTCTTTCGTTTGCAAATGAGTCTCTTGAACCGAGACACGAGCCGCCTCTGTCGTTTTGTGTTTCTCAATGAAGTCTTAAAATGTGAGCAGTTATCACGTCTGCTCTTCTTTCATCTCATCATTCTGTAGTAGAGAAATGAGTCACATTGAAGATGTACGACAGATTCGTCCTGAAGAAATACGTTCGTTTTCTGTTCCTCGACGGTGTGAATGAGACATTACGGAGTTAAGTCACCAAATAAAAACATATTTTGGCCAGATCAAGAATCTTACAGAAGTTGCTGGTGTTGGTAGAGATGATTTGATCAATAGCACCGCCTGCTGGTCACAACACTGAACATGTGCTGAACATTTACCCAATAAGAAGGAACATTTCAAGGCAATAATAAGTGCGGTACAAAGCCATGTTTACATGCATGTTTTACACAATCTTTATTATAAAAGAATTGAGCATCAGTGTTTGGTCAGCAGATCTCTTCTGGGTCTGTAACCCATGCGTCCTCCTCTCCAGACACACATATAGTAACTCATGGCCAACACAACAGTAACAGTGAGCAGCAGCGATGTGACCAACGTCACCAACAACCAAACCGGAGATTCACTCAAACCTGGACATGAAACACATAACATGGTGTAAAGCCATATCAATAAACTGAAACGGACATCCCATTGACCGCACTAACCTTCTTCAGATACCAGAGTGTCCAGAGATCTGTCAGATGTATCCTCCACAATTATTAAGGGCCCGAGAACCTTGCGTGCGGAAACACCTTGAGGAGAAAAACAGGCCGTTAAGGGGTTTGAAAATCCAGATGAGGATGCGTGAGGTATCGTACCATTCCTCATGTCTGGCCTCCACGGGCAGGTCGACTCACAGCATGAACACACAGAACTCTGAGATGGATCATCAAGCAGTTCCCATCTGTAACAAAACAGTTCATGATCATCAACCCAACCAATCCATCTCTGGTCCTCAAATAACCACCACACAAAACGAAAACCTGCTGCTCTCCTTCACAAAGTGACACGCTTTCCCATTGACCATCATGCTGGGGATGTCCCTTGCCATCAAGTCACAATGAAGGAAAATCTGCAGACAGAGCGTCAAACAGAGTTAGACATCAACCAATAAAACCTGCACATAAGAGATCAAAGCCGCCAGCAGCAGCAGTCCTCACTTTCTCTCCAAGAGCAAACTTGAAGGCCTGGAGATAAAGCCGGATCTCAGCGGGCACCCGTCTCGGCAGGAATGTGGAATTTTCGATCAGACACCTGCGAGATCTCCAAAAGTCTCAGAAGCAACAGATGTAAACATGTGCTAAAGATGACAGAGTAAACATCTGCTTACCCAGAATTAGAAATGATGGGATGCACCGGACTAACAGGGCTGATGTCGGAGTCTGTGGAGGCCACACACTTCTCCAGAAACATCAGCAGAGATCTGTGACTGTCAACTTCTGCTCTGATGGGAATACTGGAGCCCATTTTAAAGGTCAAAGATGATGCAGGACCACTAAAATCACCTGCAGATATCATTCACGCTCAGTACATCCAAACATCTCCACATGAAACTCAACATGACTGAATGATGTCAGACCTGCTGAAACCAAACAGGGATAACCAGTAACTTTGTATTGGCACCTAATGTATTATGGCTCCTGTGTGACATATCGCTTGTTGCTCCCTAACTCTTTGTAAGTTGCTTTGGATAAAAGCGTCTGCTTAATGACTAAATGCAAATGTTAATATGTGAGGAACTGACAAAGACAAGAGGAGGCTAGAAACACACAACCGGTCTGCAGCAGAAGAAAGCTTTAGTAACTCTTAAGATACGTTTTTTATTCTCAAAAATTAACAAACAAACGCTTTTTAAAAGCATCAAGAGTTTAGCATCTTTTAATAAAATAGTTTCTCTTGTAACATGCAACTTGTTTTCACGTTACTTAAAACACAGAATGATGAGAAATAAAGAGAAAAGTTTGACTGACTGTTCATGAGCTCCATGCTAAAGGTCATCTCTTCTTCTTCTGCTGCTGCTGCTTCATCCAGCGCTTCATCTTCAGGGCTGAACATAGTCATCTTGTCTGGTTCTGGAGGTCTGGAGAGAGGGAAGCGTCAACAGCTCAGTTTCACAACAACAACATCTTTAAGATTGTGTAACACAAAACATTTGACATACAGATCATAAACACATCGGAGGGGTTGTGAGATGAAGGAGAGTCCAGGTCCTCGGTCATACACCAGCACACTGGAATACATCACTTTCTGCACAGAAACCTTACACACACACACACACACACACACACACACACACACGAGTCAATTTTATTTATACAGTCTCTAACCAAAAAGGCACAAAGTTCATCACATGACTAATAACTCGCCTGTTTGTGAAAGCCACAATCCCGCAGGGAGACATAAAAGCGCAAGGTTTCATCTGAACCTAGAAAAGTGGGAGGACAGTTTCCCAGCAAAGCTCTGGACAGATCCAGTTTCTCTGATAGATCCAGTCTGGGTCTCCAACTCACGGCCACAGCATCACTACTACAGTCTACGGACAGACCTGAAGAAAACCCTTCTGATGAATCAAGTCCAACGTGCTTCACACATTAACCCACAACAACACCTCACCTACCGTTCTGTGCCGTAACACTGACCGCTAACATCAGGAGTAAACAACTGGAAATCATCTTCAGACCAATTAGAACCAGATGAGTGCTGAGCTTTTGAGAGATGTGATGATAATCAAGTCAACAGGTAACAGCTGATGGTGAACACCAGAAACCAACTGGTCACATGACCGAAGGACCAAACCCTCACATGAGCAGAAACAACATCCACCCACTTCATCATGTTCACGACCCTGACATACATCATACATGACCAGACTTTTGATTTTATTACACTTTTATTCTTAGTTTACATTGGTTAAACCCAAGAAGAGCACCAAACATTTGCTTCAAATGATCTTTTATTATTCAATGTCCCATTTTCTTGCCCCTTGAAACAACTTGCATAGAGTCGAAAAGATTTGATTCTTAATATTATTCCACACGGTTCACAACAAAACCCCACATGACCCACCGTCTTAATGATGCTTCTCATTACAGGCTAGAACATTCACCTCAACACCTTAACAATCCTATTCACTTTAATCCATGCATTAAACAGAAAGGTAAACATGTAAATCACAACAATGCAAAAACAAACAAACATAAAGTACATACACAAAACCATAAAAATATACCTCAAACAGGGCAATGAAGATATTTGACTGGCACAATTCATTAAAAAACAACTCCTGAAGACCTGCTGATCACTGAAGCTGCTGGGGTCAGAGGTCAAAATCCTGAT
Organism: Triplophysa tibetana; assembly: GCA_008369825.1. Taxonomy (NCBI): domain Eukaryota; kingdom Metazoa; phylum Chordata; class Actinopteri; order Cypriniformes; family Nemacheilidae; genus Triplophysa; species Triplophysa tibetana. The sequence continues at coordinate 193,439 of CM017901.1, read as the reverse complement.
GCTCATTCATGTTTTTCACCGCCACCGTAGAGTCTCCGCACACTCGAATCCAACAGCAAATCCACACCCCTGCACACACACACACACAGATGTGAGTCCGTTTATCTAAACACACGCACACACATACACACACACACACACACGCAAAAACACACTCACCCCTGCCATACACATATGTGAGTCCGCTTATCTAAACACACCCACAGACACACACGCACAAACACACTAACCCCTGCACACACACATATGTGAGTCCGTTTATCTAAACACACCCACAGACACACACACACACACACATACATACATACACACACGCACACACATACACACACACACGCATAAACACACTAACCCCTGCACACACACATATGTGAGTCCGTTTATCTAAACACACACACACACGCATAAACACACTATCCCCTGCACACACACATATGTGAGTCCGTTTATCTAAACACACCCACAGACACACACACACACACACATACATACATACACACACGCACACACATACACACACACACGCATAAACACACTAACCCCTGCACACACACATATGTGAGTCCGTTTATCTAAACACACCCACACACACACACACACGCACACACGCATAAACACACTAACCCCTGCACACACCCCTGCACACACACATATGTGAGTCCGTTTATCTAAACACACCCACACACACACACACACGCACACGCACACACGCATAAACACACTAACCCCTGCACACACACACACAGATGTGAGTCCGTTTATCTAAACACACGCACACACATACACACACACACACACACGCAAAAACACACTCACCCCTGCCATACACATATGTGAGTCCGTTTATCTAAACACACCCACAGACACACACGCACAAACACACTAACCCCTGCACACACACATATGTGAGTCCGTTTATCTAAACACACCCACAGACACACACACACACACACATACATACATACACACACACACGCACACACATACACACGCATAAACACACTAACCCCTGCACACACACATATGTGAGTCCGTTTATCTAAACACACCCACAGACACACACACACACACACACATACATACATACACACACGCACACACATACACACACACACGCATAAACACACTAACCCCTGCACACACACATATGTGAGTCCGTTTATCTAAACACACCCACACACACACACACGCACACACGCATAAACACACTAACCCCTGCACACACACATATGTGAGTCCGTTTATCTAAACACACCCACACACATACACATACACACACACACGCATAAACACACTAACCCCTGCACACACACATATGTGAGTCCGTTTATCTAAACACACCCACAGACACACACACACACACACATACATACATACACACACGCACACACATACACACACACACGCATAAACACACTAACCCCTGCACACACACATATGTGAGTCCGTTTATCTAAACACCCCCACACACACACACACACGCACACACGCATAAACACACTAACCCCTGCACACACCCCTGCACACACACATATGTGAGTCCGTTTATCTAAACACACCCACACACACACACGCACACACGCATAAACACACTAACCCCTGCACACACCCCTGCACACACACATATGTGAGTCCGTTTATCTAAACACACCCACAGACACACACGCACATACATACATACATACACACACGCACACACATACACACACACACGCATAAACACACTAACCCCTGCACACACACATATGTGAGTCCGTTTATCTAAACACACCCACACACACACACACGCACACACGCATAAACACACTAACCCCTGCACACACACATATGTGAGTCCGTTTATCTAAACACACCCACACACATACACACACACACACACACACACACACCCATAATCACACTAACCCCTGCACACACACATATGTGAGTCCGTTTATCTAAATACACAAACACACACACACACACACATACATACATACATACACACACGCACACACATACACACACACACGCATAAACACACTAACCCCTGCACACACACATATGTGAGTCCGTTTATCTAAACACACCCACACACACACACACACGCACACGCATAAACACACTAACCCCTGCACACACCCCTGCACACACACATATGTGAGTCCGTTTATCTAAATACACAAACACACACACACACACACATACATACATACATACATACACACACGCACACACATACACGCACACACGCATAAACACACTAACCCCTGCACACACACATATGTGAGTCCGTTTATCTAAACACACCCACACACATACACACACACACACACACACACGCATAAACACACTAACCCCTGCACACACACATATGTGAGTCCGTTTATCTAAACACACCCACAGACACACACACACACACACATACATACATACACACACGCACACACATACACACACACACGCATAAACACACTAACCCCTGCACACACACATATGTGAGTCCGTTTATCTAAACACACCCACACACACACACGCGCGCACACGCATAAACACACTAACCCCTGCACACACCCCTGCACACACACATATGTGAGTCCGTTTATCTAAACACACCCACACACACACACACACGCACACACGCATAAACACACTAACCCCTGCACACACACATATGTGAGTCCGTTTATCTAAACACACCCACAGACACACACGCACAAACACACTAACCCCTGCACACACACATATGTGAGTCCGTTTATCTAAACACACCCACAGACACACACACACACACACACATACATACATACACACACGCACACTCATACACACACACACGCATAAACACACTATCCCCTGCACACACACATATGTGAGTCCGTTTATCTAAACACACCCACACACACACACACACGCACACACGCATAAACACACTAACCCCTGCACACACACATATGTGAGTCCGTTTATCTAAACACACCCACAGACACACACGCACAAACACACTAACCCCTGCACACACACATATGTGAGTCCGTTTATCTAAACACACCCACAGACACACACACACACACACACATACATACATACACACACGCACACACATACACACACACACGCATAAACACACTATCCCCTGCACACACACATATGTGAGTCCGTTTATCTAAACACACCCACAGACACACACACACACACACACATACATACATACACACACGCACACACATACACACACACACGCATAAACACACTAACCCCTGCACACACACATATGTGAGTCCGTTTATCTAAACACACCCACAGACACACACACACACACACACATACATACATACACACACGCACACACACACACGCACACACGCATAAACACACTAACCCCTGCACACACACATATGTGAGTCCGTTTATCTAAACACACCCACACACACACACACACGCACACGCACACACGCATAAACACACTAACCCCTGCACACACACACACAGATGTGAGTCCGTTTATCTAAACACACGCACACACATACACACACACACACGCAAAAACACACTCACCCCTGCCATACACATATGTGAGTCCGTTTATCTAAACACACCCACAGACACACACGCACAAACACACTAACCCCTGCACACACACATATGTGAGTCCGTTTATCTAAACACACCCACAGACACACACACACATACATACATACACACACGCACACACATACACACACACACGCATAAACACACTAACCCCTGCACACACACATATGTGAGTCCGTTTATCTAAATACACCCACAGACACACACGCATAAACACACTAACCCCTGCACACACCCCTGCACACACACATATGTGAGTCCGTTTATCTAAATACACAAACACACACACACACACACATACATACATACATACACACACGCACACACATACACGCACACACGCATAAACACACTAACCCCTGCACACACACATATGTGAGTCCGTTTATCTAAACACACCCACACACATACACACACACACACACACACACGCATAAACACACTAACCCCTGCACACACACATATGTGAGTCCGTTTATCTAAACACACCCACACACACACACACGCGCACACGCATAAACACACTAACCCCTGCACACACCCCTGCACACACACATATGTGAGTCCGTTTATCTAAACACACCCACACACACACACACACGCATAAACACACTAACCCCTGCACACACACATATGTGAGTCCGTTTATCTAAACACACCCACAGACACACACGCACAAACACACTAACCCCTGCACACACACATATGTGAGTCCGTTTATCTAAACACACCCACAGACACACACACACACATACATACATACACACACACACATACATACATACACACACGCACACACATACACACACACACGCATAAACACACTAACCCCTGCACACACACATATGTGAGTCCGTTTATCTAAACACACCCACAGACACACACACACACACATACATACATACACACACGCACACACACACACGCACACACGCATAAACACACTAACCCCTGCACACACACATATGTGAGTCCGTTTATCTAAACACACCCACACACACGCACACACGCATAAACACACTAACCCCTGCACACACACATATGTGAGTCCGTTTATCTAAACACACCCACACACACGCACACACGCATAAACACACTAACCCCTGCACACACACATATGTGAGTCCGTTTATCTAAACACACCCACAGACACACATACATACATACACACACGCACACACATACACACACGCATAAACACACTAACCCCTGCACACACACATATGTGAGTCCGTTTATCTAAACACACCCACAGACACACACACACACACACATACATACATACACACACGCACACACATACACACACACACGCATAAACACACTAACCCCTGCACACACACATATGTGAGTCCGTTTATCTAAACACACCCACACACACACACACACACACGCACACGCATAAACACACTAACCCCTGCACACACCCCTGCACACACACATATGTGAGTCCGTTTATCTAAACACACCCACACACACACACACACGCACACACATATAAACACACTAACCCCTGCACACACCCCTGCACACACACATATGTGAGTCCGTTTATCTAAACACACCCACAGACACACACGCACAAACACACTAACCCCTGCACACACACATATGTGAGTCCGTTTATCTAAACACACCCACAGACACACACACACACACACACATACATACATACACACACGCACACACATACACACACACACGCATAAACACACTAACCCCTGCACACACACATATGTGAGTCCGTTTATCTAAACACACCCACAGACACACACACACACACACACATACATACGCACACACATACACACACACACACACACGCATAAACACACTAACCCCTGCACACACACATATGTGAGTCCGTTTATCTAAACACACCCACAGACACACACACACACACACATACATACACACACGCACACACATACACACACACACGCACAAACACACTAACCCCTGCACACACACATATGTGAGTCCGTTTATCTAAACACACCCACAGACACACACACACACACATACATACACACACGCACGCACACACATACACACACACACGCATAAACACACTAACCCCTGCACACACCCCTGCACACACACATATGTGAGTCCGTTTATCTAAACACACCCACAGACACACCCGCACAAACACACACATACATACATACACACACGCACACACATACACACACACACGCACAAACACACTAACCCCTGCACACACACATATGTGAGTCCGTTTATCTAAACACACCCACAGACACACACACACACACACACATACATACATACACACACGCACACACATACACACACACACACGCATAAACACACTAACCCCTGCACACACACATATGTGAGTCCGTTTATCTAAACACACCCACACACACACACACATACATACACACACGCACACACATACACACACACACGCATAAACACACTAACCCCTGCACACACACATATGTGAGTCCGTTTATCTAAACACACCCACAGACACACACACACATACATACACACACGCACACACATACACACACACACGCATAAACACACTAACCCCTGCACACACACATATGTGAGTCCGTTTATCTAAACACACCCACACACACACACACGCACACACGCATAAACACACTAACCCCTGCACACACACATATGTGAGTCCGTTTATCTAAATACACAAACACGCACGCACACACGCACAAACATAAACACACTCACAAACAAACACAAACACACACAAATACAAAGACACACGCACACACAGGCAACAGTGAGTCAGTTAATCTCCACACACACACACCTGTCAATAGGAGTGATGATGAAGGGGATGGTGGAGAGGCCGATGGCGGTGGTGGTCCACTTGCGTACAGGAAGTGGCCAGCGTGTTGTTTTTCCCAGCAGGAACAGAGAAGCAGCGCACACACGGTTGATGGTGAATCCAGGAATGGCGACTGAAGCTAAAGCCTGCCACACAAACGTGTCGACCACGGCCACCGTCACTCGTGCTGTCTTCCCTGGATTCTCTCCATGAGCCTTAAACAGCATCAGCAATAACACGCAACTCATAACCAACACACAAACCTAATATTGTATTCTGTATTTATTCACACTGTATATCTGCACTTGCTAATTGCACTTCTGGTTAGACCTAAACTACATTTCGTTACACTGTACTTGTATATGTGTAATGACAATAAAGTTGAATCTAATCTAATCGAACACTGAAGAAACACATTTCCGTCTTGTTACAAGTATGACTTCTGTTTGAAATTCTCATGTTTAGAGAATCTTTTTTTATGAGAGAGAGAGAGATTCATGAGCCAGGATCTGGACTCGGGTCGCTGGCAGTGATTTATGCATTGAACAGTCCACAGATTCTTATTACATTACACACACAATTATGATGTGTCAGTACTTTAAAATCATTCATGAAAAACTCAATTGAAAAGAAAACATGGAGAAGTAAATCAGGTATATTTTCACCCACCGCCGCAGCTTTCTTGCCTTTGTCAACTGCGTCTGCAGACACGTATACCGTGGCGACTGCGTAACTCGCCAACACCACACTGACGGGCACGAGGGAGCGGAACGCCTCGCCCACCTCATTAGCATAACCTGTGACACACGTCATCTCATTAGCATAACCTGTGACACACGTCATCTCATTAGCATAACCTGTGACACACGTCATCTCATTAGCATAACCTGTGACACACGTCATCTCATTAGCATAACCTGTGACACACGTCATCTCATTGGCATAACCTGTGACACTGTAGAAGCATCCTCACCCAGGTGATAAAAGGGCTCTTCCACAATGAACATCAAGAGCTCTATTTTCTCATACACTCACTTTGTTCTTAATATACTACAAGTGATGCTTTTAGGAACATTACGTGAACTCAACTGTGCTATTCTGAGACAACGTGAATATGAACTACAAGGTGCTTTTAACATACTATTTCTGTATTAAAACAATCTGTAGTTGCCCCTTGAACCCATCCTTCATACCCTAGCCCAGTGTGTTCAAGTATACTTCAAGATGCATATAAATACATTTTATAAAACGGTCAGTTTTGGTCCTTGATTCTGATTGGCTGAGCAGAGTTCTAAGCCGTTGTAAAATCCCCCATTTATTTATAATGACCGCATTACATTAATAAATATTATTTTATTTACTTCATTTTATGAAACCATTCTATGCACCTGGAATAAGTGTTTTATAAAAGCAATGTGCTACCCAAATAATGACTAAAAGTAAGTCTTTGAGAACGGGTTTCTCAAGCCAGGTGGCGCATTAGACCAGGGGCTCATCTCCTGTTTCCAAAATGCATCACAAACTGCTTTAGAAAGCTGTTCTACTATGATCATTTGTGATGAAAATTAAATTATGTTCAATATGATGTACTTGTGTTTACTTCCGCATTAGCTAAGGGATGCTTTGCGTTTAGGTTGTACTTGAGACTGGAAGAGCTCCTACATTACATTTACATTTAGTCATTTAGCAAACGCTTTAATCCAAAGCGACTTACAAAGAGTTAGGGAGCAACAAGCGATATGTCACACAGGAGCCATAATACATTAGGTGCCAATACAAAGTTACTGGTTTCAACTAAAGCTAGACCTGTTGAGAGAAAGTTTTTTTTTTTTTTTTAAACCAACTGTATGTAAACCAATTCCGTTCAGTATGCCAATTCCACATTGAACAAGGTGCAAACAACCTTAGTCTTGTCGAGGTTTCCATTGGGAAGAAAATAAATTGTCCCTGAATCAAACCCGGCGGCTTCATAGCTGCATCCATGTTAGCACGTCACGTTTGATGTGGTCATTTCACAGTAACGTAATGTTGTGTTCAGACCAAACGCGAATGGTGCGTCAAGCACGAGTGATTTACATGTTAAGTCAATGCAAAGAGGCGATAGACCTACTTGCTGTGCGAATGACGCGAATGAAGCCCTGGTTATGAGATGATGAGGCGGCGCGAATGACGCGAATGAAGCCCTGGTTATGACATGATGAGGCGGCGCGAATCACGCGAGTTGAAAAATCTCGTTCTCGCCCCCTACAGTGCAATTCAGCTATGTGTACATCCGTGCTAAAATATCAAGGTGAAAGTCATCATAGCTTGCGTAGTATAGACCCAGCTCCTAACTTTGAGAATAGATTAACGGCGACATTTTTTTTATCGCGTGATAAGAGTCTCACGTTAACGGCCCACCACTAGTTAACAACCATGAAACTGTTACTGAACTTTAATAAATAAAGTTAGGGTTTGGGTTAGGGCATCTCTACACTGTGTTCTTAAGATCAAGTATGAATCGTGCAGAAATTAGATGTATGTCATTGTTTTAATACTATACATTAATATTGATACCGCATTACTGTGTATGTGTCATTTGATCTACTGCTGAAATCTTCTGTAATCTACAACATCTCTGTTCGGTTCGACCTTGTGGACTTTGAAGGATTCAGACTCTGACTTTGAGATGAAGGTTATCACACGACACGTGCTGACTGATTCACTGTTGGGTTAGAAAACCTGTAATCACACCGATCCAAAGACGAGATCGAGATTCATGAAGTGCTGCACAGCACCATCGACGAACAAAGTATCGCGAGAGCAATTCCAAAGCGTACACAGCCTTGTGCTCTCGCGGTACTTTGATGTCGTATGAGCCGATCGGTCTGCGCAACGCCACATCAAGTCAAACAAGCTTGAAACTTTTCAGTGAACACAGTATAACCAATAATAACCGATCAATGCGTAACCAGAAACATTCTGTACAGCTTGTGATGAAGATCTGATCTGATAGATAAACACACACACGATCAGGTTACATTAAGTAAGCTGGAGGTCACGCGAGTGCTAGTAACATTACCTAGAAATCGGACCCATGTGTCTCGATAAACGTCCACTTCTTTGCTGTGTTTCTCAGGACTGTCCTCCATGCTGATATGTGCGTGTATTGCAGATCTGATGCAGATTTTCAGAGCTCAATCAGATCAGATTCGACTCGTTCGGTCCGATCTACACATGCACCGAGACCAGCCATACTTCATCCGAGGAACCGTCTACAAATATCAAACTTCACTACTGTTCTCAGCGTGGAAGAATTCTGTCTGATGGCACTATGGACTTAATGCATGAAACATATCTGTGTACTGTGTGTGACCAAATGTGATTTTTCAGTCGATTGCCATCCATTTAATCGCAATCTGAAACTCAAGATGATCCAGAGGACAGTGTTTTGCTGGGGTTTCCACAGCAGAACTAATACATATTAATGCCTGGTTAATAGACAATGTTTAAACCTTATCCCAGAATAAAATACATGTTTGGGTTCTTAAAGCTTAAGTGAAAGAAAGTGACACTGACATATCTTCACATTTGTCAGTGTCATTGTTTTGTCATAAGATTCAGAGCAGACATGTTTTTTTCTAGTGAATGAATGTGAGCTGCTTAAATGTCCCACATAGTCCTGATTTAAACCAAGACCTGTCTGTGAAACCAGGTCGAAGCGTTCTCCTGCTAGCTGAAAATTTGACACTCGCGATTGATGTTTGTGATTTTACGACAGTCTCTAAACCAGAGCTTGACGAAACACCCGGAACTAACCTTTCAGCGCAACAGATAAAGTCATGAAGAAATATTCCGACATTTAATCAGTTGACGGCAGAATAGCGTATCAATATTTAGTTATTTGTACGATGTTAGCGCTGTATTATATAAATAGGTTTCAATTTGAACATGCATATAAATATAACGACATAAAACATAACAAGTTCTTAAAGTTCATGTAGATGTTGTCGATGTTTTATATACATATATATTTTATGTCTCTTGACTTCGATCATAAACGTTGGCTCCCATTGGCTGCTGTATGGGCGGACTGAACTCTTATTGACACGTAACGGAGCAAATAGGAATGAGCCGTGTACCATCAGCAGCCAATAGCGTGACAGCAGAGCGCGATCCCGTGAAGGGATGGTTGCAGTGTGAATTCAGCGGACGCCTTTGAAACATTCTGCGTTTAAAATCATGTTTTTTACATCATTTCTGATTTTATTTGCTGTTTTAAGCGTCAGTTTTTGTGATGACGGCCACGAGATGGAAGAGTTTTTAAAGAGAGAATATTCTCTGTCAAAGCCGTACCAGAGTAAGTGACAGTCGACACACCAGTAAACCACCGACGGATTAAAGACAATGTTGTGATGTTCAGCAGTCGTGATTAAAGACGAATATCATTCTCACGCATCTGTGCCAGAAATAACGTCCGTGTGCGTGTGTAAGAACACTTCAGAAAATCTGCCTGGTTTGGTGCTTTGGTCACTATGGGCACAAGCACCGTTTACTCCAGCAACTCTCTTTATTCTGTGTGCTGTGAACTGAAGTCAAACTATCTTCTGTTCATTAATGCTGACGTGTGTGATGTAGATGCGTTACGTCATCAGTCTAGTTTCAGGGCTAACGTGCTTGTGCGTGTTTCTCGTGGTGTGTTTGAAGGTATCGGTGTCTCAGGTTCGTCTCACTGGGAGCTGATGGGAGATGCTGTGGTCACCACTGATCACGTGCGTCTCACTTCAGACCAACAGAGCCAACAAGGAGCCGTGTGGAGCCGAATGGTGAGTGTCCTGGACAGAGATTAAGGGGAAGTCCCTTCTCTCCGATTCTTACATACCTGTATGCATGTCTTTGTTTGGCTGAACAGACGGGAAGACATTTGGAAGAATGTCAGATCTCACGCGCCGTTAACTGCCATAGTAGGGAAAAGAAATACTATGGGAGTCAATGGGGGTGAGATTTGACATTCTTCCAGATATCTTCCTGTATGTTCAGCAGAACAATAACACTTTTACACGTGTGGGACAATCCGAGGGTTTGGAAATGATGACAGAATTCCCATTTTTGGGTGAAGTGTCACTTTAAGACTGGTCCCAGACTTGATTGAAAACAACCTGCACTAATATATCTCCAAACATATCAGTGCAAGTGTTTTGTCTCATGATGTCACCATAATGTTTTTTTGTGAAGTATGTTTTTAAAAACAACTTCGATATCTCAATATAAAGGGGTCACGGCTAAAATGAGTATTCTGCTTTGCTTTAGATGGAACTCGATGTGTAAACAGGATTTCAAGTTCATAAACGTTGTATTTTCCACACACTGTGGATGTTTGTATCTCCTCTTTGCTCCACCTCTCTGAAAGATGCAGATTTTGAACAAAGCTGATAGGCTTGTTCGACTTGATGCGACGCCGGAAGGTCCGACGGGTGGATGATATCAAAGCACTGTGAGAGAGATTTGAAAATAAAAGTTCGGTTTCGAATCGCTCTCGCGGTACTTTGATGTCGTTCGTCTGTCGGATCTTGCGGCACCGCATCAAGTTAAACAAGCCTCATGGCTCTGAAAAGTGAGGTGTGCTCTGATTGGCCAGTTCACCAGTGTGTAGTGATTGGTGGAATACTGCAAGCGTGTGAGGGAAATGTAACGCCTCTGACCATATTTGGAACATCAGGTTCCTCTTCAATTGTACTGACAGGTACACCACCTCACTTGTGTCTAAATTTGTGCGGTCTTATTCACATCAGACCACCAACTGATGTAGATTTGCGGGGGTGTGGTTACAGCAGGTCTGGGTGAGCTTTCACTTTCAGATAGAATGCATCTTTTCTTCCTACACTATTATTTCTGCAATGTCATGTGTCTCGTACATGCATGGGCAACTTATAACACACCAAACACACACAACAACTCGTGTTCACACCTTATGACGTCTGTGTGTGTGTGTGTGTGTGTGTGTGTAGCCGTGTCATCTGAATGATTGGGAGCTGCAGGTTCATTTTAAGATTCACGGTCAAGGAAAGAAGAATCTGAACGGTGACGGTTTGGCCGTGTGGTACACAAAGGAACGAATTCAGAACGGTCAGAACATTTCTTTCTCTCAGTTGATTTACTGATGACACGTCTTGGTGTTTTGAATAATGTCGTGTTGTTTCCAGGCCCTGTGTTTGGAAACCAAGATTTCTTCACAGGACTCGGCGTGTTCGTGGACACGTACCCTAATGAAGAGAAACTTCTGGAAGTAAGCCATCACAATCCTGATGTTCATGTCATATGAAATGTGACGGATGAGTGTGTGTGTAGAATAGATTTCATTCACTCTCTGTTGTGTGTGTTTGTGTTTTAGGCTCAGAAGAAGAGATACACCCCTCGCACAGAGGTGAGGTCTCACACAAGCGTGATGATGATTATCCGTCAGTTGTGTTTGGTGTTATTTTACACTGGTCAGTGTCCACAGACACATTAAAACACTCAAGTGGGAGATATTCAGCGTTCACCTTGAACTTCATCCACATTGTGTGTGTTTCTCTGGTTTAATGCTCAGTTATATAAATCTTGTGTTTTATTTTATGCTTATTATAATTCACACAGTGAAGATCCAATCTGTGTTTCATCTTTTTACTCCGTCACATTCCTGTATGAACCATGGCTGATGTTTTAGCATCTTTGCTTTGGTTTGATCTTTTGTTTCTCTATGTTTTGCTGACGGTGCAATGGCTTGAGGATGTAAAACATGACATGGACTGTAGTTTCACACGTGTCCTGTGCGTGATGTGTGTGAGTGTTGATGTCAAGCAGTGTTCTACAGACGTGTCAGTGTTTCTGAATTCATTTGTTTGGGATGTTAGAGAATATTTCCGTATGTGTTGGCTATGGTTGCCAACGGCACGATGAGCTACGATCACGATCGAGACGGTCGGCCCACAGAACTGGGCGGCTGTAACGCCATGGTGCGCAACCGGAAGCACGACACCTTCATCTTCATCAGATACGTCCGCCGCAGACTCACGGTGAGAGACCAGACACAAACATGACTCCACAGACCTGTTGTTGTTTTGCACGGCGGGGGTGATGATGTCATAGAGTGAACTAAACCTGAACACCTGACAAACACAGTGACATCAGATGAGCGGCGTCTAGAGATCACAGTTTATATAAAGCTCTGCTCCTCTCTCCAGTTATCATTGATCTGACACTCACACAAACACTGATTCCTCTGGTGAGGTTACTAGCAAGAATCTGAACCTTTTGAAAGATTTCTCCCAATGATGTTCAACTCTGTTTGCATTTTCAGTTCAACTGTTCCAAAGCTGAAAGATGTGTAAATGTAGTTTTTTGTGCAGTTCTGATGAGACTTTATTACTCTGTTATCACATGATTCTATTCAGTATTCTCAGCAGCACATGTGTTGAGTATTTTCTCTCTTTGCTCACTGAATGACACTCAGGGAGTTGCACACAGAGTTTGTGAGGCCATCTTTCATTGGGTGCTTCATGCTTCACAATATTATCGTACGTGATCAGGGATCCTCCTGGTTATAATGTCTGGTGTATGTGTCCGGTAACACAAGCCACATGGAGATCTTAGGAAGTCCTCTGTTGTGTGCAGGTCATGATTGATATTGACGGCCAGCATGAATGGAGAGATTGTTTGGATATTCCAGGTGTGCGACTGCCGCAGGGCTTTTACTTTGGAGCATCGGCCATCACTGGAGATCTGTCCGGTAAACAAACACCTCCACACTAATCACACTGCTGTGAAGTTCTCTTGTCTGAATGACATGCTGTGTGTGTATAGATAACCACGACCTGATCTCTATGAAGCTCTACCAGCTGACTGTCCTGCGCAGTAAACAAGAGGAGGAGCAGGAAGAGGAAATCTTGACACCCAGCGTGGACAACATAGACTTCTACAGACGTAAAGAATGATGTTACATTTCACACCAAAATAAAACGACATAAGAAACTAAAAATCAAACTAGTTTTAGGACCTTTGGGATTGTTGACTTCATCTCTACATTTTCTTCCATTGTAACACAGATATATATAAACACGATACGCTCTTTACAAGTCATGGCTGCATTTGTGTAGATTTCAACATAGATAAAGTCACTGTATTAAAGTGGCCAGAACTCGGACAGTTTCTACATCTCATGTTGATCTTGAGTTCTTACAGAATAGTATCGCACCCTTTAAATGTCCTTCGAGTCTTTAGTTTGATCACATTTATAAAAGACAGATACAGCTGTACCATTATTTCCAAAAACATATGACGCCTTCGGGGGGGATGGCAGGGGCGGAACTAAAGCACGTGCGCACCCATTGCCAACACAACACAACATGACTCAGCTTAACTCACCGCGTGCGGTCCATGTCCGGCATCTTTTAGCGCTGGGACCACCTCCAAATCAAACATTTTATTCAGCGTTTATACAACATCCATCACTGAAATGCTGTGAACAAACAGACACACCTTAACTCCTCTCACTATCACAAGAGACAATCTAGATGGTAAGAGGGTCTTCCTTTCGCTCGTTGGTTGAATCGTGGGCGAACTATTTCTTTCGCCTTGCCGTGGGTGTGTTTTTCTGGTTGAATTTCCCAATAAGGGACTTGGAATGGTTGTAGCGAAACAGATATTCACGTTCGGAAAAAACTGTATGAACGCTGGGGGAGTGTATGGCGCATTATCCTGTAATGTAATGAGACATTGTGTGGGAAATGTGTGTAACATGAAAATAATGACGGATTAAAATGGCTTTATTTTCTTGATTAAAATTATAACTTTGTGTGTGTGTGTCTCAGCATACACAGATGTGGAAAGCGTCGGCAGTGTTGGCATCTTCTTCACCGTTCTCTTCAGCATGTTGGGTTTGTTTCTGCTGGTGGTGGTGGGACTTGTGGTTTACAGCCACTGGAATGAAAACAGACGAAAGCGATTCTACTAACTCAACACAGAGAGACTTCCTGAAGCAAGAGTTGAGACTGTACGGCTGTTCCTTTATCATCTCTAAACACAAGCAGAAGGTTTTTTTATAAATCCAGATCGGCTGCTTTGACACAAGGCTTCAGTGGAAAAAGATGATGATGATGATTGTACAAGATCAACTATGTCTGTTTCACATTTCAGTTCTGTATCACCTTTTATGAGCCTTAATATCCTTTACTGGATGCTGCAATGTCCTTTCTCAGATGTATTTATTTATTTATTGTTTATGCTGGAAAATGAGTGTTAATCTCAGAAGTTCCTTCTTTTGCACAGTTGATTGTATAACAGGAGACTTGAATACATTAAATCTTTAGGGCCCCCTCCTCCTCCTCCTGGATGAAGGTCATCTTTGTGCCTGAAGAAGAAGATGAGCTCATTCTGTGTCAGTAGAAGCCACTGCTGATGGTGTCACATAATAAACTGTCTGTCTGGTAATCTTTTGACATTCATAGTAATCTGAGTCTGATTTATTTAACCACACTTAACATTCATGTTACAACAGGATATAACCATTGAAATATTGAAATGTCACAATGGTTAGATTCAGTTGTTTACAGGCTGGATGTCCGATTGCTCTTAGCCGTTATTGATGTTAAAATCACCAAAACATACACAGCCCTCACTCCCATCTTACGCTTTCCTCAGCGTTCGGCTAAACTAATGTCCATCCTGTGCACCTTACTGCTGATTGGCTACAAGGTTGTTTTGGTACTCGGCCCGACTTTTTCTAAACAAGCACAATTCGCAAATCGGACACCCCGCCTTTAACGTCATACTTCACATACCCTTTCATCTTACTATCCTGTAACAAAAGAATTACACACTGCTCCAAAATATACAAAAATGTCCACCTCTGCCATGAAGCGTTACTACGTTAATATTTTTTCCACTTTCTGCTTCAGTGGTGATCCTAACCTACCAAATATTTTCACAATTTTAATCATTTAAATCTCAGATTGTTTGTGTTATATTCAGTACTGAGGGGCTTCTAAATTTCTACATCAACATCAATCTCGCCTTTAATATCTGTAGAACATCAAAATATTGACAACAATTCAGATAAGGAATGAAAAACCATTTGAAAGGCATTAAATCTTAAAATGTCAGAAAGATACAGTCAGTGACCTGAGATTTGCAATTAAAACATTATTTCAAACAACACACACACAGTGTGGTCTAATTAGTTTAAAATATATTTAAGAAAATGAGGGTGAAATATTAAAAGCGTACAAACTACTGGTGATGGATGAAATGATTATGAGCGGAGTCTCATTTAGTTCCATGAAACATTTGTTGGTTTTATTTCTGTTATGAAGCAAATACTGATGTTATGAGTGTAAAACGAATGCAGACAGTCAGGTTGAAAGCAAAAGCTGGTGTAAATTTATTACAAAAATAAAATACAAATGACTATATATATACATATATATATATATATATATGTATATATATAGTAAACACAGCAGACAAATTACTACAGATACCCAACAGTAGAAAACACATGAACACTCAGTGCTGGAAACTTTTCTTCCTTCATGATGAAATAAAACATCTTTTTTTGTGGCAAAAATCAGCCCATATAAATCAAGCACATCATCAATATCTGCTATCAGAACAACCCCATGAAAGAAATCTACTATGAACGTTTTCATTAAACACACGTTACATGTTTTAACTGAGTGTAAAGATCTTTTTACATTTCAGAAAAAAATTGCAGTCCGTACGCATGCTCTGTTTTGGCTCAGTATTAAACATGATTTGTTATTAAACATTATTAAACATTGATGTCCAAAGCTTGAGATGTCAGAGCACCGGCATATGACAGACATCATTTCACTATTTCTGAAAAAGCAAACATTAAATCATCAATCGCACATCTGATACAATCAAAAACCCTGGAGAAATGAAACGACAAAATCTTCTCATAACAAGAAACAAACGGTCTGGACTCACATTGACATGAATGAGCGTCAGCTGAAGGAACGGGTGTATACAGCGGACACGAGAGGTTCTGTGAGTCCATGAGACATGAATATGAGATCAGTATTGCTCGTCGGTGCAGCACACAACAGATTACTGGATTCTGTATTGCATAGGCTAGTTAGTCTGATTTCTAGTGAAAAAGGCACAGAATGGGTTAAGTCTGAGGATGTTGAGGGAAAGAACAAAGGTCAACACATTCAGAGCGACACCGAGATCAATGTCAAGAAAACGAATGACAGCATGAAGCTCAAACCGCTGTGACACAAGCTGTAGAGAACGCTCCTCTAGGTGATATTTTTCATTCTAGCCCTTTAATCCAAGTAAGAGTGTGGTGTGGACGTCTGCTTAAGGAACTCACTCCCTCATTCATAAGATCAGATGAAATGAAGTCATGCGTAGGCCACACACGTCCAGAACATCATCTCACACTGTGTGTGCAGACATCAGAGATGTATTCTTTTGTGTCGAGGTGTATTTGCAGTAATATTTGTGCTGTGTGGAGGGGTCTCAACTTCATGAGACACTGATTCTGAGCGTCTGTAAAAACAGATGTCACACACACTTCTTATGACACAAACTCAGGAGTCATCAGGATTCTCTTGTTGTAAAACACAAAACAGAAGGACACTTTGAAAATCTTTCAGATCAGCTGTAAATCCCACAGGGTCAACATAGATCACGGATCATGTGACCTTGTTTTCCATCAGTGCCCAGGCTCATGGGATTGCACAGGCACACCGCAAGATGATTACATCAAACACAATTAGCATCACAGAATATGTGTGTGTACTGCCCCATTAACATTGTGCAGAAGTGTGTGTATGTGTGTGGGAGTGTGTGTGTGTGTGTCACACTGCAGCTGTGTGCAAAGCAAACTGCCGGCTGTCAGTCAATCAGTCTGTATGTTAGAGAGTCAAGAAGAGGATATAAACAGACTTAAAGCTGTTATCAAATGAAAATCTCGTCATTCACACGATCGTCATCTCAGAGGCAGCGTCACACGAGTCGCTCGGCACTGCTGTTGGGTTCCGTCAGATCCTTGTTGGCATCAACCTGACGCTCAGAGCAGCATCCGCCTGTCGCCCCCTGACACAGCCGGCCCTCCTCTGGCCCCAAACCCTCGTCTGCGTCCAGCTGGCACACGCACACCTCGATACCCGAGTCCCCCGTCACGTGTCTGCGCCGTGTGTTTGGCTCCTCCTGAACAGTCCAATCGCAGGTCGGTCTGTCAGACGCCTCCGCGGGGGGCTCCAGGACCACGGCGGCCACTGGTTGGTTGATAGGTGGCTGGGCTTCTGAGGGCACCTCTGAATAGGGCGGCGGAGGAGTTGGGGGGTGACCGACCACCTCCTCATAGTCGGGCAGCTTGCAATCGGTCCAGAACCCTGAAAGTAATTCAGAGAGACACAAGTGACATGTCAGTGAACTCAATCAGATTGTTGCTCAACTCAAACCAAAATAACTAACTGAACAGCTGCTGCGCTCATTTCTGAGGAAGAGAGGAGAACTCACGCAGGTTTAGAGGAGGAGAAAGAGAGGAGGACTCACGCAGGTTTAGAGGAGGAGAAAGAGAGGAGGACTCACGCAGGTTTAGAGGAGGAGAAAGAGAGGAGGACTCACGCAGGTTTAGAGGAGGAGAAAGAGAGGAGGACTCACGCAGGTTTAGAGGAGGAGAAAGAGAGGAGGACTCACGCAGGTTTAGAGGAGGAGAAAGAGAGGAGGACTCACGCAGGTTTAGAGGAGGAGAAAGAGAGGAGGACTCACGCAGGTTTAGAGGAGGAGAAAGAGAGGAGGACTCACGCAGGTTTAGAGGAGGAGGAGGAGAAAGAGAGGAGAACTCACGCAGGTTTAGAGGAGGCGAAAGAGAGGAGGACTCACGCAGGTTTAGAGGAGGAGGAGGAGAAAGAGAGGAGAACTCACGCAGGTTTAGAGGAGGAGGAGGAGAAAGAGAGGAGAACTCACGCAGGTTTAGAGGAGGAGGAGGAGAAAGAAAGGAGGACTCACACAGGTTTAGAGGAGGAGGAGGAGAAAGAGATGAGGACTCACGCAGGTTTAGAGGAGGAGAAAGAGAGGAGAACTCACGCAGGTTTAGAGGAGGAGAAAGAGAGGAGAACTCACGCAGGTTTAGAGGAGGAGAAAGAGAGGAGGACTCACGCAGGTTTAGAGGAGGAGGAGGAGAAAGAGAGGAGGACTCACAAAGGTTTAGAGGAGGAGGAGGAGAAAGAGAGGAGAACTCACGCAGGTTTAGAGGAGGAGAAAGAGAGGAGAACTCACGCAGGTTTAGAGGAGGAGGAGGAGGAGAAAGAGAGGAGAACTCACGCAGGTTTAGAGGAGGAGGAGAAAGAGAGGAGAACTCATGCAGGTTTAGAGGATGAGAAAGAGAGGAGGACTCACGCAGGTTTAGAGGAGGAGGAGGAGGAGAAAGAGAGGAGAACTCACGCAGGTTTAGAGGAGGAGGATGAGGAGAACTCACGCAGGTTTAGAGGAGGAGGATGAGGAGAAAGAGAGGAGAACTCACGCAGGTTTAGAGGAGGAGGAGGAGGAGAAAGAGAGGAGAACTCACGCAGGTTTAGAGGAGGAGGAGGAGAAAGAGAGGAGGACTCACGCAGGTTTAGAGGAGGAGAAAGAGAGGAGAACTCACGCAGGTTTAGAGGAGGAGAAAGAGAGGAGGACTCACGCAGGTTTAGAGGAGGAGGAGGAGAAAGAGAGGAGAACTCACGCAGGTTTAGAGGAGGCGAAAGAGAGGAGGACTCACGCAGGTTTAGAGGAGGAGGAGGAGAAAGAGAGGAGAACTCACGCAGGTTTAGAGGAGGAGGAGGAGAAAGAAAGGAGGACTCACACAGGTTTAGAGGAGGAGGAGGAGAAAGAGATGAGGACTCACGCAGGTTTAGAGGAGGAGAAAGAGAGGAGAACTCACGCAGGTTTAGAGGAGGAGAAAGAGAGGAGAACTCACGCAGGTTTAGAGGAGGAGAAAGAGAGGAGGACTCACGCAGGTTTAGAGGAGGAGGAGGAGAAAGAGAGGAGGACTCACACAGGTTTAGAGGAGGAGGAGGAGAAAGAGAGGAAAACTCACACAGGTTTAGAGGAGGAGAAAGAGAGGAGAACTCACGCAGGTTTAGAGGAGGAGGAGGAGGAGAAAGAGATGAGAACTCACGCAGGTTTAGAGGAGGAGGAGAAAGAGAGGAGAACTCATGCAGGTTTAGAGGAGGAGAAAGAGAGGAGGACTCACGCAGGTTTAGAGGAGGAGGAGGAGGAGGAGAAAGAGAGGAGAACTCACGCAGGTTTAGAGGAGGAGGATGAGGAGAAAGAGAGGAGAACTCACGCAGGTTTAGAGGAGGAGGAGGAGGAGGAGAAAGAGAGGAGAACTCACGCAGGTTTAGAGGAGGAGGAGGAGAAAGAGAGGAGGACTCACGCAGGTTTAGAGGAGGAGGAGGAGAAAGAGAGGAGAACTCACACAGGTTTAGAGGAGGAGGAGGAGAAAGAGAGGAGAACTCATGCAGGTTTAGAGGAGGAGGAGGAGAAAGAAAGGAGAACTCACACAGGTTGAGAGGAGGAGGAGGAGAAAGAGAGGAGGACTCACGCAGGTTTAGAGGAGGAGAAAGAGGGGAGGACTCACGCAGGTTTAGAGGAGGAGAAAGAGAGGAGAACTCACGCAGGTTTAGAGGAGGAGAAAGAGAGGAGGACTCACACAGGTTTAGAGGAGGAGGAGGAGAAAGAGAGGAGAACTCACACAGGTTTAGAGGAGGAGGAGGAGAAAGAGAGGAGAACTCACACAGGTTTAGAGGAGGAGAAAGAGAGGAGAACTCACGCAGGTTTAGAGGAGGAGGAGGAGAAAGAGAGGAGAACTCACGCAGGTTTAGAGGAGGAGGAGGAGAAAGAGAGGAGAACTCACGCAGGTTTAGAGGAGGAGGAGGAGAAAGAGAGGAGAACTCACGCAGGTTTAGAGGAGGAGGAGGAGAAAGAGAGGAGGACTCACGCAGGTTTAGAGGAGGAGGAGGAGAGATGAAGGAGCTGGAGGCGCCCTGATATGCCATGAGACTGATCTCCCTCTGACGCTGCTCCTGTTGCAGACGCATCTTCACACGCCGATGTCTGTATGCGCAACAACAGCTTAACATGATGATGAGAGTCCACACCAACCAGAACCCTGTACACACACACAGCTGGATTACTCTGATGATAGAATAAACACGTCCAGACATTTAAACCACAGCTCATAATATTAAGCACATTCATTTGTTTGCATGTTTATGTGTATACATGCGCGTGTGGGTTTAAATAGATATTTAATGAGGAACAAATGTGTAAAGTGTGTATGACATTGTAAACATGATTTACAAGGACACTTCCTGTGTCTTCAAAAACTACATCATACTGACTAGTGATTTATTGTCAATTAAAGAATAGAGAAATAATGAGATGAGAGTTATAATATACAAAGTAAAATTACTACATCTATAGAGTCCTCACGCACAACATATGCCAACATGTGTGTGTGTGTGTACTTACACCAGAGCTCATAATAATAAGTGCAGCATTCAGTCTCCCCGCAGCAGTAACCCATCTCACATCTGTACTGCTCATTATTCACTCCAAAACAATAATCTTTACCCTGTTCAACAAACAAAACAAAAACTTTCAAAAAACACACTACGTTAAGTTACGTGAACACGCTCGCTAACTGATGTTCGACAAAGCAAATCTTTCACGTTAGTCTGCAACTCAGTCAAATGTTTGGCGGCATCTTTCCTCGGAAGTTGATGCATAGCAATGCTTAATAAAGAGTGTGTCGCTCGATAGATGTCATTTGTTAACTTTTTATGCATAAAAAGCGTCGATTGTTTATATTGTTTTGTGTCAGCAGCTTGTCGAGGCCGCGCGAATCCTCGAGCTTGAGTTACAGCCTCACCTCAACCAAGCGCGTCCCCGCGCACAGTAGCCCCACGATCGAGCCCATGATCCTCCGCGGCATCTTATTCGATTCAAACTTGACTAACAGATATAAAAATAGTTTAACAAACGCGATAAACGCCCGCGACAGATGCTAGTGACATGTTTGCGACGCTCTCGTGAACGTGATTTCACGTAATCTCGAGAAGAGCGCGTCACTAGGGATGGCAGTTTGTGTTCATTTGGTGATTCGTTCTTTTTCAGTTCGTTCACTGACTCGTTCATTCAGTGACGCCATTAGGGTGTAAAATGAGTGAATTATGTGCTACAATTCAGTGAAACCTGTTGAGGAAATACTCTTCTATCTCAGAAACGAAAGGAAAGCTGATTGTTTCACAATTTGTGAAATACGGTTGTGGCTAGAATGGATACAGCTACGACCGGAAGTGGTTCAAAATCTCGCCAATAATTACAATTAATTACATTATGTAACGCCTACACATACCCTAACCCTAAACATAACATCACAATCATTTTTTTTAAATATATTTACCAACTGTCAGCGTGACAGAAATGATGCAGTATTGATGTGCGCATGTGCAGTGGAGGTAGCTGTATCCCTTCCAGTCAAAAACGTGAAATAACGAAAATGACTAAAGCACTTTAATAACGTGTTTGTGTGATATTAGGTCACAACATATGCAGTAGATCTTAAACTGTAGTTGTGCGCGAGATTGAGATGTGATTTCTCTTTCATTCGGTCTACACATCCGCATTCAGGAACGTCATGTTTTATTCGTTATGATGACTTATAATAGCCTGGTTTCATTTACTCTTTAATGAAATTAAATTGTGTACTCGCTCTCTCAAAAACATGTCAAAGTTTAAGGTTTATTACGTCTAAATGCTCTCTGATATAATCTTCATTTTTCTTAATGAAGGCGCGTGATTAAAGAAAGTGATCGATGAGGAATCAGACTGTCTTCTTCATATATGATCGACTGTGTTTATGCGCCTGTTCACCATATCTATTAGATGTAAAGATAGATTTAAATATTATTCGATCATTACTTTTAAACTCATGTTTTAATGTTTTGAGGCATAAGTTGCATAAGTTGGCACAGGTTTAATGATGTTGTAGCTCTAAGATTTATATATTTATCTAAACTACTTTTAATTTCCTGATAACTAAGAGTTTCTGAAGTTGTTATTTTGAGATGATCTCTGGGTGGTCGGCCACTGTTGTCTTTTTACATTTCTTATATAGAAAAGGATTTAAATTTGCAGTGTAACACACATTTTGTAATTTATCTTTCTTTAGTTTCATTGTTGCAACTGTATCCATTCTTATTTGTGTTTCCTATTTCATTCTCATTTCAATGCGGTTTATTGAGACATCTGAGCTCATGTAATCCCAGATGCTTTTTTTCCCACCTAGGCGTGTCTTCACATTCAATTCAATTTTATTTATATAGCGCATTTCACGCATATGTCCATTGTTCCAAAGCAGCTTCACAGGAGAAAATAAGAAAAACTGAAAAAAAGGCTTTACATTCATCAGGGTTACTATCAATCCTGAAGAGATTGAAGAATTCTCCTGAGCGGGAGGTTAAGATTCTGCGGTTGGGTTTGGACATCACTCACAGGTCAATGCACACTTCACACAACACTGATATGATACTGATAAATATGTATATGATAAATAATGAATATTCCCTGTTCTTTATGTCACACTGTATGTTTGAAACAGGGCTTTAACATTAAGAGTGTCCAGTCTCAGGGCTTCAAACTGAATGTTTGGGACATCGGTGGGCAGCGAAAGATTTGACCGCACCAGAGGAATCACTTGACAACACAGATGATTATTACTGTTTGTCTTCACCCTATTTGGATTGGATTCCTTCAGTGTCAATTATTCACTCATAAAAGATCATTTTATATCAAATAAAGTTTCTGCAGATTTGTGTGATTGACGGTGTGGACAGAAAACACTTTGAGGAGACGGGACAGGGAACACATACACAATAAAAACTCTTTCTCTCTTGTGATCACACACTGATGATGATGAATCTATAGGAGCTGTGTGAGTTACTGGAGGAGGAGAAACTCAATATGGTGCCTCTGTTCATTTCTGCCTAAAGAAAGATGTGACGACTGTAGTCATGGCCGCCAACATAGCGACACAAGTCACTGATCTGGTGTTTGTGTTTGAAATATTCCAACCAGAAAGAAATCAAAAACAAGCAGGGTTCAATTATAAGAGAAGAAATGTTTTCAGATCTTTGACTGCAGTGACAGGAGAGTACAGTAAAACACTTTATCTTGATTCAATGAGACATATGCCTACCGCATTTATTCACCTTAATTCATTTACTTATAGGCCGACATTTAAAATCAAATGTTGTATAACATACAATAACCCAACATAATCATGGGTTAACAAGGATTAATAAATGCTAACAATAACTTAATTGCTTATTGTTAGTTCAAGTTAGCAGTTCACTAATCTTAGCTTATTATATTGTTATCAAGTATTTTCAAGATTTGGAAAGAATGTGTTAAACTAAAGAATATTTGCACAATGTATTTAAATAATGTCTCGGTAGGCTACAATAACAAATGACTGTGGCACAAAACAATTCCTCCCTTCTGTTTCTGTTTTGAACTCGTGGACAATAAATGAAAAAGCGTCGGCCCAGTATTCAATTTCCAG
Organism: Triplophysa tibetana; assembly: GCA_008369825.1. Classification (NCBI taxonomy): domain Eukaryota; kingdom Metazoa; phylum Chordata; class Actinopteri; order Cypriniformes; family Nemacheilidae; genus Triplophysa; species Triplophysa tibetana. The sequence goes on along the minus strand of CM017901.1, from coordinate 168,441 downwards.
AGTTCTCACCCCGTTCAGTGTGAGGTTCTGCATTCTCCACTGCGCAGTGATGTTAAAGGATATCTGCATACGACTCTCTCTCCAACACCTCTAATACATCTACAAAAACAATTTGCATTTAAATAGCTCCTCTCATAGGAACATGATCTGAATGTTTTGCCACCGTGGAAACACATAGTGACCGGCCTTGACTTGAGCTGGACACTGAAGATCAAGGTGAACCAACCCTCAGCGTTCAGTGTGGAGACAGAAGATTGTGCTGAACGGACAGAACACCACCACCAATAGATGATGAACGGCCACACACACGCACACACACACGCACGCACGCACGCATGCACACACGCACCTACACACACACGCACCTACACACACACGCACCTACACACACACACACACACACACACAGACAAACACACACACACACATGCACACACGCACGCACACACACATACACACACACACACACACACACACACACATACACACACGCACTCACTCGCATACACAGGCACGCGCACACACACACTTCAATGGAATTTGGTTAAGTATATAATAACTAAATATTTTACGTAAAAATCTTTACTTTTGTAAATCTGACAGACAGAAATCACCAATTAAGAGAAGATAAATATAATCCATAAAAATGGAGTCAATGAACAGGCATTTCAGACAGTTCTCTCACAGCATGACAGTAAAACATTCAGGTCAAATAGTTTATATTTGGCGCCTGTAGTCAGGAGCCTCCTCTAGAGATAAGATTTGTTTTTGGTTGAAGGCACAAATAAACAGAATTCATGGCCAGCAGGTGGCAGTGTCCCCAAACCTCTCAGGGACAGCCGGGGGAGAAAAGAACGTCAGATGTTCTTGATCTGGGTTGATCCCATGAGATGAAAATCCAGAATGTCCAAAAAAAGAAAAACAACCTGATTCTTTAACCCATGACTTGGCAGAGGAACAAACCCCATCTACCAGTTCAAACACATATGGTGTCTTACATCTTGTATGAAGCAAAGACTCGTGACTCGTCCTCATTGATGTCATCGCTGCTGATGACTGAAGTGCTGAAGATCAAGCTGAAGAACGACACAAGATTGTTTTAGAGCTTCTTAATCAACCGGCTTCAATAGAAAGATTATTACTGTTAAACAGCTTAGCTCTTCTCCAGTCCACCAGCATAAAACAGTCTGAGAAAAAGGAAATAGAATCCATCTTATTTCATGATTTCAAGATTAAAGCTAATGGCGCCTAGTTTAATTCCATTAAAAAACACGATATGGAACAGATGTGTCAGTCAAATGTCACATGACCGGGTCACATCGTTTGTAATCTCAGAGGGAAATGAATTTTCTGGATGAACGTCTGCAGCGCCCGAGAGATCACTGGACTGACTCCAGATCTCATATACTGTGTGTCAATATGTGTTCAAAAGAGTAATCAAAAGCACACTTTTATTCTTGAATGTTATCAATCCTTGTCATTGATATTGTTTATTATTCCAGTTGTAAGGGAAGCAGAAACTCTCAGAACAGATCTGATGCAGATGTTCATTTCTAAATGTTTTACACAATATTCCTCAGGACATGGAGAACACTAGTAAAGTCCTGCTGAGGAACACTGTGTCTAAACTTATAAACAGGTCTCTCCGTCATTCATATTTAGCTTTGACTCCTTGGAAGAAAAGCATCACAGTCATCAGTGAATCAGACGCTGAGCTCAAGTAAAGCCTCGCTGAGACAATCTCAAACCCAATCTCTGACATCATCCACAAATGACACGACAGCATGCTGCTATGATAAAAGCAAACACAAACGCTGAAGTGTCAGAGCTTTTACAGCCCGTAGAGTCATCAGATCATAAACGTGGGCAGAAATGAGTTCACACCTCAGCATGGGTCAGAATCTGAGCTCTCGGGGGGGTCGATCGTTCTGTTTGAAGGTGTGGAGATAGTGATCGAGATGGAGATGAATGAGATGGTGCTGTGATACGTCCTGTGTTACTTCGTAGTGAATCTGGATTGAGTCAAAATTTGACTCAGTATAATGTATATACACTTCCATATTATTAAGAGAAGAAGATTTCCAGAAGATTCACTCGAGTGAATGTCTAAAGGCGACTGTGACGATAAATGAAAAATGTGTGAAACTAAGCTTGAAAAACAGAAAACAGCTTTATCTCGTCCTGTGTGATACGACTCAAAGAAACAGCAGGAAGAAAGGTTTTATATGGTCAGATTATTACAGCTTTAAATGTTTCTAATGCTTCTGCTCAGTTCATCTTATGCTAAAAACATGGTGTGTGTGTAAGATGAAATTCAGTTTGTCATAATAAAATCAAAGCATGAGCAGAATGAAATCCAATTCCTTGTGTTTGTTTTGAATGCAGTGTCATGATATCATATGTGACCCTGGACGACAAAACCAGTTTTTTCGATTTTTACATAATATGAAAGCTGAACAAATAATCTTTCTTTTGATGTATGAGTTGTTAGAATAAGACAATATCAGGCTGAGATACAACCGTTTAAAGCGCAGGAATCTGAGAGTGCAAAACTATCTAAATATTGAGAAAACTGTCTGTGAAGTTGTTAATTCGAGGCACTGTGACAGGACGTCCACTCACAAAAATAAAGTTTTGATATATTTAAGGTAGAAAAATCCCGTGCTACTTGAGACTGGTTTTGGGTTCCAAGGTCACATATTAACCATAAAAATGTACTTCAGCTCAAATGACTTGATCCTCACTGACTTCATGTTTTTTCTCTCAAGCAGCATTAACTGTAGGATCTACACAAGAATAAAGAATCAAGAAGAGGTCAAAGGTCACGATCTTGACTTCTCATTTGACCTCTGACTAGACTAAAGGACAAAACCTAAAAAAATCTCTATTTATATACAGATCTTATTTCATTTCTTCCTGTGTCTGTATGTCCGTCTAAACCCGTCTGTCTGTCTGTCTATCTGTCTGTCTGTCTGTCTCCGGTTTGACTTTTGATCACCTCTCGCTGCGAGAGAGAACTGCCGTCATCCGTCATTATGGCTCACGGTGACAGTTCCTCACGCATGCATGAAAGAAATAGATTTTTACATTTGGCAAAATCCGGGGGGGTTACTTTAGTGTAACCGATTCGATATTCTCCAAACGAGCCGAGCGATATAGGAACACGCCAGACAGATGTGATGATATATAGCTGCCTCTTAATGGATTCTGTCAACTTTAGAGAAAAAACCGAACTGCTACTTTAAGGGAGAAAAAGACATAATATGTGCAATAAAAACATAATTATTCAATTGATTAGGCCTGTAATTTATTCTGTTCACATGTGCTTCTGTCTGAATAAGACAGCAAGTCAACTGTGTTTGAAGTGTGAAATAAAGTCCTGCGGCCACATCATTACACAAACACACTGATCTCAGGCCAGCGCTGAGCACACACAGATCTCTTAAACAAGCAGCTCAAATCAGTCTCCTGAGATCCTTTTCCTTTGTAAATGGTCATTATTGTGAGATCAATTGACACCAGCAAATGTTTGCTTCAACCCAAACCAGAATGCGACTGCAGTGTGCTACATTTGTAACTGTCTAGTGAAGAATTTAAAGTCTAAAAATAGTACGAATGATAAAACAAAACTAATCAGACACCGCTGGTTCCTCTTTTAGCAAATACCTGATGCAACACTTTTGCTTTAGTTTTAATGTCATAGTATCTTCAGAAGATGTTAAATGTGCCGTGAACACGTCTGATGTGCTCAGAGTTTCTTGTCCTAACCAACATTACTGTTGCAGAAATACTTGTTCCCTCTCTCTCTTTCTCTCTCTCTCTATCTCTCTCTCGGTCCAAAGTGACACCTTAAAAAAATAATGAAATATTTTTGTTGGAGGAATTTACAGTTTCTGTAAAAAAAGAAAGAGCCACTATATCAAAAACACAGTTGGATGGATTTTCTGACACCACTATTTGGAATGATATTGATAAGCTGTAAATAACTGCAATTAGACATCTGTATGTCTTTGAGAATCATCTAATAAAGGACGTTTTGGGGGATTTTACTGTGTGAGAAAGTGAAGGACAGACAGAGACGTCATGTTTGTGTTTGGTTAAACATCTCTTGCTTTTAATAGTTTGTGTTGTGTGTTTTTGCGACTGTCTGTGACGTGGAGAGGGTGAGAGAGTATTCTCAATTTCCCTCTAAAAAGAAAATTCATTTGCGCTTGCTAATGTAATGTCATCGTTGTGTTTACTGAGCGTGGATGATGTATAGGGGGATGTTGCATTGAGTGAGACTGTTTAATGATGCATAGAATTAAGTCTCTAGCTTTCAGCTGAGCTCCCCCTCACCGCTGCGCCGCTCGCACCCCAGTCCTACGCGCACACACACACACACACACATGCACACACATACACACACACACATACACACACGCACACACACGCACACACACACACTCACGGCCCTCTGTGCTCCAATGCTTCACTCCATCAATCACTATAGAGAGATGGAGAGGTGCAAAGAGTAAAAGAGATGTTGTTAAAAAAGCCACAAGCGCCACACACACAATAACAAACAAAAAGAGTTAAATGAGGAACACACAAAGCTGCAAATTGCCCAGGATGCCATCTCGGAATGGACACAAGCCACTAAAACTGTTGGATGGTGGTTAACCAAAGCCAGTGAATGAATGTGTTATGAAATGAGATTGTGTGATTATAACTGTTTTTATGATAATGATGATGATGATGTCATATCCTATTACAGCCACACAAACCATGAGGTGCCACACGAGAGAAAATAACACAGCAGTTTTTAATGTTTAACAAGGTTCAGAAGGAAGTTTGTTAAAACAACAGAGGTTGTGTGTCACTGTGATTTTACAGCAGTACGGACTTTTGGCATTTAGGATGAAAAGCACAATAGTCAATGTCAATAGTAGTCACAGGGTTCCTAAAATTCACTGCATGAAAAATAAAGATTTGCACAAAAGAAATATCCGCGCTTGAATGGTGATGTTATTTTAGGGTTAGATCTCTGTGTTTGGTGTCTGTTCAACAAATGTATTTCAATCAACATATGAGTAGTTGAAAATAAATGTGTAAATGTGTCCTGTGGTGTGACAGCAAAAGTGTAGAAAGAATATAACAAAGAAGATAAATTTCTCTTGTGCTATTTTATATTATAAATATGATTAATGTTTTATATTATTAATCACACCATAAGACACGTTAATGGTGACCAGCTGTCATTTTTTTAGACCACTTTCAGTTTTTCTGATATTATAGGTGCACTTTTAAACTTTTCTGTAATTTCCCAGCAGGTTTACCTGTAACCTACTGTAGATTTACTGTAATTTGCAATTTTGTTTAAAGCATAAACCTAGCTAGTTTATAATTTCCTTTCATAAAACAAGACTTAATATCTTGTTGTTTAAATGTATCGTAATTTAAGATTTTTTCTTTTTTACAGAATACAAGAGAAAAATGCTAAGGAAGAATATTTTATCTCAAAGTCAAAGTGTTTTATTAAAGTAATTGAAAACAGTACTTATAGGGAAGTGGTATGAAGTAGTAATTAAATCTACGGTAAGTTACTGCAAACCTGCTGCAAAGCTACACCAAAGTTTAGTGTGTGTGTTGAGGTAAAATTATCATTTTTGTTTCACTCTGTAAACTACTATCAATTTCAAAATATAGTTTCATTTATGTGCAGAAAATGAAAACTGGAGAAGCAGATGATCTGTATTTTTCAGACCTCAAACACTGCAAAGAAACAAGTTCAGATTCACTTTTAGGCAACACAACAGTCATATTTATACATGTATATAAGAAAAGTTCACAAATTATTTGTCAATGTGATAATGTGTATTTTTCTCATGCTGTCAGTCTTTCACATGCTGTCAGATGACTTTATGTGACCCCTGAGCTTTGATTGTATTCAAATTCAAAAGACATTGGACTTGAATGGCCACATTACATTAAGATATGCTGATTGATTGAACTTTTGGCGTGATATCTTCATTTTTTTTCCGCGGACGTATTTGTCAACTACTATCTAGCAGCCACCACCAGTGTGTCCTTGAGCAAGACACTTTACTCCATGTTGCTCCAGGGGGATTGTCCCTGTAATAAGTGCACTGTAAGTCGCTTTGGATAAAAGCGTCTGCCAAATGACTAAATGTAAATGTAAATGTAACTAATATGCATGAGGTTCACTTTTATCACTACCAACTGATTGAAAAAAAATATCAGGAAATGTACTTAATTTATTAAATACTTCGAAGAAAGTGTTTTAAAGTTTATTTTGGCTGTACAGCCTTAAAAACACTTTATATTTAATAGTTTCACTTTAACATACAAACTGTTTATCATTAAATGTGATGAAAACATTGTCTTTGAAACTTGGAAAGATTATGAAATGTCTTCCAAATGACATGTAGTCAGTAGATGAGATTTATCTGACTAGTGTGTATCTGTATGACGCAGGTGTATTAACAGATTCACAACTGATGACTTGCTAACCTTGAACACACAAGAAGAATGGAAAACAGACGTTGCGTCATTTAGTTTTTCTGATTTTCTCAATATGAAGCGGGAATAATGACAGCACATAGAGAGAGAGAAATGAAACAGACTGAAACATGACTGAAAAATTGCACAACATCCATAAATGTTAACATAGTATTTTTTCTTTCCCATCTTTAAAAGTAATAGCAAAACCATGCAATAACACACATGAAACTTTGGGAATTATTTTGTCATTACAAAAATCTAAAACACATCAAAAGTGCTGTCATGGCTTTTTATTAAGCAGCATATTGTCTGACCTCTCTTTGTTGTCTACTTCCAAAACATTTATATTAAACAAAATTGTGTTTTGTAATGAAAATATGTTTGCACAATTAAATACTTTGTTCTAAAAGAGGAATTTCAAACATTTAAGAATATACAAACATTTCACTTAAACTCTCGTTAACTTTACCATTTCTTAAACATTTCTTTTTACAGTTAATATATTTTTAATCATGTTTATTAGGTTGTCAGTATTTGTCATGTTCCACAGCTGTTTCAATGAAAACTCTCAAATCTGAATACTGAATCTTGGATCTGCAGAAACACACAGGTTTTGCTGTGAGATATTTAGGTTAATTAGATTTTACTTCACTTTAAAAGAAAGAAAGATATGAATAAACTAAAGACAGGAGAAGGACTCTCTCTCTCTCTGTCTCTAAACGTCTGAGATAATTTATCACTTCTTCGAGCTCAACTGACAAACTATTCGCAGGAAAATGAGTTTTTCCGCTATAGATTTGTCCTCTGGGAATGAAGAAGGGAGCAGTTGTGTTTTTATCCTCTTTCACACACACACACAGAAACAAGAGCATTTAAAGGAAGGGTCTCTCTCTCTTTCTTTTACACACACACACACACACACGTGCAAATTGTGAGTTTGTATGTGGGGGTGCAAGACAAATGAGGTAAATTAATAGAGTTACTGAAGGAAAGATTCAGGCTTCACTTACATCCTCCAGAGACACAGAAGTGATGCTCTCCTCACACACACACACTCCCGCAAACATGTTTTATTGTTTTTATCCCGCAAACATGTTTACATTATCAAAATGATTTTTATATCATACGAAATGTAAGTTATGTAAGGGACAATATACAGACAGCTGGGTGTTATGGCAGAAATAATCCCTGACAGGATGTGAAGCGTGGGTTGGGTCTTGTGTCACACTGGAGGGGCTAACTGCCGGCTGCTTGTACATTATCCCGCTTACTACATGGCTACTTGCCACATGAGAAAAGAATCATGGACATGAAATATTTTATAAGCTCATTTTTACCGAATGCAGACCTTTGTCTGAGAGTTGTTTACTCTCGGTTTTAAGGTAAGAAACAACGTTCGTTGTAAATTTACATTTCGGTTTATGTATTTGGCAGATGCTTTTATCCAAAGCGTGTAACATTGCGTTGTATTATACATTATTTTTTTGCAATCCCCTGGGATCGAACCTATGACCTTGCGTTGCTAGTTCATTATTAATTTGTCAAAACAACCGGTCAAAATGATTTTCTGCATCCGTGTGTTATTAGTTTTGAGAGGTTGTTATCTGGGAATAACCAACCTGTCAATTTTGCGACTGGTCAATCAGAATCAAGCATTCCGACGAGCCGTGTAATAATATCCTGTAACCCTCACAACACCTCTAAAAACCAAACCAAACCATCACACAAACCTCTGCTTTTCTACATTTTCAACAATCCTAGAAAACCCCTTGTCAAACATTGACCGAATACTCTCAAGCGATTCTAAATGACAGTTTCTATCATTACAGGTCAGTGATTCCAGTTTTCCTCCTTCCACTTAACAAACACTACTCTGACACACATTTGATGGAGACTTATGTGATGGATTTACACAAGAAGGTGGATTTCTGCACAGTAAATCTCCTCAGATGTGATGAGAAAGAACCGATCAACTCTGAACGCATCTGCTGCTAAACAGAATAATGAGCAAAAGTGCATCACAGCATTTAGCTGATCGTCTGCCCAAAACATCATATATAGGGAGATTCATCCACTTCATAAACATGTATAAAAACAGATTGTTAGTTTGGGACCTTCTTAACATTTTGAATCTGTTTTTGATTGTTTTTGAATGGTTATATAACAGTCCTAATCAAATCTAATTGATCTTTTATACAATGAAGATACAAACACTATCTAGTGTCTATTGGACACTTGTCTTATTTACAGAGCCAATACTGAACTTCATTCATCACATTCACACTTTCAGCTTCATTACAGTTTTTCTTGACTGCTTAAACCCATTTCTTGAAATTTTGCCTTGTATTGCTTTTTCTTTTGGAATAAGTTCAAATAAAACATTACACTACTGTAAAGTAGATGAAGATGACCTGAACAATATGAACTGGTCATGCAACACTATAGAACCCAACTGCACAAATCTCATTTACATTCAGGCATATAGCAGATGCTTTTATCCAACGTGACATACAGAGAAGATAAAGGAAACAATCCAGTAAAGCCATTTGTCAATAGGAGGAAATATATCCTCAATCCTCTGCATCTTTGGCCCAATTTCGTAAAAGTTTGTTATTTTCTGCCAAAAAATAGGGTTAGGGTCAAAAGAGATACAAATGCACCTTTGAGGGTGTAGACGTGCTACAGTTTACTGGATACAGAATAGAGAAATGTCTCTGATATATAGTGTGTAGTGTGATGACAAGCCTATAGTATAAAGCCCAGCACATGTTTCTATGAGCTTCTTTTGATATGATCCTGAGATTCTCATGTGTGTGTCATCATTTTTGCTACTGAATGTTTACTTATGGACAAATGTGTGCTATTTGAGTTTACATCTTGACACTTCAGCTCATTATATTGTGTGTTTGTCTTTTCTGAATGAGAACGTGGTCAAATCTTTGAAAATTGAGGCTGTTTTTGTGTGGGTTTTGTACAAGTTGGTGTGTTGTGCTGAGAATGGGTTTATAGTCATCAGAAAATGGTGAATTGTTTCATGAATGGTGTGTTAGCAATCGAGAGAAACTGTAAAAAAAGAACAGTCTTTTAGAAAGGGTAAATATATGTTCATATTCTAAACCTCTTTTCATTACGTAATGCCAATAAAATATGAACTCCTCAAGACATTTGTTTAGCAGTCATTATGACATAAAACAACACTGTCTACCAAAAGGCCATTCAAAGGTTCAATTCAATTGAATTCAATTTAAATTGTATAGTGTTTTTACAATGTGCATTGTTTCAAGGCAGACGAAAAGACAAAAAGAAGAAGTTTGGGTCAGAAGGATCTCACACATGTTTCGGAGTAAGACGGGTTGAGCTCCTGCTAATGATTCTAATGCGTTGGACTTATTTTGGCACATACAATGGCCGGCATGCTGGGGTTTGTGGTGGGTTTGTCTTCAGCAGTTATTAGATCCCAAACTTCAGGGACGAGTGACCAATAAAAGAAAGAGCAGGTCGAGGAAACAGGGGTGATCAGAACAGGGGTTGGGGTCAGAGGGTACGGGCGGAAACGGGAGGCAGAGGACAAACAATACAGAGGGTTGAACTGGCACACAAAATGGAGGAGGGCAACGGTGCACAAAAAGCAGGAAGATGAAGAGTAAAGAGAGGATGAAAACAGATGGTTAAAGAAGAACAAAAGAATAAAATCAACAAGAACTTCTGTTAACGTACACTCTTAAATTCATCAGATAGATTTACACTCTCTTATAAATATAAAGAAAAAGAGTGCACAGCTCCAGAAACCTGTTCTTGATGTGAGCTGAGAATCAGAGCTTTCTGTCTGTGGATGTTGTTCTGGTCTAATTCAGCGTTAACCCACTTGATGTGATCAGACATACATGTGCACTCCTGTTGATGACTACACAAACATTATTTCAAATCACAAAGTTGTGTTGTTCTTTACAAACCTGCATTTTATATTATATTTATGAGTAACTGCACCTGGTTGGAACTGCACCCAAGTTTTTCACCTTCTGTTGCACCTGTGTATATGGTTGAGGTACAATAAAGGGATTTGATTTGTTTTGGTTGATTTGATTTAACAGTTTGTTGTTGTCGATGTCTCTGCAGTGAAATAAAAGGAACCCCCTTTGAAGGATGGAGCTGGTGTCCAGTGTGAGTGTCAACATGTAAACGTTATCCTGGTCCAGGGCTAGTTTTCACTGAGACTATCTCCTTATCATTTGAAGGTGTTGAGGTCAAACGTCCTAGTACATGAATGTGTGTTTTCAAATATTGTTCATTAGATGTTAGGTAGACAAGCAAGGAACCCCACTGTGAATTTCACTCATACACATCCATTCACATGTATTAATAATTAATTGCAGCAGTTTCTTGACCAAAACAATTAATTAATATTTAACAATATATCAATTGGCTTTGTATTCCTTTAAAATGGTTTCTGTTATATGATTATTTATGAACATCTGTTTAAAGTTATTTTATATTTGAGGAGTTTGTTTCCAAAATTAGATAACTCAGTTTAATGGAACTCAAAAATCATGTTTTTTTATCATGATATCATGGTTTTAGTGTGTTTATGTGTAAGTTAGCTGTATTAGGGCTTAAATCAAACAAACTGCAGTTTGATGGATGTTAATTGGAATGCACAATAAAAAAACATGATTTTTGAAAAATGTTAAAAACATAGTTTTAGAAATAAACTCTTCATGTAGTTCAATTGTGACATGTGACTCAAGTGTTCACAAAAGACCAAAGTAAAATGTGTCTTTAGCCTTTTCTTAAAACATCACAAGAAGGATTTTAAAGAGCTAAAGAAATACAAAGTTCTACATGACCTGCATTCTTTAACAATGACAGTGTAGTGAGGGAAACAGCATCACAACAGCAGCAGTATTGTGACTGTGAGGATGCAACAACATGAACCTTTGCCCTCTGATTTCCATACGGACACACCCGAAGCGCTTCACTTTATCTTGATCACCGTGAAAAGAAGAAACTGAACCTTCATCACAGTGTTGAAGACGACCATCACTTACTGTCATGCCATTCAAATAACATTTCAAAACCACCCTCTGTACATGCTATACATCCTTAAAAAATGGGAAGACAATTTTTTGGACACTTTCCTCAATTGACGTTTTTATTTGAATACTTCTCCGAAGTTGAATTTATCTTCTGTTGAAAAAAAATGTGTTTCACAGAAACTCAGTAAACCATAAACCGACCTTGACAAGGTTTTAAGTTATCTTTTAACATATTCCGCAGATTTTATCTGAACTTACAACTAAATGTCCATAAAAACATGAAGAGGGTCAGATGAATTCATGAGATGTAAAATCAAATTAATAAATATGATTCGTTTTTTGGTTCAATTGAAATTCAAATGAATCAAAATACAAAAGAAATGTACTGTGCACAAATCCAGAAATTGTGGATCATTGGACACATTTTAAAGAGTCTATGTTTCTTACATTGAAAACACATTTGAACACGAGCTGGACAGACCGGGAAAATACATCATGACGTCTCTTTTAAAGAAATAACTGAGCACTTTAACCCTGTTAATGGATGTTATTCATTGATTTAGCACCTACATTTTTACACTATAAGAACTTTGATAAGTATCGCGTAGGTTTAATCCCTTGTTAAACTTTCTGTAACCTCTGTTTCTCCCTCTCCTCAGGCGTTTGCTCAGATGTTTTTCACTCTTAAGAAAGGCATTTATTCTTCTATTTGCTCTGTGATTCGTTTTAGTTGTTTTTATCTAAAAACACTTTGTTCTGCGCGCATGTAAAGACATGAATCGGAATGAATGAAACGAAAGAAGGAATACAAGATTCAAATGTGACGCGTTTGACCTCCACAGTGGACTATATCATTATTGCTTTATTTTGCGACTTTAATGTTGTTGACGTTTCGACATATTTTATAGTAAATACGGGAAGATAATCAATGGGATGTAAAAACGCTGAAACATTCGTTCATCTCTGATTCATTTTTGTAGATTGATAGTAACGTCAGCCACGCGCCATATGGCAAAGACAAAACAACGGGGTGTCATAACAGAATCATTGAGATTGTTCTGTTTGTTTTACGATTGTAAGAACAACACCGACTGTGTGAAGATGCTCGGGATCCTGCTGAGAGTGAGTTTATTCATGGGGAACAGGCAAGTGTTAAAACCGACGAATTAAAGACGACAGCAATGAAACTAATTTCACACCGGGCGTAAAAATTAAAACTTCATCCCACTGCAAATTATTAGAAACAGTACTGCAACCCATACGAAACATTAAGAGGACCATATTCTACCTTTTTATATTCATGAATTAAAACCTAAAGATAATTTAAGCTTAAAAATAAAAAAAACCTTTATTATAATTATTATTATTCATAATGATGAAAATGATAATTAGGAAATGGATTATTTTCCGTCCAATTTACAAAAAGCCTGTGTCAACAAAAGAAAAGCCGCCGTAAAGCAGCAGTATCCATTAGGTGTTTGTCATCATACAGCCTAATAACAGATTACGACAAATCAAGAGTCCAATTGTGTGTGAAAGATGAGCGCGTTCACGTCGCCCCAGGAGGCGCGTCACATCTTACATCTGATCAGCGAGGGGTGAATGAAAACAAGCCGCATCCTTCACAAATATTTCCGTAAACATTGACGTATCACTCGATGTTCTGTTGTGCTCCGTGTACGGCAGAAACAACCGAATCATCCATCCATACAGTTTGCGGTGTGTGACACCCCAGTCGAACCTCCCCTAAATCCATCATCCAATGGTGTAAGCGCATCCTCAGCGCAGGGGAGCCGGTGGGATAAAACCTCCGCAGCGGCGTTCAGATGCTCTTACACACCTCACGTAAACAGAACAAACTCTCTCATTCAACTCAAGTTCTGAATATTCACTATTATAGGCCTAGCTGACACTGCGGCGTTGGATAAAAGCCGTCGGATATTTACAGCTGTTTTTCTGCAGAAGGTAAAACTGCTTTACACGTATTTACGTTTTTTTAATGCATTGCCTTACTGATTTAATATAATGGTGTCGGCAGCATGCAAGTGAAGACAACATTTGCGCATCATAATCTACAGCATTCACGTAACGCAGTAGCCTAAAACTGAATCTTCATTCAAACGGAGAGCTTGACGCAACTAACTCTTTGACTAAATTGACAGTGTCATTAATAAACATTCAACAATAAAAACAACAATAGCCCGAAATGTCAGGTTCACCATAAAATGTCCTTTTGCAGGGAATAAAACGCAGGAATATTTTCGCTCCACACATCAAATGGACTAAAACTGCAAATTAAGTGAGAGTGGACGCCAGGACATCAAGAAAGCAAGACTTCTCCGAGCAATGTCCAACACAACAGGGCGAGGTAAAAATGACAAACTAATCATTTTCAAATCTGAACTGTAAATCAAAAAAAAACGTGCAGTGAACAGGTAATTCGTTTAGTACATATATAGAATTAATGTTCACATTGTACAAATGTAATAAATTCACTTCAACTTCCGCTTTTGAAGAAGTGTACTTTCGAGGCAGGGAAATTGTCATTTTAAATACTGAAAAAGTTTCGGAGATTTTACGCGCAACAAAACAAAACCCAAATGTAAACGTTCATAAATAAGTGATGTGTCAAAACTATAGGTGAACTTTACAATAGTGCGTGTGCTCGCGTTATTAAAAACCAGCTCAAATAATGTGTACTAAACAAATCAGATTATAATTACGTCAAACAAAAATATTAAATGCAACACTTCTTATAATGGAAATTAGCAAAAAGTCCAACAAATACTTGAAATTTCAATAAACTGGCGTTGGGCTTTTACGATGCGAAACTAAACCAAAAAATCTAAACACAATTATTAACATCTTTTTACAATTCCTTTTTGCTTAAATAATTTTTTTGTACATTTATTGTCAAATAACAAGTCGTAAACTAATCGCATAATTATTTGATGTGTAAGACTTTTAGATATTAATGGAAATGTTTCAATATTGATATTTTTTTATCGATTTTTATAGGTTTAAATCTGCTTGAAATTAAATAAAAGCGTTGCTATGATACAACTTTAAAGAGAAAAGAGGCTATTTTACACAACACGGTTTTTCAGTGGAGAAAGTATCCTCCTAACATCTTGTATCACGTTTATTCTTACGCTATGTTCCTTATATTTAACATACATATAGTGCAGGTAAAGCAATTTCCATAATTTCCATGGCTTTATAAAAACACAAAATGTGACACTGCTAGTAAAACCCATCTAATTAACTGTTCATTTAATTAACACTGTAAAGACCATTCTGCGAAAATATAACCTTGAAATCTTTAAGATGAGTACGAGCATGTAAAAGAATAAAAACATAGTACAGTGAATGATTAAAACTAACTGTAATGCTCATTACGTTAATATTTGGATTTTGGGATTTGAGCCTGAATTTCAGAGGCAGGATAACATTTTTTAATCATCGCGAGCTCAGCTGAATTGGTTTAATCGTCGAAGTTTTTCAATAAACCAGGTGTAATAAATAGATTTTGATTTGGATAAAGTAAACTATATTTTCTAAAATGTACGGTTTATGAAGGCTATTTTTTTGCGATTTGCATTAAATCATCAATAAATAGAATCCAAAATAGCCCTCGTTAAACCTTAAAATAATCTTTTACAAAACATTGAAATCTAAAAAAATGTATAGCATTTACATGTCCCGACCAACACTTTTAAAAACAAAGGTGCTTAAAAGGTTGTTCACATGCCATAAGAACCATTTTTCTTCAGTCTAAGGTTCTTTAAAGCACCATATATTACTTACCTTTTTTTGAAGAATCTTTTTTGCCACGAATAACCTTTGGTGAAACCGAAAGGTTCTTTAGATGTTAAACCAGTCCTCTTTTACTATACTAGAGTGTTTTGGTTTGGGGGTTATGGGGGGTTAGTTGATGGTTTTATGAAAAGTCCCCATAAAAACATGGAAATGCAACGTCTCTCTCTCTTTGTCTCTCTGTCTCTCTGTCTCTCTCTCTCTCTCTCTCTCTCTCTCTCTCTCTCTCTCTCTCTCTCTCTCTCTCTCTCTCTCTCAGTCAAGATTCAAGATTCAAAGGAGCTTTATTGGCATGATAAAAGAAAATGTAGATTGCCAAAGCACAAGATTAAGATAAAATATAAGATAGAATAAAATTAAAAGTCTCTCTCTCTCTCTCTCTCTCTCTCTCTCTCTCTCTC
This sequence comes from Triplophysa tibetana, assembly GCA_008369825.1. NCBI lineage: Eukaryota > Metazoa > Chordata > Actinopteri > Cypriniformes > Nemacheilidae > Triplophysa > Triplophysa tibetana. The sequence goes on along the minus strand of CM017901.1, from coordinate 152,687 downwards.
TCTCTCTCTCTCTCTCTCTCTCTCTCTCTCTCTCTCTCTCTCTCTCTCTCTCTCTCTCTCTCTGTGTGTGTGTGTTCCCCTGGGGTTTCTCTGCTTTAATATCCTGCCGGTTGCTGATGCTTGGCGAGGAGAGTTTGACACAGTCCGCTAACACCGTTAATAGCGCTGTTTGATGTGGAAATGAAAGAGCAAAAGGGGAGAAACGACTGAATGAGTTAAATTAAAAGTGAGAGTCAGTGATGCAGACGAGCGTCACAAAGAGTTGTTTGCAATTGAATCCGTTAATAAGGCATTGTAACTGTTAAAAAACAAGCACTGACTGTTAAATGTCTGTGAAAAGTTTACACACACACAGGATTTTTGCTTCCTCTTTTAGAATTTACAGCTCAAAACAATTGAGGCATTTATTTTAAAGTGCAATTGTTCATAAATCAGTCTGTACTGAAACACACAAACAAAATGTCTTAATTCTGCGCCAGAGTTCTTTCTCTTCGGTTGACTCCCAGCGCAGATATAATGTCACTCACCTGTGCTTTGACAGCTTGTGTTTGTGTTGTGATGTTTATGTGTGTTGATGTTCTCTCCACCCCCAGGTCATGGGGGTCTTAATCAACTAGGTGGCATGTTTGTGAATGGACGGCCCCTTCCGGAAGTCATCCGGCAGAGGATTGTGGACATGGCACACCAGGGCGTTCGCCCCTGCGACATCTCCCGCCAGCTGAGGGTCAGTCACGGCTGCGTCAGCAAGATCCTGGGCAGGTAGGCGGTCCAAACGAGACTAAACCGAGACATTAAACCTATCACACGGTGAAACACAGGCTCTTCAGGGGCAGCATCTGTTTTAATGGAGGTCTCTTTGTCAGGTATTACGAGACCGGCAGCATTAAACCAGGAGTCATTGGGGGATCAAAGCCTAAAGTTGCAACTCCAAAAGTAGTGGAGAAGATAGCCGACTACAAGCGCCAGAACCCCACGATGTTTGCGTGGGAAATTAGAGACAGACTTCTGGCGGAGGGCGTCTGTGACGGGGACACTGTACCCAGCGTCAGCTCCATCAACAGGTATGAGCTTTGACCGCAACTGGACAGATTCATAAACCACATTCTGATACAGTTACTGCAACTGAACCAAGCCGGTCTCACAGCTGCCCTTGTTTGTCGTTTTACAGAATTATTCGTACAAAAGTTCAGCAGCCTTTTAATCTTCCTCTGGACACTAAAGGTCTGAGTCCTGGACACACACTGAGTAAGGAAAACCGCCGTACACTTCAATGCAACAATTTATTACAATTAAAGGGAAAAATTGAAAATTCTATCATGAATTACTCACTCTCTTGTTGTTCCTGACCTGTAGAGATATCTATGTCTGCTAAAACAAAGAGAAAGACATTTGGACAAATGCTTGTAACTAAACAGTTGTTGGACGCCATTGACTCCCATAGCAGGAAAAATGACAATTGTATTCTAAGAGTCCCAGAACTGTTTGCTGTCACACATCCTTCAAAATATCTTCTATTGTTTTCAACGAAACAAAAAAGTATGGAGTCATTTTTCCTACTATGATAATCAATGGGGTACAAGCACTGTCTGGTTCTAAGTATTCTTCCAAATATCTTCCTCTGTGTTCATTAGAACAAAGACATTTATACACATCTGGAACATCTGGAAGGTGAGTAAATGATGACAGAATTTTTTGGGTGAACTGTCCCTTTAAAGGCATGAAGTTATAAGGCTGTCTCTTGAATTTCTCCTAGTTCCCAGCTCAGCCGTCACCCCTCCAGAATCTCCCCAGTCAGATTCTCTGGGATCCACCTACTCCATCAGCGGCCTGCTGGGCATACCGCAGACCAACAACGACGGCAAGAGAAGCCATGATGACAGTGAGTGTTAAAAACAGCATTTCACTCTTGCATCATGGGAAATGACTGATCTAAAACACGTTTCTTATTAGGGCAATCTATGTTGTGCACTTTATCAATTAATACACAATGCATTTTGTCAGGTGACCAGGAGAGCTGTCGGCACAGCGTGGATTCACAGGGCAGCAGTGGTGCTCCCAGAAAACAGTTAAGAACCGACCACTTTCCCTCTCAGCATCTGGAATGCGCCTTTGAACGGCACCACTACAATTCAGACGCGGGTGGGAAGACAGAACAGGTACAGAGATGCCGTCCTGTTGAGGATGCATTCTAGATCAATTCAAACACAGCAGGAGAACATGTTTTTGAAATTCTGACATATCTGTGCAGTCGCTGTACCCCTTCTCGCTCATCAACGCCGGTTTGGATGATGGTAAAAATCGAAACCTGACAGCACATCAAGGTTATGCGGTGGTGGCAGGTATGAATGATTTTTTTTTTTTACTTTGTGTGCCCGTTTCGAAACAAAAGGCACAATCAGTGTACGTTCACCATTGCCATGTCATTCTTTTATTTCTCACTTGTCTCATGATTCAGCGTGTCTGCTCATTGTAATGATTGTAACCCATTCAGTTTCACATCAAGTAACTTTCATAACTGATTCTTTCACCTGTCTGTCAAACCCATTGCTCCGCCTCAGAACCCCTACAGCCCCTCCCACTTTGTCTGAAACAGGAAATGTCACCCGAGTTGAGCGGCTCGAGCCCCTCCCCCAACATCATGGCTAATTCCGCTTTCCTGGACCTCACTTCCATTTCCGCTCCCTCGTCAGTGTCCATCGGTGCCAGCTGCACTAGTTCCGCTCATTTATCTCATGGCTTCAACTCATTGTCCCATCATGGCCCTGTGCACGGGCAGTTCAGCAGCTCGCCCTTCATCGCAGGTAAAGATTCATCTGTCACGCATCAGCATTACACCTTGATGTTGTGCGAAAGGTTTGGTTCTATGGTGTCTAATGAGCGCTTCTGCCAACACTTTTAGGACGAGATGTGACGAGCTCAATGTTGCCCGGTTACCCACCACACATTCCCTCTGCCGCTCAGACGGGGTTCTCGGCATCCACCATCACAGGGATGGTTGCAGGTGAGAAAACTCAGGACAACACTCCCATATCAACGCAGGAATCTGCTCCCTAACACTTACTATGGTTCTAAAGACCAAAATGTCCAAGAGATCAAATGTTTGCGTTGAAAAACAGGAACATTGACGTCCTCATGAGTACATACATGTAGTGGATTTTAGTGGCTGGGTTAGAGATTAACAGAAGGACGGGTGGGTTAATCAGTAGGTGCTTTGCCTGGGTGGCAGGGAAGGTCCAAGGGGGAGCAGAGCAAGTGTTCCGCCCTGATGCCCGCACCCGCAGCGGCCCCTCCGCACTCCACCACACAGAGCAACAGGAACTCTGAGGCCCCTCAGGGGGGGTACGAGAAGAAAGAGAATGCAGATGAAAGGCCCAATCTATATGAAAATAGAGTTTAGTATCTATGCAATATATGCATTAAGGAAGAAAAAATGCTAAAAAATAAGAGCTTGATGGAGCTGCCGAGGGTGTGAAGCGCTTTTCTGGTCCCATATGAAATCTGCCCTGCGAAGCGCGAAATGAGAGGCTGTGATTTATTATTTTTCTGGTGGCCTCACTGAGAAGAAACGTTCATACACAATTACTCACTGAATGGGGGGGTTCAATCCGGCTCCCATAATTACCAATTAGATATTGGAATGTTTCAAAAAAGAATGGCGGGAGAGGAAGTGAGAGGGATGTAGGACGCTGAAGGAGTCTGACTGTACGCGCCAGTGAGCAGCCGCTGGATTAATGGTTTACAAGCCGTTCTAACCGTCGGGTAAATGATGTGCTAGAACTCTAGCAGCCAAAAGTGCAAACACGCCCTCGGACAGCCATGCCTTCAACATTTTATAAAACCTTTCAAATGTGAATAACTTACAAACGCTCTCAAACTGTTTTGCCATCTCTTTGCAACCTGAGACAAATTTCCATTGATTTCATTACAAAGTTCCTGTTGTTAAAAGGTTTGAGCAGGACACCCTTCCCACAATTCAATTCCCAGGGATTGAAATCAACGTACAGAGCTTTTCTGTAAATCTATGAATTTCATCGGCATGTGTTGATGTGGTTTGTTGAATGTGTCCATAAAGGTCCAGAGTACACGGGCCAGAGCTACAGTCACCCATCATACACCTCCTACAGTGACGCGTGGAGATTCACCAACTCAACTATATTAGGTAAGACACAAGGTCCAGGACTTGGAAATGTCTTATGTGGCATTTTAAATGGTTATTAGCATAACGTGCGGTCTTGTCATTATTTGCAAACCAAAAAGAGACTGTGGTGACCTTCAGCCGCTGCATAAAGTTTCAGTCACATGTCCTCTTCAACACACATGATATGAAGTAGATTTATTTTGCTCCGTGGCTTAAGGCTACTAAGACTTTCTGTGGAAACAAATAGTTCTACCGTCCGTCACAAGACGGTGATTTAAAGAAGTCGTATTTCTACTATGTAAATTAGCCTATCATAGCTGTACACTGTTGGTAATCTAATGCTGGAATCACTGTCGCCCCCTGCAGGTTCTCCATATTACTACAGCTCTGCCTCGAGAGCCGCACCTCCGTCCACCGCATACGACCATCTCTAGTGACAGAAAACCGCTTCAAACCCAAGAAGAAAAGAAAGACATTTAGTTTTTTTACAATGGAATGAAGAAAAGAAAATCATAAGGCGTGTGAAGCAAGCGAGCATATTCACGGACTATACCTTTTGTTGCCTGTAAAAATATTTATTTTCTGTGTTCAGAGCCAGTTTGAAGGCAATTTAAAAACTACACAAGTTTACATTTTGATCAAGTAGACAAATCCCAGTCACTAAGTATCCATAGTTCTGATGGCCAAAGACTGTAGCAAACTGTTTTATACATTCATGAACAGACATGTTATTTTTATCACAGATTATGTTTAGCAAGTGTCACACTAACCCTGAATAAATAACCAATAAAAAATAAAAGCATTCTTCAAAATAAAAAAGGAATCTTCTGAGCAGGTATTTTAAAGAAAATGAGCACCTTTTCACCCATTTACTAGTCCGATATTTAAATGAAATATAAAGCACAGCGTTTACTTGAACATGATGATATTATTGTCTTACATATGCCCATTTGAACATTAATTGTCCAAGCAAACGAATGAATTATCATACAACACATGTAGGCTAAAAGTTGGTGCTGGATTTGATCAAAAGAAAACACAATGCCGAAAAGATAAAAGCCCATTAACACATGATAAATAAAGCTGACGGGATTAAAATGTGTGTTTCCTGTTCCATTGTCATGATTTGATTTTTGTGATTGGACGTGAGATTTACAGCTAAAGTTTTATTGTAATGTCAATTATATTAAATGAATAATTTCTACAGAATTATTTTCATTAAATAAAGCATGACTAAAGTCCAACGCCTCGTCTTCCTCCATTAGTCTTGCACAATAACGGGAAATCGATGATATTTTCTCAGACTGAAGTGATTTGTATAGGCCTAACTTTGTCGACTTTGTTCATTTCATTTGTGTCAATCATCCATATTTATAAGACTCACATCATTGCAGATCACAACGGTGTTTCTACTGCTCTTCTGTCGAAAAACGTAATATGAGGCATTTTCTCGCAAGTCAGCAGTTCAACAGTACACACACGAAAGGGACAAAAGCAATGATCCTGAAAACATGCGCATCTGTTTAATTTCCTCTTTTATTTTCTGCATCGCGTACTTTTATTCGCAATTATTTTTCGACTCTTTATAATGGCGCTTTAACGAGCTCGAGGACCACCTGCATCCACTGCGCGTGCTGAATTACACACACACACACACACACACACACCTACACACACAACATACCTGAAACAATCCACCAAGATACCAACATTATTATCTTTCATAAAATAAAGGTAAAATCACTTTAAAATATATAGAATACATCATTTCACAATAAAATAACAAATTGTTTTCTTTGATTTTACAGTTCTCATGAAGAAATATCAACATTTTTGTTTTAAATGTAACATTTTTATCATTGTAATACTGCTGCGCATCCTAACCAATTCTTAAAAAATAAAAACTTTTAGGTTTAGGTCAAATTGGATTGATATATCATTTTAATTTGCAATGAAAAAACGAGCTGAAATGGCTTAATTTATTTTGATGAGTTGTAAAGTAAAAGAACTATGATGACATGACTTTTTGATGATACCACTTTTATACAGTGAATAAACCCAAATATCTATCTTTACATATGAGTTATTGACAAGCGTCGGCTGATGACATACTCTTAATAAAATTAACTAAACATATTCAAACATGCTTATCAATAATTTCAACAATGTTTGCAAAGGGATTTTGAGGAAGCATGTGCGTTTCATGAAACATGAATTATCTGAACTCTCCCAGTCTTTGAAAAGTGGAGAAGATCCTCTTTGCCGGTGTTTGTGTGTCATGTTAAACCGGTACATAAGTCCACTGGGCCAAACACACATGTATGAGACACATCAATGAAAACATACAAACTTCACTCCATTGTGGAGCCAGCAGGCAGTCCCCACGATTCACAGTGCTTATGAATCAAACTACATGATGCTTCATTGAAAATGTAAAGATGCAGATTTGTGTGATGGTTAGGGTAAAGAGGAAGTTGAGGGTTACAGGATACAGTATACAATTTGTACAGTATAAAAATCATTATGACTATAGTAAACATACCCACCCAACATGTGTGTGTTTGTGTGTGGTTTAGTTGAGGCAGAAATTAAAAAAATATATTTTAATGTCACCAGCCAGCAATTCCAAGCAGCCTCTGCCCACCACTTAACTATCGTATCGAGAGCGATGCTCTGCTGAAATCCGAAGAGAGCGAGAAACAAGAACGTGTGGCCATATAGACAACGATAATACTTTCTCCCCGTCTCTCTTAACAGCCCCGTTCTGCCTCATTCACACCGTCACCCCTCTCTCTCTTTCTCGCCCAGGGCGACTGTAGCCCTATTAGCATGACGCTCGGCCTGTCGGTTGGCCAGTAATGAGTTCTGCGGCACAATACGGGCACCGGGCCGGAACAGCTGAGAGAGGACAAAGCATCTCAGAATGGGGCTGGCACAGAGGGCACAGAATGAGTCGGGCCAGGAGTGTGTGGGCATGTGTGACTGTCATCACAGGAGCCAAAATCGAGGCAGACGGGGGCCCTTATAAAAACTTCATCCACAACAATAGTTCGCTGTTTGTGTGCGTTAGAGAGACAGACAAAACATTTATTTACTCTTCTGCATTTGGTCAACAATAAACTCAGTGTCCCATTAGACTGGTTGTGTAGATGATATTTGTCTGCCAAAGTCGGCTGAAATCATGAGGTTGGGTCTTCTTCAGTTTGTTGGGGTCTTTGTAGCTTTGACAAAACTACTTAACCCAGATTGACTGAAAAAACCAAGCAGCCTCATGCATGGATGATTTCAGCTGCTCAATAAAACATAACATCTGCAAACAGAGATTCATTTGTGATAAACTGTTCAATTCTGAAACTCACAGTTTTCAAAGGTCTGAGATGTTTAAATGTTCCTCAGAGGCATGATGTGTCATTTACAAAAGCACAATGCACAAAGCCAAACCCAGATCGTGTGAGGTATCAGATGAAGCCCCTCAGGTGATGTAGTCTGAACTTTTGACTCTGCATTTGTATGTTGTCTTTAAAGTCCTCCATTTAAACTCTTACAAATATTACCAACACATCTCAAAGAGCAACATACTGTACAAGAGCTTTCTATGAGATAGTTTAATAATGTATCAAACATTCATGTTTTTGTTTTGTGTTTTCTCAATTGATATAATTAGCAAAACACATAAAATCCTTTCATAATTAATTTAATCTGTTTTTTATTTTCCATGAAAGGCTTGACCAGTGTGGGTATCAACATAATGTTATGATGCATACAGAGTGATTTGCACAAAAATGGTTTCATTGCTCAAAAATAGGAATATTTACTGGAAGTTGGTAGAAACCGTAAATAAATGTTGGTACAAAACTGTAGGATAAGGGAGCACTGAATAATCCCACATTGGTAAACACTCATTTAAATATTACATTGTAGTTTGAGACTGAAATGGTCTTAAAATCTTACGATTGTTTTACTTTTGCAAGAGTCAAGAATGCAGCATGATATTGAATTTCTCTTCAGGCGATGTTAAGTGTGACTGAAACTAATGCGGAGAACAAACTCAGGTCACAGAATGAGACGGACACTGAGAGACACAAACCAGCTCAACAAACACTTACTGACAGAACATTCAAGTGACGCCACCATTAAGGAGAACATTTGACCAAGATATACAAGAAAGAGCCTGAGGAACATTTAATTTACTTAAAGCTGATGTAAACTACTGCATTCTTCATTTGAGTCAAGCCAAAAAGGTGAAGACCAGCAGGAAAACCACATTTAAATTAACTTTTGTTTCTCACCTTGGCTAAAAACTTAGACCAATAAGAAAAAAGACAACAACACCAGACTACAGAGATATGATCATAAAAGCAGAAATATATACAATTCAATAATAATATTTAAAAGTACATAATTCTCTCTTTCTCTCTCTCTATATATATACACCATGGTCTGTTTGAATACTCAATTCTGATTTGCTGGAAGATGTGCATTTAAACTGCTTCATGCACAGGTAGTTCCAGTCCGTTTGATCAACATTTAGAATGAACTGACAATCATTTTCACCTATATGATCAAAAATGAAACTGTAAACATCAATCAAAGCTGTAACTTATTATGAACTTGGCAAGTGACCATGGTATAAACACACTAGCCGCACATAAAAGGATTTAAATGCACTTAGGGTTAGGGTATATAATTTATATATGAATATAAAATGACAGGAGCAGCGAAGAGGAATTCAGATGAACTAAGAAACAGAAGTGGTGGTGTCACAGGAATGTTAAAGAACTGCTATGAAGAAATCTTCTGCTTGCCTTTTTAGTTACTCAACCAGCCACAAAACTCTTCAGCCGGGCGGACGTACAGAAACAAACACTTGAAAAACAGGGTGACTAAAGCTCGCTCCACAGACGTCACGCTCCACGGATGCTGAACTGTGGGTTGGTCATGACCTCACCCGATGCTGCACAGACAGCAGAACTCAAACATGCAACCCTCATGCAAACGCTTCAAACTTATTCAAAGGTCTCAGGTTATTGAAGCCAAAAGCTTCTTTCTCCAACAGAATTTTCTGGGTAAAAGGGATAAGGCCTTCGTTCAATTAGACTATTTAGGGTATTTTTAAAAACATACTTTACAAAAAAACATGCAATAGATAATAAAGCGCTATAAATGCCTTGTTCATTCATATTTTCAGATATGTCAGTGCAAGTTGTTTTCGATCAAGACACCTCTACAATTTCAGCTAGGCTTTGGCTCCATACAGGACACCCCTTTAAAATGTGTTGCGGACACATAAATCCCAAATTACATTCATTACATTAAACTAGACTGTAGATGACATCTTTTAAAGTTTTTAAAGCCAAAAATGTATAGCAGCTTGTAGACCGACTCAGTCTCAAAAATAATCCACATGTCCATGAACAGATGCAGTAAAGTTTTATGTTATTCGATGGTTAATAACAATACCATTGTTCAAGAATAACATTAATATCCTGAAAACTGGAGACCATTCCTACTTAAGATGATGTGTGTCACAGGGGGGGGGGGGGGGTGGATGTGGTGGGTTGGCTTTCAGTCATTTTCTGACTCACTGAAACTTTGATTGTTTCCTCTCAATCTGTTTACATATCAACAGCATTTATCTGATATCTTTATCAAGAAGACCCATCCTGAGGACCAGCCGAGCCCGAGGGCCCAATCCATCAAACTAAATGTTAATGGCTTCAGAAGGGGCTGCTTACATGAGACGTTCACACAAGAGCCATTCAGTAATGTCTCTTTATCAGCACAATAGAACATTTCTAAATAAGTATAATAGGAGTGTAACAGATAGAATTTGGATGATTTGTGTGCATTTACAGTCCAAAACACTTCCCTTATCCCAGCAATAATAATAGAAATAATAATGATAATAATACTGTCTCAGTTGGCAGGATTCTGTTGATGAACCCAAAACTAAACCCCCATTCTTTTATAAAGAGAGACGACTGATCTGCATTTGGTAATTATGAACTATGAAAATGAAGAGGTTTGTGCAAAAACATAAACATTCAGTATAGAATTGTCCTTATTTTATAACTTGCCTTAAACATACATATAAAATGTGCTTCAGTCACATTATAACAGTTTTCTTTCCCTCAAATCTCTTTGTTACGACGTGGAATGACGATCTTTCGATAGGTGCGTCTCTCTGAGATGTTTCTCCTAACCTTCACTACAGGCTGAGCAGGAGCTTCTAACTCCAGAGACGGGCTGGACACAGATCTCTTCATCAACCCCTCAGTCTTCTCCTCCTCTCCATTCATCTCTCCTCTCCACAATCCTTCATCAAACACGTTCAGTTTGTCTTCAACCGTCGACTGAGACTTTTCTATGCTCTGCCAGGCCTCCAGTATTTTCACAAAGACTTCATAACGAGACATCTGAAAAAACCAAACAACATGAATCATTGACTTTAACATAATACAGGTGCAGTACGCTGGGATGGCACTGAAGGACGCACAGAACCTGCCGAGTGAAACACATTTGGCTTCAACATTTGGAATAGAAGAAGCCATTTAATCTGCTCCAAACTTCAGTCTGTGACTATAATGTAATAGAAACTAGAACGAGGAAAGTAGGAGATCATACAGATCATATCTCTTATGTACTTATGAGTCAAACGTTTTTACTTGTTTATCCATAAACGCATTTAGACACCGGGCCCTGAAATGGAAGCAGTATTTAACTGTAAAGGGTTAACACACCTCATACTGTAAATACTCCTCTCTCTGTCTGTGCTCCTCTGATTCTCTGGCTTTATTCTTTCGTCCGTCTGGCGCCTCCTGCTGGATGTCACTCAGGTCCCGCTGGAAGTTCTCTAACATGGCCCTGTGTGACTCTAGCTGCTCGTCCTGATAAAACACACATCAGCAACATCACTAAACTAGATTAGAGACTGTGATGAAGAAACACTGACTGCGAGTGCAAATGAGGCACAAATGCATACAGCTTATTGAAGGCTACATGAATACAGGTCTAGCAAACATTATAGATATAGAAGTCACTCTGAAAATGAATTCAATACTAGTTACTAATGACATATGAAATAGTGTGATTACATTACTGTACACATGACTCTCTCCAAAAAGTATTTAATGACTTATTAATGACTTACCTAACCTTGTTTATCTTACATCAACCTTGATAAGTCCAGTGATTCAAGGATAGACATAAAACAGCTTTTTTAATTCATTCAAATGAATAACAAATAACTACATCAATAATTCTTGAAGTGAAAGTGAAAGTGACCTATTTGTCAGATATGGTGGCCCATACCCGAGATGTGACCTCTGCATTTAACCCATCCAGTGACTAGTGAACATACGCACAGCAAGTGGTGAACACACGTACACCCGGAGCAGTGGGCAGCTATCAGTGCAGCGCCCGGGGAGCGTGTAGGGGTTAGGTGCCTTGCTCAAGGGCACCGCAATCGTTACCTGCCGGCCCTGAGGATCGAACCGGCAACCTTCTGGTCACGAGTCCGACTCTCTGACCATTAGGCCACGATTGCCCCTTGTTATTAAATGACCAAAGTATACAAATGTGAGAATTATACATTACAGCATACATTTTAAAGTTAGACTTATAACTTTGATGTCGTTTCCACTGTTGAATATATTACACAGTTTTTGGTTGAATTACATCAGAAGTAACTGTCATTAAATTAAAGAACAAATTAGAGTAATCCCTTACTTTACATTTCAAGGTAAAAGTAATTCAATGACGGCAACTCATTACTTAGTAACTAGTGACACGCACACTGGACAAATGTCAGTAGCTATGGAAGTGCAGCTTTCCAGTACAAAAAGCCAATCAATGTAATGTAACGAGGTACCCTCCAGTCTGCACGCATGCCTGTGAGATAAAATTGGACATTGAATGTTTTTTAAAGAAATGAAGCTTATAAAATGAAATGTGTGTGTCGGTGCTAATGGGGTTCTAGCCTTAGGGCACCTCCGGCGACCCGAGTTCAAACCTCAACTCAAGGCCCTTTGCTGATCCTGTTCCCTCCTCTCAAGCCCACACTTTCCTGTCAATCTCTAACCTCATGTCTAAAGCATGCAAAGGCAAAAAAATAAATGTGTGCTATGCAGTTATTGTCAGGTGTAATTTTTAATGGAAAATATATCATTTTATTGTGACCTTAACTAACCATTTTAAGTAGATGGGACTTGAGTGTTGGGTGAGTGAAACAACTGCCCAGAGGCATTACAAACATTGTGATGACAGACAGTTGGTAGTGAACATAAAAACTAACCCTCCGTCAAGCTGGTACACTAAGCAGAGTTTAGTAAATCGAATTTAAGGTAGTACATACATTATATAGTATGTATGTAAATATAGTGATGATAAAACCCCAATTCAAAACACCCCAGGACGGTTACCAGCGTTAGGTTGGACTGTGAGGCCGGCAGGATGGGCCGACAGAACTTCTTCTGAGAGCCCACAGCAGCCGGAAACGGAGGAGAGGAATAAAGGGCAGACACCAGATTGATCCGCCCTATCCAGGAGTTCATCTGCTCTGTGGAACTACAAGATAAATGAAAACACAGTAAGTGCAACAGTACTGTGAGATGAAGAGCGCCTGTGCACACACACACTCACGTCGCCTCGAAGAGAAAAACCCTCCAGTCGGCCGTCTGAAGACGAAGCACATGAGGTTTTTTGGTGTAATTCAGTGCTCGCTCGGCTAGGGCGTGATGAACACTGACCACCTCCTCTGAGCTCTGCCAGTCCATCTGATACTCATCCTGAATAAACAGAGATAATCTTTAAAATTCTACAGGTGCTTCAGCCCCTTCCTGCCTCCGTTAGTTTATAAAACCTCACAGTGAAAGCACTTTAATAACCCTTCACTTCCATCTCTTCTTCCATTTCTCTTTTAAACTCAAATTCTTTCCTTTGACCGCTCACCTCAGACTACAATTGTCATTCAGTTCATTTCGATTCGATTTCAATTGGTTTATGTGTCACATACAGTTATATACATGATGCAGCTAGCAGTGAAATGTAGGTCTGGTCAACTGTAATATTAAGAAAACAGTAGACAGGATGTTGTGGGAGAAGCAGTTTTGTTGCAGCCTAAGAATCAACTGGTACTCGTAAGTGAAATCGATCATTAGTGTTTTATTGAGTCTAACGCAGTTTCGTTTCCTTTGTTTGCGTCCGCTGAGTCACGCGCTGTTAGTTTGCATTTGTTTGCGTGTTAATATTGGGACATTTGGAAGGCGTGTCCTGCTGAATTCAATTGCGTGATTGAATAGGGTATTAAATTGGATTGACCACCACGTGCTGCGGTCCCGTGCAGCCCTCATCGCGTGAAGACCGAAGAGAGTAAAGACCATCTACTCTACCTGTGCGACTAAAGACCGAAGAGAGTAAAGACCATCGACTCTACCTGTGCGACTCCACCGAGCAACGACACAGACAAGGCACTTGAGTATTACTGTTTGCACTTCGACTATTGCACTTTATCTATTATCTTTATTCAATTTTCTTTATTTGTCTTGTACATTCCTTCATTTTTTCACTATGTGTTTTCAAATCCACACTGTCATTACATCTCGTAAACCAACGGTAACTCGCAGAAGGCCACGCATGGCTAATGCTAACAACCTGCGTACTCTTTCAGCATCCAACACTACCTCTATTACCTTTCCAATTGGTTTATGGAACTGCCAATCCGCTGTAAACAAGGCAGATTTCATCACGGCTATTGCAAAACATTCTGGTCTTTCTCTTTTAGCACTTACTGAAACCTGGATCAAACCAGAGGACACTGCCACACCGGCTGCCCTCTCTAATAATTACACTTTCTCCCACCGCCCACGCATATCAGAGAGGGGCGGAGGAACCGGTCTACTTATTCCTAACGACTAGAAAATTAAACAGCTGGCACCCTCATGCAACAACACCGCCTTTGAGTTTCATGCTGTCACTGTCATCCACCCTGTTGTAATGCATGTTGTAGTTCTCTATCGCCCCCCAGGGCACCTTGGACTCTTCTTGGAGGAATTGGATACACTTCTGTCATCATTCCCCGAGGATGGTACTCCTCTGGTGGTACTTGGAGACTTCAACATCCACCTGGAAAAACCACAGGCTGTTGACTTCAACAACCTGACTGCATCGTTTGACCTAAAGCGAGTCCCCACTTCAGCAACCCATAAATCTGGTAATCAACTTGATCTCATCTACACACGCTATTGCTCCACCCATCACTCCCAGGTCACCCCACTGCACACGTCGCATCATTTCCTCATCACTCTTGATCTCGACTTAACTTCTCCAGACACTACACATGCCTCCCCACTGGTCACATTCCGACGCAACCTACGATCACTCTCTCCCTCCCGCCTATCCTCTGCAGTCTCTGCTACTCTCCCACCCCCTAAACAGTTCTCTCTCCTTGATACTAACACCGCCACCCACACCCTTTGCTCCACACTAACCTCCTGCTTAGACATCTTATGCCCTCTGAGATCTAGGCCATCTCGTGCATCTCCTTCTGCCCCCTGGTTATCTGATGTTCTCCGTGAGCATCGCGCCTCTCTCAGGTCTGCTGAGAGAAAGTGCCGCAAATCAAAAGAACCCACTGACCTCTCTCTCTACCAGTCTATTCTCTCTTCCTTCTCTGCGGATGTCTCCTCTGCGAAAACCCAATACTACCACACTAAAATCAACAACTCTCCTGACCCTCGTACTCTTTTTAAAACCTTCTCTGCTCTCCTTTGCCTGCGTTCCCCCTCACCTCCTTCAGACTTAACATCTGACGATTTTGCATCGTTCTTTGTAAAGAAAACGAACACCATAAGCAATCAATTCTCTGCGCCACCACCTCTTGACCACAGTCAATCCCCAGACACATGCTCGTTCCCCTCGTTCTCTCTCGTATCTGAAGAGGAAGTTTCCAAGGCAATTTCTTCTAACCACTCGACTACCTGTCCTCTAGATCCCATCCCCACCCATCTCCTCCAGGTCATCTCTCCATCAGTTGTACCCTCTCTGACTCACATTATCAACTCGTCCCTCACCACTGGCACATTTCCTACTCTCTTCAAAGAGGCCCGTATTACCCCACTACTAAAGAATCCTACTCTCAATCCTGCACTGTTAGAAAACTACAGACCGGTATCCCTACTCCCCTTCGTTGCAAAAACTCTAGAACGTGTTGTCTGTAACCAGCTCTCATCCTTCCTCATCCAGAACAACCTCCTGGACAGCAACCAGTCTGGGTTCAAGAGCGGTCATTCCACCGAGACTGGGCTGCTCTCTGTTATCGAAGCCCTGAGACTGGAAAGAGCTTCCTCTAACTCATCTGTTCTCATCCTACTGGATCTATCTGCCGCCTTTGACACTGTTAACCATCACATCCTGTCCACTCTCAAGGCTATGGGGGTCTCCGGAATGGTGCTACAATGGTTCAGCTCTTACCTCTCAGGTAGATCATTTAGAGTATCTTGGAGGGGTGAGGTGTCTGAGTCCCAACATCTCGACACAGGTGTGCCTCAGGGCTCAGTGTTTGGTCCGTTGCTATTCTCTGTATACATGACATCCCTTGGCTCTGTCATTAGGAAACTTGGCTTTCCCTATCACTGCTATGCGAATGATACACAACTCTACCTGTCTTTTCGCCCTGACGATCCGACTGTCTCTGCACGCGTCTCAGCTTGCCTAGCCGACATCTCACTCTGGATGGTTGCTGGTTCAATCCCAGCATCCACCACCAGTGTGTCCTTGAGTAAGACACTTTACTCCATGTTGCTCCAGGGTGATTGTCCCTGTAAGAAGTGCACTGTAAGTCGCTTTGGATAAAAGCGTCTGCCAAATGACTTAATGGAAATGGAAAATGGAAATGGATGAACGGCCATCACCTGCAGCTGAACCTTTCAAAAACAGAACTGCTTTTAATCCCGGCTGATATAAAGACTTATCACAACCTTTCCATTCAACTGGGCTCATCAACCATCACACCTTCCAGAGAGGCAAGAAACCTGGGAGTGGTGATCGATGATCAGCTCAACCTCACAGATCAAGTTGCCAGCACCGCCCGGTCCTGTAGATTCATCCTCTACAATATCAGGAAAATTAGACCCTTCCTATCAGAGCATGCTACGCAAGTCCTAGTACAGGCTCTAGTCCTGTCCAAACTGGACTACTGCAATGCCCTTCTGGGAGGACTTCCAGCTTGCACAAACAAACCTCTACAGATGATCCAGAATGCTGCGGCAAGAGTTATCTTTAATGAACCGAAGAGAGCACATGTTACTCCTCTACTCATTAAGCTACATTGGCTCCCTATAGTCGCTCGCATCAAATTCAAGACTCTGCTCCTGGCCTACAAGACCACCACTGGTTTGGCACCACCTTATCTTCACTCACTAATGCAGACATATGTACCCGCCAGATCCCTACGCTCTGCAAACGAACGGCGTCTTGTGGTGCCATCCCATAAAGGTAGAAAATCTCTCTCGCGCAACTTCTCCGGATCTGTTCCACCTATGTGGAATGATCTGCCTGCTGCTACAAGATCTGCAGATTCTGTAGCCATCTTTAAGAAATGCCTGAAAACCCATCTCTTCCGCCAACATCTTACTGTTCTGTTCTGACTCAAGTTTCTTCTCTACTCGTTTCTTCTCTACTCAAAAAAAAAAAAAAAAATGTATGGATGAATGTTTCTGTATACTGTGTTAGGCTATATGAAACCAGTCTTCTTTTTGATTGCATTTATGCTCTTGTTGTACTTATGCTGTCCTAATTGCTTCCATTACCTACCCCACTTGTAAGTCGCTTTGGATAAAAGCGTCTGCTAATGACTAAATGTAAATGTAAAAAAACTAGTGGTAGGCATAGATTAATTTTTTTAATCTAGATTAATCTAGATTAAAATGGCTCATTTGAATTCTGCCGAAGGCATTCAGAATATGTGTGCTACCCAAATAATGACTAAAAGTAAGTGTTTGAGAACGGGTTTCTCAAGCCAGGTGGCGCATTAGACCAGGGGCTCATCTCCTGTTTCTAAAATGCATCACAAATTGCTTGAGAAAGCTGTTCTACTATGATCATTTGTGATGAAAATTAAATTATGTTCAATATGATGTACTTGTGTTTACTTCCGCATTAGCTAAGGGATGCTTTGCGTTTAGGTGGTACTTGAGACTGGAAGAGCTCCTACAGTACATTTACATTTAGCAGACGCTTTTATCCAAAGCGACTTACAAAGAGTTAGGGAGCAACAAGCGATATGTCATACAGGAGCCATAATACATTAGGTGCCAATACAAAGTTACTGGTTTCAACTAAAGCTAGACCACAACCTGTTGAGAGAAAGTTCTTTTTTTTTAAACCAACTGTATGTAAACCAATTCCGGACAGTAAACCAATTCCACATTGAACAAGGTGCAAACAACCTTAGTCTTGTCGAGGTTTCCATTGGGAAGCTTCTTAAAAATACATTTTCCCTGAAGCAAACCCGGCGGCTTCATAGCTGCATCCATGTTAGCACGTCACGTTTGATGTGGTCATTTCACAGTAATGTTATGTTGTGTTCAGACCAAACGCGAATGGCGCGTCAAGCGCGAGTGATTTACATGTTAAGTCAATGCCAAGAGGCGATAGACCTACTTGCGGCGCGAATCGCGCGAATGAAGCCCTGGTTATGAGATGATGAGGCGCCGCGAATGACGCGAATGACGCGAGTTGAAAAATCTCTTTCTCGCCCCCTACAGTGCAATTCAGCTATGTGTACATCCGCGCTAAAATATCAAGGTGAAAGTCATCATAGCTTGCGTAGTATAGACCCAGCTCCCAACCCAACTTTGAGAATAGATTAACGGCGACATTTTTTTTATCGCGCGATAAAGAGTCTCACGTTAACGCAGCACGTTAACGCCGATAACGGCCCACCACTAAAAAAAACACAAAACTACTTAACAATTGTAGTAAAATATTAACAGTAAAAAATAACAGAGAATTTAAGTAATGGAAGTTTAAAATCTAAACATTTAAATCTCAAGAATAAATATTTACACAACAATCCTAATCCACAACAATCCATTGTAATTCAGTGTATTATACATTTATTTGAGAAGATTCTTTCATTTAAAGAGGTATGGTATACTTCTTTTTTAAGTGTATGTAAGCAGACGGGTACAGCCTAACACACAGCCTTGCAAAGTATACTTCCTTCAAATCAGAGGAGTACATGCGGGTTTAGACGCATGCGCATAACGGCATAAAGCAATACCTCTCCGTGCCTACAGGCGTCTGCTTTGCTTCTACTACCTTAAATCGATGCTCCCAGGACAAACGCATGACTGCAAGAAATGGAATGCGCATGTGCGACCTTCGTGTACTTTGTGATTAAAGAAATTCTGGTGGTGCGAGTACTATTTTGATGACATATTTTGTGCCACGCACACTCTACACTCGCGTAAAAAGGGAACTATATTTCAGGCTTTAGGATAAACCTTGGTAAACACCAGCAACCTGCTTTCCATCTATGTATTTTGTTAGCAATTTTAAAACATATTACAGTGGAAGATGAAACCACCAAGATATAAACTAATTAATTGTTGAGATATTTTGCATTGATGAGGTGATTGAAGACCGTTCATTCACCAGGATTGATGAATAGAAACGACAAAGAGCATTCTTTTTCTCTATGATCATGTTATCATTGACTGAACGCCCATTTTAATATCACCATATTATTAATATTATAAACTGTGTCCAGATGGGAATATTAAACATGTGTTTGAGAAATTTGTTTTGAAAATCTACCCTGAGAGATTGTCTACTTAATTAACTCATTTTGTGCATCAACAGTCAATATATCAATCAATAAAGCTTGTGGTTCTCAGTACTGGTCCTTAGTCCGTCTTATCAGACACGTTGAGTTCAGTTAACGGAGATCTCTGCATTTACATTTAGGCATTTGGCAGACCCTTTTGTCCAAAGTGACTTACAGTCCGCTTAAGGTATTCAATTGACCAATATGGCTGTTCTCTGGGAATCGACCCCACAACCTTTGCTGCTTCCACAATGATCTACCACTGAGCACAAAGCAAACAAACCTTCTGGAGGTACAGCACCATTCCTTTCAGCACGGCATAAAACGTCTTCCAGCTTCTCTTTCCCCAGGGAGCTACAAACACAAAGTACATGAGAATCAAACACAGATGCATGCACTTGTTTAAGTACAACCTCTTTACATTCTATCATTTTTATGTGTCCGGAAGGACATAGCAAACAATCTGATGAGATCATAAATGTCTAAACGAGATGAATACAACTTCAAATGAATAACAACAACACATAAGATATTACACTGTGTGCAAACTGAGTTCACCCCAGAATTTATTTTGGCTCTGTCTTCTGTCCAACGTTGCTTCAGTTTAGTGAGGTCGTGTGCATGTAAGCCCAGATGCATGGAGACTCTTAAAGGGGTCCCATGACATGGCTCAAACGAATAATATGGTTTGTTTAAGATGTAATGTAATGTGTATACACGTTTTAAGGTTAAAAAACACAGTATTTTCCACACACCGACTGTGTTTGTATCTCCTCTTTGCTCCGGCTTCTCTGAAACGCGCTGACTTTTTACGAAGCTCATCGCTCTGAAAAGAGAGGTGTGCTTTGATTGGCCAGTTGGTTAGTGCATAGTGATTGGTAGAGTACTAGAGCGTTTCACGGAAATGTAACGCCTCTTACCATATTTGGAGCATCAGGTTTCAAACCAATTGTACTATCAGGTGATAAAATGTCATCGGTACTTCCTTATAGCAATCGGAGGCGAATCTGATACGGAAAATGAAGATGATCAAGCCTATACATCAACTTTGCCTGTGCGACTTGAGCAGGATGTAAAGAATTAGTAAGGCTTTATTAAAACAATATTATGTTAAATGGTTAAAAACTAAATCTTACTGTTCTACCTTTTATATACGACGTTATAAAGACTAAAAACAAACAACCATATATATCATACAGAGTTTCTGTAAGATAGAAACAAGTGTTACGCCACGTCTCGTCGAGACTTCGCAAAGACAATAAATCCCATTATAAACACCACATTCGTTGCCTCTAGTTGGAACAATATTACTGATTATTAGGACTTATGTTGTCTTTTTTCACGCTGCGCACATGTCTGCATTTGAGGATCACAAAAACACGACAAACTTAACCCGCGTTAGTCCTTAGCATTCCCTTTTACAATGACAATATACTTGCAGGCTGCAAATCTGAAGCGCCTGTCATGCGAAGTTGTAATGGTTTTTAACCAAAGCTTTCGTGCATTACCAGTCTTGATATCTTACAGGTTTGTGAAGCAATCATCTGTGAAATGCGCTGCACAAACTTGAGTATTCGGATTGTACATTCTGGAACAGTGTTGTAAATAAAATAAAACTATTAATTTTTAGTTGTCTCATCTTTTGGAATGGCAAACAAAGAAGCTTTCTTTTCGCGACGAAACAAACAGGGTCTCCACGACATGGCTGCGGCAGCAACGATACAATGAGATTTTGGGACCCAAACGTAAGCGCAAGTTAGGTGGGGGTACTTGTAAATCTCATTGTATCGTGGCTGTTGCAGCCATGTCGTGGAGACGCTGTGTGTTTGACCAAGTCATACCACGAAATGACATACATTGTTGGGGTGTGGTAACACGAGTCGTTTCAGGAAGGTCTGGTTAATCAATCGCTTTTAGATAGAATGCATCTTTTGTTTCAACACTTTCATTTTTGCAATTTTACATGTCTATGCATGCATGGGCAACTTATAACACACCAAAGACACAAAAAACACGTATTCGCACCATATGACCCTTTTTAGTTAAGAAAACCCTTGGCTTTGGGCTTAGAGTACCCTTAATAAAACGTAGCAGAAAACGTGAGGTTCACTTAAGGCTGTCCCTTAAGTATTCACCCTTCATTGCTAAAGTGTTAAGTTCTGTTATGTGTTACGACACAGATTTTACATTATTCTTTTACCTTAAAAAAAAGGTACCAATACAATCCATAAAGACTCAAACACGTTGAGCGCTATCACGTGTATCATATGTACGTAAATTGAAGAGGAAATAACTACGCCCATTCTCAGAGATAGAAATACTCCCATTAAGCCGTTTTAGTCTCCAAGAAAGTTTAAGGGTATTTGTCTTTTGTATATTTATCTAAAATAATATTGTACGCAACAAAAATGTTTTAGTAGCTGTTATGCTCCAATTGTGGTCAATTGTAGGTATGTTCTATATCAGGGGTTTTCAACTGGTTCTGTGCCAGGGACCACCATTCTGACTAACAAGTAATCAGCGGCCCACTATTGTATGTGTATGTACGTATATGTACGTATATGACGTTGGGGACGCAAAACACAACGTTAGCAAAGCATAAGATAGACCTGATAGGTGCAAAGCTAGCCTATCCTGTGTCAGTTTGAATCTCAACTGAAACTCAAATTATTTTAAATATTTTCATTAAATTTATTATTCACACCAATGCGCAAATATTCTGGAAATGTTTGGAAAAATAAATTTTTGATTCCTTTCAGTTTCAGCCATTCGCTTGTAGATTTGTTGGTGTGCTGGGGATCGTTCTCCTTTGCACGATTTTTAGAAAACACGCTGAACAAATTTGCTCAGTCCTGTGTGTGTCAAACCAGTGCAAATCATCATCTGTCCACGTACTGTATGTGAGTATGAGATGTTGTGTCAAGTTCCTGGAGCTCCACTGGTGGAGTGTTCTATTAGAAGTGTCAGAGGTCGTGGCTTCGATTCCCAGGGAGATAAGACACTCAAATTGCAATAACATAAACATTTGAAGTTACTTTGGATAAAAGTGTATGACAAATGTGTAATAGTTCTTGTCAAACACAGATGCACACTGAATTATGACCAAACATCTTTCCTCTTGTCTGTCCTAGGGACAAAGTGTTGTCTTTATTCATTCTGCCACTGTATAACAATGGACTTCAAATTGTTTGGAAATATTCATATAATGTTTGCAAGGTTAAAAAAGCAAGAACTGCTTCTCCAAGACCATTGCTGATGAGTTTCCACCTTGGTATTGTGATAACGCACTTCTAAATACTCCAGTCGAAACTTCTGCCTTTACACCATGGATTTCCCCCCCTTAAATAAATGATACACACAGTATAATATATCATGTGTTTTTTGTCCATCTGATGCTGTATTTACCAAATGATCGGACCTGCTAAGGACAAGGTGCTATTTATTATCATGTCCTGATACATTAACTCATAGAACCCAAAGAGGATCTACTTTTTTTTCACATGGCCATATAAATATATATATATATATATTTATATATATATATATATATATATATAGAGTATGTATAGCACTCTTAAATTCACACAGCAACTTACTGCGTTTGCCATCGACGTCCGCCTGTGCTTTGCGTTTCAAAAAGCCTTTCTGGAACACAGTGGCTCTCTTGTTGTGAGGAAGATCTTGGAACGGGTTACTCTTTGAACGCAGAGATCCATCCTGATCTAAATCTTGCTCAAGTGTCATGGACTTGGCCAGAACATCATCCTCTCTAGAAACAGAGAAACATCAGATGCACAGGAGAGCAAAGCTTCAGTAGAAATCACTGTTGAACTGTGTTTACTCACATGGCCCACCGCAGCGGATCACTTTTGATGGAGTTGTACAGACTCTGAAAATGAACAGAATAAATTAATTCTATACTCTGTGATTTATACCGACGTGTGAATTAAACAGAACTCTGAACGTGAAGAGGAGTCAGCATACAAACCTTCAGACTGTCCTTAGTGAAATTCTCTCCACTGTTCATTCCTTCCAGGTTGGATATAAATTCAGCCAGGGTCATGGGCTTGCCAACATTCTGATCAGACAGATGAAAACAGAGTCAACAATTACACTTCCAAATCAGAAGGAACAAATCAGATGAATTTCAGGGAAACACGTCCAGGTCATGTTTGAGCTGAAATATGACCTGCACATGTTACACAAGGCTTGTTACTTGTCCATGCAGGTCTGTGTTGAGCAGCATTATGGCACAGGTGAGCGTAAGAACGGCTCCAGACGAAGAGAAGGTGTCAGGATTGCACTGCTGGAACCGGCAGGAAAAATGCTGCAAGACTCGTTCTCGCTCCTGAGTTTCACCGATCAAAACCACCACCTTCAGAAATGACCTGAGAGTCATGTAAAAAAAACACTTCATTATTAAACACTCATTGTGTCCTTGTGTCCATTGTGCCATGTACATCTTCATATGAACAATGTCGTTTGTGTACTGAATCTGTGCAATGCTGAGTGTGCCACAGTGGATGAGTGGGTTGAACAAACCATCCACCTGTGGTATACTCTCTTCTGTTATCGTGAGCACCGGATACATAAAGTTTCTAAGGTCAAATGGTCTTGCACTGCTCCCTGCTCATGCTGCGCTGTTCCATCTTCATGTGCACAATGGGCCTCATTCATGAAACAATAGCACAACACATTTTTGTACATTTTCGGATTCATGAAAATGTTCGCACTTTCAAAATGTTAGTCGTTACAAAATAAATGTACACCTGCTCTCTACAACGTGTAAACGGTGCGTATAATATTCAAACGTTCTGTGAACTTTAAGACAAACTAATGACACTGCATTATGATGTACTATGTATCATATTGATACTGATAAATCACAGCAACCAACGCTTCTCTGGAATAACGTGCAGTGCCTCCAAAGCGTTCTCAATCGCCACTGGCTGGTCATTTTCAGAAGAGCACCAGTATTATTTCGGCTGGCTAAAAAAACACTTCGGTGGACACACTTCAATTGATTAATTTATTGTTAGGAATATAGCCTATTCTTTTATGCATATATGCAATATAACAAGCCAAACCAGAGCAAGAAGTCCAAAGGATTCCAGCACTAGATACGTCATTTGCATAACATTATTCTTAGCCGTGGACTATGTTGGGTGTAACTAGTTACTGTCTTTTAATTACTTTTACCTTGAAAAAGTAAAGTAAGGGATTACTCTTATTTCTACTGTTATTTCATTACAGTTAGTTTTGATGTAATTAAACTAAATACTTTGTGGAATACATGCATGTGCAATAGTGTATTGACATCAAAATTCAAAGTCTAACTTTATAATCTGTGCTTTAATGTATTATTCTCACATTTGTAATACTTTGGTCAGTTAATAATATTATTTATTTGAATGAATTAAATAAGCCGTTTCATGTCTATCCTTGAATTACTTTACTAATCAAGGTTGATGTAGGATATAGAAAGTAATTAGTAATGAGTAACTAAATACTTTTTGGACAGAGTAATTTGTACAGTAATCTTATTACACTACTGAATATGTAATGAGTAACTAGTAATGAATTACTTTTTCAGAGTAACTTACCCAACACTGGGCGTGGATTATGCTAATTGTGAGTGAGTAACGAATTATTGTAACCCATTAACATACACACATTTTTCTATCAAATCTGACGTTCACAAAGTATTTATGAGTCCGAAGAAAAGTTTTTCGGTAACGTAAGTTTTACACGCAAGGTTTTACTTTGGGAATTATTTGCGAATGTTTCATGAATGAGGCCCAATGTCTTTTGTAACACTGCACTATTGTACGTTGGATATATGTACAGTATTTATGTAAAGTTCTTTTGTATTTGTGCAGTTAGATTACTACTGTACATGTATAGCGTATGAAAGTATATAGATAACTATAGTGTATGTACTGTCTCTGTATAAGATATAGTGTAGACTACCATTGCATATGTAGTTAGACCACCTACTTCAGCAGTTAGGTAGGTGTACGTTTTATGAGTGTTTTATACGTTGTTTATTTCCTTATATCCCTATATGTAACACCGTGGTCCTGAGAGATACGACATTTGGTTCCACTGTATGTTCCCACATTTAGCAGAACGTAAATAAAGCTCACTTGAATACATGAACACTTGAAATGTGTAAACTTGGAATAAGACATGAAATAAGATATTACCGCAGAGCTTGCTCCAGACTTTGATTGGTGAAGTCAAAATATTTCAGGTACTCTTCCCCAACAGCATGACTGAAGTCATTGCTAAAAAGGGGTAAACGGGTTAGGATTTTGTACTTTCACAAAACAACATCAGAGTAACAGATGAACACTTACTCTTTGTCCAGATGTCTGACCACATCTGTACGCTTAAAACCATCCAACCTGTAGAGCCTCTCAGCCAATCGTTGAGCCTCGGCCCGATCCAGCACCTTAACACTACCATCTATATGGTGACAGACCGTGTCCAGGACAGTCTCCTGCACACACCCCTCCCTCATAACATCATTCGGGACATGATTTACCTCCTCATCTGTTACTACACCATGTTGTTTCTGGTCATCCAAATATCCTGTTTCACCTGAACACTGTGGTTCTTCTGTCGGGTCTAATGATTTCATCTGTAATGGCTCGCGCTTCTCATTATCTAAACATTGTTTCTCCTCCGGACTCATGAACTGTTCTGAGGACTGATTCTCCTCCAGATTCATGAACTGTTCTGAGGATTGTTTCTCCTCCGGACTCATGAACTGTTCTGAGGATTGTTTCTCCTCCGGACTCATGAACTGTTCTGAGGATTGTTTCTCCTCCGGACTCATGAACTGTTCTGAGGATTGTTTCTCCTCCGGACTCATGAACTGTTCTGAGGATTGTTTCTCCTCCGGACTCATGAACTGTTCTGAGGATTGTTTCTCCTCCGGACTCATGAACTGTTCTGAGGATTGTTTCTCCTCCGGACTCATAAACTGTTCTGAGGATTGTTTCTCCTCCGGACTCATGAACTGTTCTAAGGATTGTTTCTCCTCCGGACTCATGAACTGTTCTAAAGATTGTTTCTCCTCCAGACTCATGAACTGTTCTGAGGATTCTTTCTCCTCCGGACTTATGAACTGTTCATAGGATAGTTTCTCCTCCGGGCTCAAGATCTGTTCTGAGGACTGTTTCTCGTCCGGACTCATGAACTGTTCTGAGGATCGTTTCTTGTCCAGACTCATGAACTGTTCTGAGGATTGTTTCTCCTCCAGACTCAAGAACTGTTCTGAGGATTGTTTCTCATCTGGACACATGAACTGTTCAGATAATTGTTTCTCATCCAGACTCATGAACTGTTCTGATGATTGTTTCTCGTCCAGACTCATGAACTGTTCTGAGGATTCTTTCTCCTCCGGACTTATGAACTGTTCATAGGTTAGTTTCTCCTCCGGGCTCATGATCTGTTCTGAGGACTGTTTCTCGTCCGGACTCATGAACTGTTCTGAGGATCGTTTCTTGTCCAGACTCATGAACTGTTCTGAGGATTGTTTCTCCTCCAGACTCAAGAACTGTTCTGAGGATTGTTTCCCATCTGGACACATGAACTGTTCAGATAATTTTTTCTCATCCAGACTCATGAACTGTTCTGATGATTGTTTTTCGTCCAGACTCATGAACTGTTCTGAGGATTTTTTCTCATTCAGACACATTAACTGTTCTGAGAATTGTTTCTCGTAGGAACTCATGAAATGTTCTGTCTGTTTTAATGGGTGTCTTTCAGATGTTCTCCTTGCCATTTCAGCCTCTGGTGGTTCAGAAGGTTTTTCTGGTTGTGTTGGCTTTTTTTCTATTTCTTTCATTTGATCGGAAAATTGTTTCTCTTCTGAACTTACAGGACCAACACGGTTTGCTGGCTGGTCTTGTTGATTTTGCTGATCGGAGAGGTCACCTGACTCCTCTGAATGTTTCAAAGTCTCGTTCAGCTTCATTTCTATCACTGTAACAGGTGTTTTTGCGGGTTCTTTATCCATCTCAGGCTCTAGATTAGACGTTTGCCGTTCGAAGTGGAGATCTTTCTCTTTTTGTTCCAGAGGTTGACCAGGTCCTTTAATCTGAACCAAGAAAGTTATTTTCTGCTGAAGGCTCCCTGCATTCAATGATTTGCCATTGGTTTCAGCAATGCTTTTTTCAGTCCATTCTTCTGTTTGCTTTTCAATCTCTGGTCCCTCCACACCTGGATATGAGCTTTGGGAAGTCTGTTTGGGAGGAACTAAGATGTGTGGTTTCTTCTCGTTTGAGGTCAAACCTGCACAGCAATCTAACGAAAAACAGCACAGACCAACAGAATTTATAAAGAACAGTACAGGATTTCTTAAAAGTGGCTTTTCATGAATTGAGAAAAAGCCTTTCAGGACTTCATTAGTTCAAATGCATTGTTTGATCTCACTAAGAATCTAACAACTGACAGGAAATTGAAGTGCACATGTTCACAGTTTTAGATTTAAGTAACAGGACCTACAAAGAAATAAGAGGAAGCCAAATCGACCAAGTCAGCGAATGGCTCAGACTGGCAGTGAAACATTCACAGCGAAAAACGTATGGTTGTTTCACTATCTTCATACTATTACAAGTATGACTCACTAAAACATCATGTATGATTTGAAGCACTTTTGTTGTTGAAAAAACATAGTTTAGGTGAAAACCATCAAGTAGTTATGCATTGACACGTTACCTTCAATTGAAGATCCCATGTGTGTTTTAGTATATAATTCCTGTGAAAAGCATCAGATTCATTTATCAGACAGATTGAGATTGATAATTTAATGCAAACTCAAATCTAGATTTAACAGCGTTTGAATAACGATGATAAATAGGCAAATTTAAGTAATCAACAAAATTTTACATTTGAAATGTTGCTGAAAGTAAATGCACAACATTTATCATGTAACTTATCACAGTTTTAAAAAGTAGGACACCAGTTACTGATACAAGCACCCACGTACCAGACAAACCACAAGGCTCATCCGGTTTAACTTACATACCTGGGAAGAGACAATTTCATTCGGTAAAGTGACGGCTGGTTGTTGTTCAGTTTCAACTAAGAAATCAACAATGCCTTCCTGATTTGGAACATAACTGAGTTCTGTGGAGGATAGAGAAAAGGTCCAGTCGAACTCGGATCCGACACTGAAGTCCACTTTATTCCCAGATCCAGTGTGGCATTGAGAAGACAGAGGTTCTGCTGGGGTCTCTGGGATGTCCCACTGCACAGTAGCATAAGACAAGGAAGCACAGGGCACAGTGACGGGAAACACAGTCAAAGAAGACGTATGTTCTGCCAGATCTGTTGGATCATTATCTCTCTGACTGGTGTCTTTCTTCAAGAGTTCTTCATTTTCCTGGTTTAACCTGTCCATGTACTGCTTGGCCTCCAGGTAAGGTTCAGATTCTTCATAGTCCTCAATATTCTCCATCCTCTTCTCCATAAGATAGATATGGAAAAGTTTATCTTCAGTCTTTATCCTCTGTGATGAACAGGGCGTCCATTTTGAGACCAACGTTTAGAAACAGTTTACTCTCACGCCAACACTCAGTTAACAGGCTCTTAGAGACACTAGAAAACATGCGTTCATGTTTATTGATGATCATTCAATTGATAGTCATACATTCTGTGAAAGTGGAAAAAAGATGAGACAAAAGGAAAGTGAACAATCATAAAAAACACGTAAATGGAAACACGTGGATTAACACAAATAAAGCATTAAGAGATGTGATGAAGAGTCGTTTTTATGTTTTAGATTATTATGTATTTCTCATACTTTTAATTCAAATACACTGACATGTGCAATCATTTATGCTTAAATCTCATTTATATGTATCGGTCTTGTACACATTTCTTGTTCTGATAACAAATAGTAAATTTCATGGTGGTTATAAAGAAGCTCACCTCAGCTTTGTCCTTCAGCAAACATCTCTGCACTTACACGGGCGGATGTGCACTGCAATGAATTTTACTGAACTGAGGAAGAGAGGCACTTCCTGACCACAAACAACTTCTCAAGAGAGAGAGAGAGAGAGAGAGAGAGAGAGAGAGAGAGAAAGAGAGAGAGAGAGAGAGAGTCTTCTATTTGTTTTCATTGTAATATAATGACATGAGCAATATTTGCATATGGCAATAGAGTTAAGTATTTGTCATGTCAATAAAGCACACCACTGAATGCCCTTTGACATACACAGAGAAATAAAGAATAATGAGTCTCTATCAGTGAGCTATCACAGTGAGATAACACACTCATGAGTTTCTTTAACCGAACTTCCGGTCGTTCACCTCACACTTCCTGTGTGCCACAGACTGACATCAGAGGAGAAGCGCTGTTGCCTTTATTTAAATGTCCACAAACAACGCGTGTTTCTGTCATTATAACACATGATCTATGTGGGTCAGACACTACATGTTGAATCTAACATTCTAGACACGTTTAGACATTATTTACAACAACTGAATCGCAGGGACTGAAGATAAACGGGAAAGAGACGGACAATAATTGCTGTTAAACATGTTTTAGGGGTTTTGTAAGCAGCTGAATGAATCATTCATCAGAACATGTGAGACTGATCTCCAGCTTTAATGCACTTAACTTATGGCACATAAATGAAATAAATGATCATCAACCTGTGTACTTATTTACCCATTTAAATGAAAAAAATAAACTACATAAAATGTGATGGTTTGTTGTTCTGAACAAAAGGCAAAACCCCCGCAGCAACAACATTTCTCACATCATAGCAGGTGAGACAACAAATATTTACACGATTACCTCTGTTCAAGTCTCTAGAATTAAATGTAATTTGACTCACCCGCACATTTCTTTAATAAAACAGCGCCGTTGTCATGAATTAAAAACTGATGTGGGTTTAAAGACATGCGACGATCTGATTGGCTCGTGGCGAAGCCGGAAATCGCTTGAGCCCCGCCCACCCGTGCACAGGTGTACAGAAGAGAATTCTTCACTCCTCCAAACATTACCAACACATCTTTCTTCGAGCACTACAGAGAACAGAGCACCAGAACAATTATTTTACTTTAAACAATGAAATATCTCGTAATTTTACATTGTTTATAACAATTTCTACATAATATCGCAAATTGTACTTTTTAAATATCTTAAGCTGTACACGTAAACATGCGTGTAGTTTCGAAACAACTGGCCCATTTATGTATGTATATATAATACTACAAATATATTTTAACCAAGATGGTTTGTGTTTGTGTGTGTGTGCGTGTGTGTGTGTGTGTTTGTGTGTGCGTGTTTGTGTGTGTGTGTGTGTGTGTGTGTGTGTAAGCTCTGTTTTCTGTTGCTGCCATCTGCTGGTCAGAGAGATGAAATCCTGTAGCAGCTCCGCGAATCTATTTGAGATTCCTGTGCACTATTAAAATGATCCTCACTCACATATGTAACCTTTATAAAAAATACATTTAGAGTAGAATGTACGACAACCAAGTAAATGTACGAGTTTATCACCGGTTGTAACAATGTTTGGAATAAATATGCGATAACATGTTTTCCTGTAGCTCAGTGGTAAGAACATTGTGTTAACAACACAAGGTTGCGAGCTCGATCCCAGGGGATTACAAATACCTATGTAAAATGTATAAGATAAACGAATGTAAGTCCCTTTGGATAAAAGCTTCTGCCAAATGCAAATGTAAATGCAACATTTTATCAGTTGCGTGGGGAGTAAAATGATTATACTGGGATCTTCAGATACAAAATGCGATGATGAGTTTTGCTTTCAAAGCTAAACAGAAGCTATAAACGATCAATGAGTCGACATAGTCTGCCCAACCAAACAGCTGATGCAGGTCAGCCACACTCTCGTACACATCTACAGTCTGCTGAAAGGGTCGGTAGCGATAAGTTCACCTCTCTCTGGTGACCTGTCCTGGTTTCTTCACACCACAACACTATCTGCTTGCCTGTGCGGAGGCTCAAGAGGTTTGGTCTTCCTCACAAAATCCTCAAGAGCCGCACCTTGGTAGCAATGAATTCATGAAGTTTTTTACTGAGAAAATCGAAATAATACGAGACAACATAGCTAAAACCAAACCTCCAAGTGTGTCGGAAGAATTAGTTTCAACCGTCACCCAAAAAGAAAAGCTAGAGTGTTTTTCTCCTATAAATCAGGAAGATTTAATTAAAATTATTGCAACATCCAAACCGACGACATGCTTATTAGACCCCATTCCAACTACTTTATTAAAAGAGTTACTACCTGCTGCAATTGAGCCCATTTGTAACATAATCAACTCATCAATTAATCTAGGACATGTCCCAGGACCCTTTAAGCTGGCTGTAATTAAGCCTCTTATCAAAAAACCAAACTTTCACCCCAATGAACTTGAAAGCTATAGACCGATTTCAAATCTCACGTACTTGTCTAAAATACTAGAAAAAGTAGTGTCAACTCAACTGTGTACCTTCCTACAAAATAATGACATGCACGAAAAGTTTCAGTCCGGCTTTAGACCGTATCATAGCACTGAAACTGCGCTCGTTAGAATTACAAATGACCTTCTTATTGCATCAGATAAAGGTAACATATCACTCTTAGTCCTGCTTGACCTTAGTGCTGCTTTCGATACTGTAGACCATAAAATACTACTAGATCGTTTACACATTTATATCGGTATTCAGGGACAGGCACTACAATGGTTCAGATCTTACTTAACAGACAGATATCAATATGTCCATTTAAAAGGGAAATCGTCATATCTTACGCAAGTAAATTATGGATTACCTCAGGGATCGGTTTTAGGACCCTTGCTTTTCTCCATATACATGCTGCCCCTCAGCAACATTATTAGAAAACATGAAATTACCTTCCACTGTTACGCAGATGATACTCAGCTATATATCTCATCAAGACCAGATGATTCCTTCAAACTATCCAAACTGGCAGAGTGCATCGAGGACATAAAACATTGGATGACTAGTAATTTCCTTCTTTTAAACTCTAACAAAACAGAAATATTACTTATAGCACCAAAAACACGTAAACAGAATATCTCCGATTACAGCCTGCAAACTGAAAGCTGCACTGTTACTCCAACAAATACAGTTAAAGACCTAGGCGTTATATTAGACGGCAACCTGTCATTTAAAAATCACATCTCAAATATCACAAAAACAGCCTTCTTCCACCTTAGAAATGTTTCCAAGCTACAAAATATTTGTATGTGTTGCTGACGCAGAAAAGCTTATTCATGCATTTGTGACCTAACGACTTGACTATTGTAATGCTCTACTTAGTGGCTGTCCTGTATCATCGATAAACAAACTACAGTTAGTTCAGAATGCAGCTGCCAGAGTTCTTACTAGGTCAAGATCACATAACCCCAGTTTTATCATCTCTTCACTGGCTACCAATAAAGTATCGTATTGATTTTAAAATTCTTTTAATTACATACAAAGCCTTAAACGGTTTAGCCCCTACCTACTTAACCGAGCTTTTATCACGTTACAAACCAACACGCTCTCTAAGATCTCAAAACTTAGGACTTTTGACAACACCTAGAATAACTAAATCCACCAAAGGGGGTCGAGCTTTCTCATACGTAGCACCTAAACTCTGGAATAGCCTTCCTGATATTCGAGGGTCAGACACACTCTCCCAATTTAAATCTAGATTAAAGACACATCTTTTCAGCCAAGCTTTCACTTGATGTTTAGTTAATGAACAGCAGCTACGTTAATCATTCTCTTTATTCTCTTTCCGCCTCTGCCTCGGGATGCCTATCCCGAGGTAGGAAGAAGTTCCACCATGTCCAGACGACCGACAGATGCCCAACCCCAATTTGAGATTACGCCAGCTACAGCTGCAGACTGACTGGGATCCCGGTTTGAGTCTGGTTTCTCCCGAGGTTTTTTCTCCATTAATCAATCATTGGAGTTTGGGTTCCTCACCACAGCAGGGCAGTGTTGGCCTGCTCACCGGGAGACTGCATTTATTTATTTATTTAGAAATGAGATATTATTTATTAGAATGATCTTACTCGTTGTATAAATACAATGCACTGTGCTGTGGTCACAGCCCTGATAGCACACATACATCTGGCTTACGTCTATTAGACATCTGCAAGACATCTAAAATGTATAGTTTGCTCATCTGCAATACGTTTCAGAGATGTCTGCTGTCAGACATCATATAGACCTCTAGAAGATGTCTGTATGATGTTTATGATTTAGAATGGATGTAAAGCTGCTCTTTCTAAGATGTTTAGAAGATGTTTGTTTACGCAGCATATCTTTAACAGATGTATTACAGACGTTCAGACCTCTCCGAGACTAATGCAGATGAGCAAACTATGTATTGCAGATGTAAATGCAGACGTCAAATAGACGTAAAACAGATGGATTTTGCTATCTGGGAGCTAACCCAACCCCAGTCACTGTTGTTACAGACTAACTTAAATGTTAGAGTATCTTTAAATATTCCCCAAGCTGACATAGCTGTATACAATTGTATTCGAAATATTTTTCAACGTTTCATTCTTTCTGTCTCTGTATTACTTTGCCTTTTGATTTTAATTTATATTATAATATGACAGTATGTTGTACATACATAGTAGATTGTAGGTTGTAGTAGTAGGTATAGTAGGTTGTACATTCTTAGTAGAGTCCTGGTGAACTTCTATCGCTGCACGATAGAGAGCATCCTGACCAACTGTGTCACAGTCTGGTACGGGAACTGTTCTGTTGCTGAGCGCAAGGCACTGCAGCGGGTGGTGAAAATAGCCCAGCGCATCACAGGAACTAGACTCCCTTCCATTGAGTACATCCAGAAGAAAAGCTGTCTGCGTCGAGCTCGCAGCATTCTCAAGGACTCCTCTCACCCCGTTCATAGACTGTTTACTCTCCTGCCTTCCGGTAGGCGCTACAGGTGCCTCCGGGCAAGAACCAGCAGACTAGGAAACAGCTTTTTTGCCAGAGCTGTTTCATTATTGAACTCTGATCCCCACTGATTCCACTAACCCTCATAACTTTAACTTTAATGCTGCTACTACATTGTTTACATTGCACTACAGGGCTGCCATCCATGACTGAACTGTACACACCAGTACTTCATGTTATCTGCTCTACCGGACTGTTTACACACACATAGCATCATTTGCACTCTATACTGCTCACTTGCACACCAAGAATATTACACTGAATGCTCATTTGCACTAATGGACTACTTCAATAACTGCATTACCTCATCTACTGCACTGTAACTTTAATAGCTAATGTCTGTAATGAATGCACACTTAAGTCACTTGCACTATTGTATTGTCTATATTGTTATCTGTTCATAACCACCTGTACATTGATGTTCACAGTATATAGCCTTCTGTATATATTGTCCATAGTACATACCGACTGTCATATTGTCATAGAACATTATTATTCCCCTAATATTGTATTCTGTATTTATTCACTCTGTATATCTGCACTTGCTAATTGCACTTCTGGTTAGACCTAAACTACATTTCGTTACACTGTACTTGTATATGTGTAATGACAATAAAGTTGAATCTAATCTAATTTAATCTAATCTAATTCCTTTGGATTTACAGTATAAGCATTTGAATGTACATTTGTAACGTAATCTTTATTTTTTGCACATTTTATCTGCACAAATGACAGAAAACTTGAAAGTAAATCATGACTTAAAGTACAACAAGAACATTCCAATTCAGTTCAACTTGATTTCCGTAACTTGCTGCTACCGACTGTAGTTCTCCTCCAGCTCGCGCGGGGGCGACGGCGCGTCAGGCATCGCATCGCGTCTGTTTCCGTCTCTGACTGCGGCTCTGTCTGTGTGTCAAAATGGCGAAATTCGGTGATTTAAAATCCTTTCTTGAATCTTCATTAAATGAGATTTTCCGCGCGACTGTCAGCGATATTCTGGATTCAGTGGATCAAACTCTGACGCAATATCGGCGCAAAATGCAGCGAATTGAGTCTGAAAACGAAGATTTGAGAAAGCGACTGTGTGCAAAAGAGGAAACGACAAAGCGCGTCAAAACAGGTGCGAGAAAATAAAAAGATGAATTAATAGCACATTTCCGATACACTACTGCGTCATTATATCATAACACAATGTTATCATTTAAATCAGGCATGACGTGCATAATGACACACACACGACGTTCTTATTAACATCATTATTCCCATTTTTTGACAAGCACGTTAGGTTTAGAATGCAGTTTTATTTATTAATTATGTTATTTTTTCGGGATATCAGGCATCGTTTTCATTTCTCCAAAGATTTTAGATGTTTTTCATCTTATTTATCACAATGTTAATGTTTTGTCTTTTTTTCTTTGCTTTTAGAGAATGAAGAGGATGTTGTGGCTCAGTTCACTGAAGATCTGTTTCCATCCACACGTCTAAGTGAACACAGATATCAAACTAAGATCACCAGAGATTTACAGACCAACAGATCCCAAAGCCCACAGGAGTGTTCCACAAATACACGTGTGACTCTAAAGCCTGACCCTGATGCTGAGGACGGCCGTGCGGTTGATCTGTCCATGTCTCACACTTCACCTAAACACACATATAAAGATATTGAAACTGAGCAAGATGCGGAAGGTTGCGTTGATTTTAAATGTCCTCGGGAGATGCTCGATGACTACGACAGTAATGTTAAAGTCACCATAGTGTCAGATGAGATGTATTGTGTTGGTGAGGACGATGACCACAGAGCAGATGGTCATTCAGAGGATGAAGCACGGGATCCGTACGAGACAGAACCACAGAGTCCAGACGTATTTTCAGAGGAAGGGTTTTCTGGGATATTCCAGGTGACAGAATCTCCGCCAAAATCGCAAGCATTCACACTGAAGTCGACTTACAATTGCAGTCAGTGCAATAAGAGCTTCAAGCATGAAGCGTCACTCAACATTCACTTGAGAGCTCACTTGAGCAGCGAGAAGCCGCTCATCTGTAGCTATTGTGGAAAGGGTTTCGACCGAGCCGATATCTTTAAGAACCATCTGCGCACACACACTGGAGAAAGACCCTTCGCCTGCGACCTGTGCGGCAAGAGCTACGGCCATCAGAGCCAGCTGCGCATACACAAGAGGATTCACACGGGCGAGAGGCCGTACTGTTGTTCATACTGCGGAAAGCGATTCAACGAACACAATCAACTCAAAGTCCATTTACGGACCCACACGGGCGAAAGGCCGTACAGCTGCAGCGTGTGCGCCAAGACCTTTTCCAACGCCGGCAATCTCAAGAGTCACCTGAGGGTCCACACCGGAGAGAAGCCGTACAGCTGCGGCCAGTGCGGCAAGAGCTTCAATGGAATGGGAGACCTTAAAACTCACTTCAGGATCCACACAGGCGAAAAGCCGTACCAGTGTGAACTGTGCACAAAGACGTTCAGCCAGGCCGGACATCTGACCATCCATAAGCGCATGCACACGGGAGAGAGGCCGTACAGCTGCGACGAGTGCGGCAAGCGCTTCACTGTGGCCAGCAGTCTGAAACTGCACCAGTTAACTCACACCGGAGAAAAACTACACAACTGCTCGCATTGCGACAAGAGCTTCAGCAGAGCGTGTCACCTGAAGAGACATGAGCTGGTCCACACCAAAGAGAAGCTCTACTCCTGTTCGCACTGCGGCAAAAGATACAGCGACCAGTCTTCAATGAAGAAACACCAAAAACAACACGAGACGGAAACACAGCAATGTGAAGACACTCGCAGCGCTGCTCAACACTTAACAGAGTAGACACCAGGAATCATCGTCATGATCTGGAAAACATGTTGTGATAATATCGACAAATACATGACATGTGTACAAACACTGTGGTCCTGATTCCTCAGCAGTGATGTTTGTTGTAATATTTTGTTGAGAATAACACAACACACAATTTTTTGTTGGCACTTGCCTAATATAGATAATATAATCACAGTTTGTAATTAAACGAGCTATAACATAATTTATTTGTGGCATCCTAACGTGTGCATGACATGCTACTCATCTAACCAAACCAGGACTGTAATGAACATTCAGCGCTACATTTCTCCTCTTAGCAGAATGAAAAACAAATAAGAAACTAGAACCCTTATCTTTTCATGACGGATGTTAATGATGATTTATTCTAATCAACAATAAATCCTATTTATCCTGCACAATACAAATGTCTTGGGTGTATTCTTGACTATTAATGTTGATTATTATTATTCTAGTTGATGTATTCGTGTTGTAGCTACAACAAGGTACTTCAGGCAAAACTGTGATTTTTAGTGAATCTTTTGCTTAATGGAGATCTTCACACTTTGTTGATGTATGATATTATAATTAAGGTCCCATTTATTGAGTGAAGAGCAGCCTGTTGGTTATCTATCAATTATGCTAAATATATTTTTTAGATTAAAGCTGGCAGAAGCTGGACAGCATGTGTAAAGTGTTCATTGTTTTAATCTTTGTGAATATTTACTCACATACATATACATCACAACAATAGAAATGAGTAAAAGTGTTTAAATGTATTAGCAGCCGCTGAAGGGGCAGAGTGGGAAGCTAATTGGGGGAAACTAAATACATGTACCCATGTTATTACCTCTTTAATTTACCTCGTAAATTTATTACCTCTTCCCCATATGCAAAATTTGAATAATTTAAATCATATAAGAGGGATCTACGTTTATTTATTCCTGTTCTGAGTAAGCTATTTCACATAAGAGACGTTTACTCCACAAAACAAACTGACTGAAAATGTACAAATTGCTGCACTGGAAATATCTCTGATGGAAGTGGAGGTGCAGCGCAGAGATCCCTCCATTACAAAGACTTAAGATATCAAGAGCTTCAGAAGAGCATGTCACCTGAAGAGACACGAGCTGCTCCACAGCAGAGAGAAACAAAACCTCTCATGAAAAATACTGGACAGAAACAACAGCAATCTGTCTTTAAACTAAAAATATAAATGACCGACCCTAAAACGAAGAAAACTACTGACCATCCACAGATTCGATTGACATGTATTCAATGTGTATTCTGAACAAAAGTTAGTCTCATGACCTTATGAAGTATTCTTCAATGAGTTATAGTAGGCTTCCAGGATTATTCATACATTTATAAACATAAGCATATAGCAAAACAACAAACTCATTTTGATATCCTTACATTACCAGTTCAATTTAAAGTGCAGCTCATATTTACTCAATATAAAATAAATCAACAAAATGAAGGTTATAATAAAGTATAACCTTTTATGAAAAATAATAGTCCTATAATTATCATTTGGACTCCAATGACATTTATTTCTACAGCACAACAGAAAGATTATGAAACATGTTATGACTGCAAATGTTATATGTATGTATGATGTATATTAGACACAGTAAAAGTCAAAATAATTGTTTTCAGAAGTTTCAGAATCCAGAAATTCTTCCACAGTGAGAAAGTCATAAGAAATGGAGATATTGCAGACTTGTTTCAATACATAAACAAACACAACAGAGTTTTTTTTCTACAGAGAGTGTTTTCAGGAGAATTCAGGAGTGTGTTGTCTTATATAAACGTCTTTGGTTGTAGCACTGATGCAGGATCATTCTCTGGCTCTGGACATTGATGCTTCTTTCATGTGCTGTTAACCTTTCACAACACTAAACATCTTACACAAAAGGGTTCAATAGAGCGTGCATTACAATAGATGGCTATTATAAGTGAACCTTGATGAAAAGAACGACCATGACACACTGCACCATATATGAAATGACATTTCCATACAGTAAAGTTGACTTTATCTAATCATATCAACAATCAGACATGTGGAGGATCATCTTCAGTTTTATTCTCTCTGCAGGTGTAGCAGCATGCCTGAGCCGGAGGTAGTTTCTCCCGCGACAGATACAAAACTGGCTGAATGCTGCTGCTGACATCCATGAAACCAAAGGCAATATAGTGAATGTAGCAGCGAAAGACGTCTGGAGAGAAATAGTCCTGGAACGGGAAGAGAGCTACTGGTGGGAAGTAGTTTAAGACAATGATTGTCAGAATGATGATCACCATCTTGAAGGCCTTTTTCTTGACAGGGTGTCTCTCGTCCCGTCCTGGAGCCGACTGTCTCAGCGCCCACAGGATGGAAATGTTACAGAACACCATGAAGACGAAAGCGGCGAGGATCATAACAATGAAAGCTTTCTCAAAGTTAGGAATGTTTCCTACACACTTGGCTGCTGCGTAGACCAAAGTGATGAGCCACACGACACCTGCGCCAACCGAGCGATGCCGTTTGTCCTTTAGTTCGGTGAACGTGATGGGATGCAGGACGGCCATATATCTATCCAGACAGATACAGGCCAAGAAAAGAGGCGAAGAGTCTTTGACACCGTAGAAGAAGCGCAAGACGTACCAGGTGCTGCTGGTGGTCAAATAGACGATGTTTGCGAACTCCAGAGGAGGAATGAGACAGAAGAACGTGTCCAGCACGGCCAGATGAACGATGAAGATGTCCGATGTGGACGAGTCGCCTTTATTCTTCCCAATGAGCCACAGAACCATGATGTTGGCCGGGATGCCCAGAAACATGTTGATAAACTGCAGCACAAGGTAGAAATTGAGGACCGCCGGCATGTCTGCACAGTTGGCGTACACAGTCTTCTCAGCCAGCGAGACGTTCTGAGGGCGATGACTGATGAGCACAGAAGAGTTGAGGAATCGGAACATTTCCATCATGACCTTCGTCTGTCAGCTGATACGAGCCGCTGAAAAATATCAAAACAATCAATTAGACCAAAGAAAACAAAAAAAAAAGAGTCACAGAATGA
The DNA here is from genome assembly GCA_008369825.1 of Triplophysa tibetana. Taxonomy (NCBI): domain Eukaryota; kingdom Metazoa; phylum Chordata; class Actinopteri; order Cypriniformes; family Nemacheilidae; genus Triplophysa; species Triplophysa tibetana. The sequence goes on along the minus strand of CM017901.1, from coordinate 112,894 downwards.
TTCAAAGATTGGACGTTCCTCATTCTCTATTATTTCTGTATTTCCCGATAAGAATAAAATAAATGTGAATGGTCTAGTATTCCAACAATTTAGTAATCAATTAAAATAAAATAACACACGGAGTTCCCAAGATTGCTGGACACCTTATTCATACAAATTCATGATCAAATGTGATACTGTCATTTAGTTAAGAAGTTTATACACAGGCACAGAATGTACATTTAATTTGTCGACTTTAGTTTGAAGGGTTTTGATATACTGTATGTGTGTAAAAACAGACATAAATTCAGATAAGTGTGTTCACGCTCTAGAAGTTCAGATCAGAGGATTTCTGTCACTGGAAGTTTCTAATCATAAATCAATACTGTATGTGTGTAAAAACATCCTACCTATAAAGAGGCATTCTTTATTATGATTCAATAATTATGAAGTGATTATGCATGTATTTGAAAATTAGTTCTTTATTTACTAACCCAAACTAGGGCTACATGTTAAAAGTTTTACTTTTTTATGATTTTTCTATGAAATTGTCTATAATGACTGATTCTAAACTACAGCAAAACTTTTAAACATCAAATTATCGAAGGGTGAAAATAAAGGTTGTCATTCCTTCTGTTTATGGAAAGATTATTTGATATATGAAATCTTAATATCTGCATTAAATTTACATTACAAACTATCTATCAATTTTTAAAAGTAGTTTATTAAAACAATTACTGTAAAAACCTGAACTTGAAGCATTTAGAGGAAAAATTTCGACAAATGTGACCAAAAAGAGCACAAAACCGACCTCTTTACCTAAAAACACTTTCAGTGTGTGTCAGCATAATAGTTCTCAATTATCTACACAACAAGTTTAAATTGAAAGTGCTGTTGAAATTTACAGAGAAAACTAATGTTTTTAATCATCTTTCCATAGCTGAGATGAAGCCGATAGAGATCTCTTACCTTTAATTTGTGGTTAATATGTGATGTTCAGGTCAAAAGTCTTCCGTTAACTCAGATGAAGTCGGGCTGAAGACTCATTTTGAACTGAAGGTGCAGTCGACAGCTTCACTCACATGATTCAACACCACGGGGAGTCTGAACAGCCAATCAAAGCAAAGTGTTTTGGAGTCTAAAGACCAATATGCAAAGATCTCTATAAAAGAACTGTTTGCATATTATTGAGTTTATCGGCCATCATCATTTTCAATATATTTCTGAATAGAACTAGTTTGTGAATGTTGAGATAGTTTTAGAATTAGTTTGAACTCAATGAATGATTTGTTTAAAGGACGTGTAGTGACAAGTCTTCATTATTACCACTGATTGGGAATGATGCAACTCGCCATTGGCTCATGACGGAAATTTGGTTGTAAACAACTGATGCAACCCTAACATTAGTAGACTTCTGAAATTCAGTGTAACAAAGTGTCTTTTGTTACATGGATGAGGTCTGGATAAAAGATCAAGGCAACACATATGGCTTTTTGTTTGGTTGTTTATTGTATTTCATTCTTAGCATGACATAAGCACTTTGGTCACTTTTAACCTGATTAATGATAAAAGACAAATTTGAGAAGTATTTTCATCCTAGTTTGAGTAAGATGTTATAGTAATTCAAAATTGAATATAAAATATCCAAAGTCACTAAGCTGGTTAAGATTTTCAATAATTCACAAACAAATATTTGTATATAGAACCTAGACGATTGTTTAAAAATATGTATATATTTAAAATATCTTCTTTTGAATTTAATTTAAATCAGCGTTTAGGGTTAGGGTCTTCTTGGCTTGCTATAGACCACTTAGGAAGACTAAACGTTGCTGAAGTACCTGTTTCAATTTTTTAACACTGCACAAAAGTTTGAACAGAATACAACGGTCAGAACATATATATTACCCAACAAAATTTTGAACAAATATCTTTGAGAATGAATTATATATGATAACATTCAATTGTAGAAAATAAAAATAATAATAATAATGCATTTTATTTCATGGCGCCTTTCAGAACACCCAAGGTCACCTCACAAGCAATATACAGGTCACTACATAAAACAAAACACAACAAACAAACAAACAAACAAACAGCATATACATATAAAGTGCAATAAAGTCTCAATAAATCATATTAAAAGGTTAAAAAAAAGCCTGTTGAAAAAGATATGTCTTAAGACGCGTTTTAAAAGTCAACAAGCATTCGCTATTGCGAACATCAAGAGGAAGAGAGTTCCATTGGCGGGGAGCAGCATAACTAAAAGAGCTAGCACCCATAGTTGTAAGTCGAATCAGAGGTACCACAAGAGAAAATGAGGATGAAGATCTGAGTGCACGTAAAGGAGTGTAAACATGAAGAAGTTGAGTAAGATATTGTTGTGCAAGATTATGAAGTGCCTTTTAAGTGAGTAGCAAGATTTTGAATTCAACTCTATGTTTTACCGGAAGCCAGTGCAATTGCTGGAGAACTGGAGAAATGTGCTCAGTATAAGGTGAGAGAGAACACGAGCTGCAGAATTCTGAACCGATTGAAGCTTATGTAGCAATTTGGAGGGAATACCTATGAGAAGAGCATTGCAGTAGTCGATACGTGAAGTGACTAGTGCGTGGATAAGAACTGCAGTATTACTATTTGAAAGAAAGGGACGGAGACGGTTAATATTTTGCAGATGGAAATATGCAGTCCCGCGTGATATTGTTAATTTGAGCTTTAAAAGATAGTGTGCTATCCATGATAACACCCAAACTTTTAACCTGAGAGGACGGACAGATTGCAGTATTGTCAACGTATAGAGAAAAGCAATTAGATTTAGACACAACAGATCTATTGCCAACAAGTAGAGCCTCAGTTTTATTGCCATTTACCTTCAAGAAGTTTGCTGAGAGCCAATCTTTAATCTCAGCTAAACAGCTTGACAAAGATGGCGGAGGAAAAGAACCAGTGGGTTTAGTACACAGGTTCAGTTGGGTGTAATCCTCATAACAGTGAAAGTGAATGTTATATTTCCTTATACTATAGCCAAGAGGGAGCATATAAATAATGAAAAGAAGCGGGCCCAACACAGAACCCTGGGGAACCAGTGGTGACTGTCTATATTCTTGAATAAAAACCTTTTAATTGAATACGCTGGCTGCGTCCAGATAGATATGACCTAAACCAAGACAGAGCAGTGCCAGTAATACCAATGGAAGCTAACCTGTCAAAAAGTATCTTATGTGAGACAGTATCAAAGGAGGACAAGTAGGGTTAGAAGCCCGGAGTCTACTGCCAGCAATAGATCATTGGTTATTCTGACAAGAGCAGTCTCAGTACTATGGTGGGGGCGAAAACCAGATTGGAATTGATCATACAAGTTATTATTGGAGAGATATTCATGAATTTGAATGGCAACACACTTTCTATTACCTTAGAAATAAATGGTAAATTTGAAATTGGACGAAAATTTTCAAAATTCAATGGATCACCCCCAGGTTTCTTGAGTATGGGTGTAATAATAGCAGATTTAAGAGATGGAGATACAAAACCAGGACCAAGTGAAGCGTGAGCAATTTTAGTAATCAACGGCAAAAGGGCTGGTAAACAAGCTTTCACTAAAGAAGTCGGTAGAGGGTCTAACTGACAAGTCGAAGATTTAGATTTACCTATCAGACCCACCATCTCTGAAGTGGTTGGAAGTGTAAAAGTAGAAAAAAAACAGAGTTGGAAGGTGCATGAGTGATAGACTGACAGGAGTCATTGTGGGGAGTACCCTTAAGTAGTTGCTGATGTACATTTTCAACCTTAGATGCAAAAAAAGTCAAAAATCAATCACATAAATCAGTGGAATACCATCAGATGGCAAAGAATCTGATGGTTTCAGAATATTGTTTACCACCAAAAAAAGACACCTGGAGTTCCCATTGCTAACTCCAATTATGGTGGAGTAGTAATCGGATTTAGCTTTAGTCAGTGCACTTTTATAATTTTGAATATGTTCAGCATACATTTCTTTATAAACATAAAGGCCAGACCTGAGATACAGCCGCTCTAACCAACGGCCTTTAGTTTTTTAAAACCTAGAATTCCATCTTGTGAAGTGGTCTATATATTTATGTTGTAAAGTTTCAAAATATTCATACATTTACGGCTCCACAAGTGAAACTCACAGAGCTTTTAGAACCCATTGATGTCTCATATTCCTAACCCAATGTGTCTGAGAAACAACAGTGAGGAATGAATAACCTTGTTTTTAAAGGAGGCATGAATTAAAATCACAAGTGTAACCTAAGCTTTTGTTATATAAGAGGGAATGGTATTCACGTGAACATGATGTAAGTGACAGAACTGATAACGCCTTGTTACTGAGATGACATCTGTTATTGACACCCGGTTCGGGAATGCATCTATCTATGACGACATCGATAGGTTGAACACCGCCTCCACAGAAAAATATCAACAACTTCTTCTCTAGCTCTGCCCACTGATTCACGCATGACAATTCTGAAGTAACACAAGTGCCGCGGAACCAGATAGAGCGAGCAAGGAATAAACAAACATGCTGTCAAAGATAGCTAAATATTGTGCCACCCCTGGTTGTGGAAGAATACAGTCGATGCTTCAGAATCTGACATTAGTAATTTGACGTTCCTGCTCATGTGGGATAAACATGGCGCGTTTGTTTATTTCATTTCTCCAAGGATTCCTTTGTGAACAAGGCAGAGAACGTCACTGGATTTTTGGAATGAGTAAAATTTAAAAGCAGTGCTGTGTCGTGAATATTGGATGCGATAGGAATGGTGCATCAATCTTATGTGAGTAAAACATGTTTGTACTGTGCGTCACTATTGCTTTGTTAGAGATCGCTTGATGTGCCCTGAGCACTATTCAGACCTCTAGTCATTTGTAATACTTGCAGAGGTTGTCTGTGATCTTAAGCTTGTGCGAATCGCCATCTCTGTGATTTGGTGGGCTCATATATAATTTTTCAAGGTTTTATACACCGTTGTGAATAATGGAGGCTGCTTTGAAGTGTTTTAGTATTATTTGGGGTGCTGGGTGATATCCATAAGGTACCGGGAGTCTCCCATTTGTTTATCTATCATGGAAACTCATGTAACATCCGAGACCCCCGATTGTGATGATCTTTTGTCTGGTTCGGGATCACTGGTCTCAAATGCTGAAAGGTTCGGTCATATATCATCAAACGTCAGTGGTGGACAAAATACACAAACCATGTACTTGAGTTAAAGTAGAAGTGCTGCCTTTAAACTTTCACTTGAGTAAAAGTACAAAAGTATTTGGCTTCAAATGTACTCAAGTATCCAATTACTATTATTTTGATTAAATAAAATAATAAAATATATTTTATGTGCTTTTCTTTTAGCATGTCATTAGAAATACAGAGTATATACAGAGTAGGTTATTTTCAGCATAGGCTTAGTTAGATCAGTCTTTGGAAGCTTTTGAAAATAACAATACCTGTTAATAAGGAGAACTCCACTCCACCAGTCAACTGATTTAGCATCATACATGCACCAATGCAAAATGTCCTTATAATATAATCATTGTGTTCCAACTTGTAATAATTACTTTAATTATCTCATTGTTTCCTTCTTTAAATGAATACATGATGTGAGCTATAACAGCATGATTGGGATTATCTTAATACTGTACATTTAGATAACTTAGACAGTCACCTCTGATAACAGATCACTCAAAATATTTATGTAGACAAATTCAAGCTGCTTTGAAACTATATGTATTGTGAAAAACGCTAATACAAATAAATGAGAATTGAATCGGAGCAGCCTAGTCAAAATATAATTAATTTAAATTCTAACATAAAATGTTAAATTCGATTGATCCCCATTTCACAATTTCAGAGCACTCAGCTTGAAAAGTTTCAAATTCAAATATAAAATAAGGTGAAACAGCTAAGTTTACTTAGCTGATGACGTGTACAATGTTCATAGCGTAACAGTCTATATTTTAACCAAAATGTGTTCTGCAAGCTACTGTTAGATTTATATCTCTTTTTTTAAATGAGTGAAATTAAATTCTCTAACCTCTACGTGTTTCCTTAGATTGGAAGGCAAATTCTTGTATGAAGACATTGTACAGGACCGAGTCGGGCACTTAAAAATGAAAGACTCGTTCTTCTTTTCAACGATTTCAAAAAAATGGCGTAAATAAGGCCATGGGTTTTGAGCAAAGTTAGATTCTGCAGTTTCTTCCATGATTTCACTAAAGACATTGGCAGTAGAAATGTTATCTTGTTGCAGACAGTTGCACTGAATCTGATGTGTTGAATCGTATGTTCTAAGTAGATAAAGTTACCAAGGCGACAACAGGGGCAAAACAAAACAAATTCAAAATAAAGCGCGCGATGTACTGTGATTGGTGGCTCGTTTTACCAGTTAAGTTTTACTGACTTATAAATAAAAAGCAACGACTGATTTTGAAAATGTAGTGGAGTAAAAAGTAAGATATTTGACTTTGAAATGTAGTGGAGTTAAAGTAAACGTCTCCCAAAATTGAAATACTTGAGTAAAGTACAGATACACAAAAAAACTACTTAAGTACAGTAACGAATTACATCCACCACTGTCAAACGTAATACAACTTTAGGCTACACAAACTATACGCAAAGCCTTGCCATCACATCCGGGAAATAAGTCAGTAAAATTGAGTGAAATCATCTCGTGAGATTTCGTCACATGAAATACTGATGTGTGGAGGTCATTTATAAATCACAGGAGGTCTTCAGATAATACAGATGCACTGCGAAAACTGTGAATGGTTCTAATGTGTAACCTAACGTTACATCTCAAATCAAATTAACAGACCTCGTGTAACAGCAACAATAAACAAGGCAAGTTCATGAGATCTTTAATAAAGAAAAACCATCGAGATCTTTGTGGATTACATTTGCAAAAGAAATGAAACACACCAGTCAGTAGCGTCAAACCCTTTGATATTCTTTAATTTTAAATAATCAATTTATTTTACGTGTTTGACTTTTGTATCTGGATCAGCTGACTGGATTGATTTTTCAACGACCCCATGGGCGCTCAAACGGGTGTAAATGCATTTCCTCTTTAAACAACATGGCACTGGACGTGAAAATGAGAACTGCGTCAGGCTGAAACGAACCAAAAACACTTGCTGGTGCCGAGTGTATGATCGGGCCCATTATGCCTCACACAAAACATTAATGTGTTTTCCTCAATTGAATACAAAATGGGTTGTTTTTAACACAACTGTTTTACGAGTGCACAAAGATGTCTGATAGTGTAAACCCACAGGTGTCAAACTCAGTTCCTGGAGGGCCGCAGCTCTGCACAGTTTAGCTCCACCCTAATCAAACACACCTGATTCAGCCTATCATCTTCAGGATTACTAGAAACTTTCAAGCAGGTGTGGTTAAGAACTGGTTGGAGGTAAACTGTGCAGTGCTGCGGCCCTCCAGGAACTGAGTTTGACACCCCTGGTGTTTTTTACTCCACTGCGAAAACCCTGTCTGAAAATGCATCATGATTCTGATCTAAGAATGCGGAGTAAGAAATGCATTTTTTGTTGTGTTCGTCATAAATGGTTTATGTTCGTGTCCACTTAAAGCTTAAATGTTCCATAAATAAAATTAATTTCAAATCAGGTAGATGAAGACCGGCAGATTCAAATAAACTGAGAACATTAACACTATGGATCAGTCACACGCTATAATCCGTGATGGGAATTGTAAGAATCTTCATGGTTCCTTTCAGAGTAACACCAGAAGACTGTCTCTGCGTATCGCATTCATCTGAATTGTCTGTCACTTAACGGTCACGGTGAACACATTTACATCAAATCAAAACAAGTTTATATTCCATACAGTATCTTCAGAGATTTGTTTTATAATAATGTAAATGTAATAAGGTATTGGAGTGTTTAGATATAGCTCCTGTTTTTCTATATGCAACAGTGCAAGACCATGAAAACTGATTGAGAAACAAAATCTGTCTGTAAATGAGAATCACGTGCTGCTCTTCAGATCCATTGAAAAATCCCCAAAGAGAATTCAGCAGATCCTCCTGAAGGTGTTTATCAGTTCCAGCTCTTCTACTGTAAGTGACTGCAGATGTCTTCACATGGACTGTATGCGGGAAAGGAGTGTGTTTGATGAGCGTTCAGATGAAGGTGGAGTCGAGCGCGCTGCTGTCGTGAGTGTTACGAGCACGAGCCTCAAACAACTGTTTGATCAGAGCAGATTTCTCCTGCTCCAACTGAGTGATGCGATCGCTCTTCTCGCTCACTTCCTGCAGGAGCAAAAACAAAAGACGTGCATTGACTCTTAGCAAGTTGTCACACGACTCTTTAAATGTATCAGAGAATTACATAGCGGTCAATCATTAACACTATAGTGTGTTAAGATAACAATAGCAAAAAATACAACAACCATTGTTCCAGTAGAAATAACCTTAAGGGGGTGATAGGACGTGATTTCATGTTTTGATTTTGTGTGTTATATAACCGTTGTATAAAACCTCCAAAGTAATACAATTCAAAGACTAACTAAAAGAGAAGTCTGATCCAGATCTGCCTAAAACGCCTCGATCAATCACGCCCCCACATTCCGATGTCAGTTTGTGTTAATGTTTGTATGACGCCGCCCAAATCTACACGCACAGAAGAAGGCGTGGCCTCAGTTATCACAGCTGTGGTGCTGCAGTCGCCATGACAACATAAAAGCATACGTCTGTAAAGTGACCTTCTGGTCATATCCTAACTAACTGAGGGGTGTAACATTTCCGCCACACGCTTGAGGTACTCAGCCAATCACAACGCACTGCTCAGCTGGCCAATCAGAGCACTTACAGTTAGAACGGCGGGGCACAGAGGAGCTACAATAATGTACGATATCTGTAAAATAATGAGTTTTTTCATCCTTAAAACGTTTAGAGAAAACACATTGTATTGCACCGAAACTTTTTGTCATATCAACCCTGTAGATTTCCTGTAGCTCAGTAGTAAGAGCATTGCGTTAACAACGCAAGGTTGTGGGTTAAATCCCAGGGATTACACATACCTATGTATAAATGTATTGGATGTCGCAATGTAGGTTGCTTTGGATAAAGGCGTCTGCCAAATGCATAAATTTAAATGTAATGGCTAGGGCTGAAACGATTAGTCGACAATAAAAAAATTTCGACAAATTTTCTTGTTGTCAAGTAGTCGTTTGATTACGTGACTTAATTTAATGGTCTGCAATATCACAATTTGACCGCTACGGCACTGTAGCGCTAGAGTGTAATGCAGCCTTCCCGAATGCTATCGCAGTAAAAGGACAAACAGCGAGAATTATGGCGGAGTACAAACGAGTGCGAACAAGTAAAGTGTGGGAAAGTTTTACCAAATTGAAAACAAAAAATGCGGCTGTGTGCAAAAAACTTCCCTTTCACGGCAGCACAACCTGCATGCTGGAGCATTTAAAAAGGAAACATCCAGGAGAAGCAGAGAGGCGAGTGTTCTCCATCTAGAGCTAACTAACTCACGTAGCGGTAAATCTTTTTATGAGAGAATGCAATATTAATAGTAATGATAATATCAACAATAATCATATAATTACAGTAATGTTATAATTTGTTTTGCAAAGTATAAAGCTTTGTTCGACCTAAAGAGTCAAGCCTGACTTGATTATTATAACCCTATTAGGTATAAAATGAGAGGAAAATGATTATAAGAGAGGGACGTAAGTGATAGGATTCTTATGTCTTGCCTTTATTTCTAAAATATTTTTTTCTGTTTCTTGCTCCTTTTCATTAAACTGAACTGTTGTCATAGAAATGCGGCTTCATGCTTCTGTCAAGAGATTTGTTTACATTTAAAACGAAAATTTGGTCTGTAATGTACCTGATTTTTTTATTTATTTTTATTTGTATCTAAAAGTTTGTAGAGAGTATTTGTGTGATTCGAGTTAGACAGAATCAACAAACTTAAAGCGAGTAACCAGTTGGTTCAAATTCATTAAAACAAATTTCAAAAGCTGAATTGATTTCATTCATTACGTAAATTATGTATAACTCAATGTTTTAACTAACAATGCTTTAACTCAACCAAATTGATTAAGATTTCACTTTCATCTTATCGAGCACTTTCATTTGATATATATACAGTAAATATCTCCATTTCACCCAAAATGTCACTTATGCCCCTCTGGTTCTCACGCCTCGCCATGTGAGTGGGTGAGAACCAGAGGTTTCCTTGATTTAGCGGTTTCCTTGATTTAGCTTAGCATGGTAACACAGTCGAAGCTTTGTGGGGCAATCGTGGCCTAATGGTTAGAGAGTCGGACTCGTGACCAGAAGTTTGCCGGTTCGTTCCTCAGGACTGGCGGGTGACGATTGGGGTGCCCTTGAGCAAAGCACCTTACGCTTCTTGCTCCCCGGGCGCTGCAGTGATAGCTGCCCACTGCTCCGGGTGTACGTGTGTTCACCACTTGCTGTGGGTGTGCTCACTACTCTCTGGATGGGTTAAAAGCAGAGGTCACATTTCGAGTATGGGTCACCATATCTGACAAATAGGTCACTTTCAGATATCAAAAATCTGTTCATAATATAGTATATGTTCAATGTCTTGCCATTGTTTGATTCAGTTTGTTGACAATAACAAATATTAAAAGTTGACTGCATGCAACTGTCAAAAACACATCACATTAAATCCAAAATGGCTGACTTCCTGTTGGGCAGAGCCAATGGATGTCAAATCAAAAGTTCTTACATTTGTGTTATTTTATACTATTATCTCTTATATTTTCTGTTCAATCTATTTTTGACTCTTTAAATGGATTATTATGTGTCCTGATGTTTGTGTGTACTGAATGTGTTCTGATTTTGATGTCTGACCTGCGTGAGGAGTCGGTTTTGCTCTTTTAGGACCTGGATGGCCTGAGAAGGTGCAGGAACAGAAACAGGAGGAGAAACAACAGCGGACGGGAACGTCTGAACAACAACAGATACACACAAACAGATTATTGTTTCTTGCTCATTTATATCTTAATTCTAAACAAATGAAAAAACAAAAGTTAGTAAATAAAATTCAGCTTTAATGTAAAAATTGTAGGGCTGGTGGCGTGAGTGATAGTGGGAATCAGCTGGGCGCACAACGGTCCCGCATATCTCACGGAGGAGATCGGGAGCATTAGAGGACGGACTACAGACGAGAGAGGACCGGGCCCGGACCTGTGTTAAGTTTGTGTTTATGTTCTTGGAGCCGGCAGTCGACCGTGAGGTGGTAGCCGGTCTTTTACATCCGTGTTATTGTTTGTTTATTTTGATTAAAGTTTGTTTAAATGTTCGCGGTTCATGTCTCCTTCCTTCCCTACTTCGAACTTTGCTACACTGATCTCTTGGGTTCAGATCACTGAGCCATGCTTTCTCTATCTCATCTCTAAGGTTAGGTTTCTTACAAGTAGCTTTCCACAGTAGCATCACATCCTGTCTAGAAGACATCTCACGTAAAAGCACCACCTCCAGCTGAACCAAGAGAAGACAGAGCTGCTTGTATTCCTGTCCCTCTCACTATCCAACTTGGCATTACTCCATCCTAAACAGGCAGAAACCTTTGAGTAATCTTCGATAACCAGCTGTCCTTCCTTGGTCACATTCCAAAGACAACACGGTGGTACCGATGAGGCCCTACTTTACGGAGCATGCCGCACAACTCCTTATCCATCGTGATTCCCCTGCATGACGCAATTTTTGTTATCAGGGGGGTCCTCGGTCATCCGCACATCCCGTCCGTGTAAATTGTCAATGACGGCCTGAACTGTGTGCGTCTGCAATGGCAGCTGGAAACCTCAGTGACATGTGACGTGCGCAGTTGACTTATCACACACAGCCTACACTTGTGGGCTCAAGATCTACTCGTCTTTCAACATGAAATAACAACAAGAAAGAAATTCCAAATATGCAGGTCGTACATGTGTGAGTACTTGTGAAAAAAAATTGTGGTTACAAAATGTGTTTTGGTGGCAGTCTGGAGTCACTGATATGTTTTTAATGTTTTGGCATATCAAAACATTATGTTTTTAGCTATCTATCAAACTGATATACCCCAAGCCCCGCCCCCCGATGTCATCGCCATTACTATGTTTCACTCTAGGCATCGTCAGATGCCAATTTGGTAGACATCACAGCAATACACAAAAAAGCGCTTTATAAATGCCTCATTCATTCAGAACTGGCTCTGCTGCACTGTCTTCACTCTTACACCTTATCCAGAACCTAACCGTTCAGCAAATGAGCCGTGGCTTGTAACAACTTCACTAAAGTGCACAGAATCACTTTCTCGCTCATTTCCGTTCAATACTCCTCGCTGGTGGAATGATCTTCTGAATGCAGTCTGGTCAAACACATCTCTCACGACATTCAAAAAACAACATGTCTTTCCCTACAGTACTTGAAAGGACTACGTGACTTCTGAAAATAAAAAAATCTTTCTCAGCAGGTATTGTTCAGGCTTTGTGACAACTAGTATCTTGGTATAAGCACTTATTTGTATTATTGCCTCCGTATAACAAATCGCTTTATTGTTTCCTTATTTCTCTAGAAGTTGTTTTGGATAAAAGCATCTACTAAATGCATAAATGTAAATATCAAATGTAAGTCTGTTACTAAACACTTCCATTAACAAATCTTAATATATGTAAGGGTCAATCCATATGGAAATACATAAAGTCATGATATAGCAATGCTCTCCCACAACTTTAGCTATTATCACTTGTTTTTTCATTGTTGGTATAAGTAGAAGAAGGACGGATATTGACAAGAAATGCAACATTTTTTTCAAACTTGTTGTTAATATTTCTTTTGTCATTTCAGCATTCTTACAGCTTGAAAAACTGTAATAAAATCAAATAAAACCATCTAGCAGCATGAAAACATTTGATATTATACCTAATCTTAATTTAAACATTTGAAATAACAGATGACATTATTACTAACAGTGTCTCAAGATGCCAACGCAGGGTGTTGATTGTTTGATACTGACCGTTGCTGAAAATGAAATCAAATCACTGAGGCAGTGAGTGACATCCTGAAGTTTAGGAAGAAGAACATCTAACCGACTTTGACACGATCCAGCGGAAGACGCCTGATGACACAACCCAACACATATTTGTGAAATACAACAGCCTTTTGAACTAATAGTAACTGAATTGTGTTAAATTCAACTCAGTTCATTATGGTTGTGTTCATACGAGCTGCTTTATTTTTACTTAACTTACCAACAATAGTACACAAACGGCTGTAAACTACGCACCAGACTTCCTAACACGCAAACACTCTACTAGAAAATCATACTGACAGGATTATGAACTATAATACAAGTTTCATACCATTAAGAGTTATCTAGTTCACAAGGTTCTGTTACAAAAACACATCAACAGCGCTGGGTCTGGTGTCAAAAACCGTCGTCATCTCAGTGACAAGGACAACTTCAGTTCTGACAATATAATCTCCTATATAACAAAAGGGTTAGGGTCAAATTGATCTTAATTCATTACAGATTTAAAAGAGCTTTTCGACACATTCCTTAAATATTTGTGTATTATGAGAGCTTGTGTAATACATTTGTTAAGCACTGGACATTTATTCAAAGCTGATCTACGCTCAAATATTAAGATTCATGTGTCACTCTGGTACAAGTTATTATTAGAGTAAGAAAAAAGAACCTGATCTGTCATTGGACGTACAGTGGAGTGACTCTGGCCAACATGTCTCTGTGTCTCAATAACGTTGTGGATCTGCGTCTGGTACCATTCTTTTGCTCGATCTAAAACATCCAGCCCGGCCAACAGAGAATCTTTCTCCTGCTCCAATTCCTTCATCTTCTTCAGCTGTCAAACACCAACAAAACAATCAATCAGCATATAATAACATGAAAGAAACATCACACTACCCTGACCCACACAGGTCATTTTGTCTTTGACCTCCGTTCAGATGTGCAGCATCACGAGCGCTCAGAGCAGAAGCCTTGAAATGTCCTTTAAACAAAGTTCTCAGATACATGATATCAATTCTCAAATAATGTGACTTTCCATGAGATCATTTTTTTTGTCATTTAGTGAGTATGCAAGGTTGGGTCAAATATTTGCTTTTTGGAAAACAAAAGAGACTAGCTGTTTTATTATTGATGCAACACAAATGGCTCATGAACAACAATTCCAGAAATCATTGTCTCAGATCTTGTTAGAAAATAAATGTCATTTGCAGCACACGAGTCATTGGGGTTTGTGTGTAACTGCTGATCTCGTGGGATTTTCACGCACAACAGTCTCTAGAGTCTAAAAAACAACAGGCGTTCAGTGAGCTGCAGTCCTGTGGATGGAAATGCTTTATGATGAAAGAGGTCAATGGAAAACGCTTCGAAAAAAACATCAAAACTGCATTTAAACCTGCACGGTTTAATACAACAAGAAAACATACAAAACAAAACGCAATGTATACTTACTGAAAGTGTGTTATATATGGTTCTCTTGTTTATTTTGTTTGACATGTTCTTTATAAGAAAAACAAGCATATAGCACCATATATAACTCGTGATAACAAAAACTCGATCTGAAAAGAATATCTGGCTTTATTGTTTATTAATTCCTCTATGGCGACTGTTGTTGTGCTGGAAAAGCTGGCTATTTCCCTGCCAAACAGTGTTTTCAGTGTATCTGTGTTTTCACTCTTGTACAGCAGGTGAAACTGTTACACAAGACCACAATATCGCTCTGAATCTAGAAATGGTAGAATCAATCTTTCTAAATCTGATATAGGATTGCTGATGATCTCGCCTGTTTAATCAAAATGTTGCAATTTTGAAGAAACCTACAGTACTCACATTTAAGAGGTGATAAAAACAGAACCAATGAAGATAGAAGCAGTGACTGTTCTTTCATTTGGTATAGTGTTTGTCCATATAGTTATTAAAGAATAAGTACTGGGAGCCATCAAATTCTAGAGAAAATGATAAAAAAAAATGCTGGCGCTGGCAACTAATTAAAAGTTTGGCAGAGAAAGAGTAAAATAACTTTTCTGTTTCTTTGAATACATTTATGTTTTCTCTAACTTAATTATTGTAATTTTTGTCTAATTATAAGAACTTTATAGGTTGTAAAGTGTTTGGTTTGGCCTACACATTCATGAGAGTACGAGATCAGGATGGCACCACCTCATTTTGAGCCATAAAATCCCAGAAGGGAGGATGTGCTGCTGTGTGGTGGCCCATTGAAAGAGAAATCCCCTTTCTTTGTATAGACAGATGGACAGACGCACACACAGTTTAAGAGCCAGACAGATGCCACTAACTGTTCAAAAAGTTATTGAAGTTTTAAAGTGTCAGGCCAAATAGGTAAAGATTTACTTAAAGCCAATGTAAAAAAGCTCAAGAAATCGTTGGTTTCTTCACAGCTTCACTCTTTCTCTACAGGGCTCTAGAGTGCGACCAATTTAGTCGCACATGCCACCTTATTTTTCCAATGGTGCAACTTAAAATTATCAGAGGTCGCACCGGTGCGACAAGCCATTCGAAGGGAAAAGTCTAACCCTTTTG
Source organism: Triplophysa tibetana (assembly GCA_008369825.1). Taxonomy (NCBI): domain Eukaryota; kingdom Metazoa; phylum Chordata; class Actinopteri; order Cypriniformes; family Nemacheilidae; genus Triplophysa; species Triplophysa tibetana. The sequence continues at coordinate 97,354 of CM017901.1, read as the reverse complement.
AAAGTCTTCCTGTGATTCAACAAAAGACACACATTAGACCCATATCGTGGTCTAAACCAATCAATGATAGTGAAGGGCGGACCCCCCCTCTGATTGGCCGTGGTCCAGACATTCCTGCACGTGTGTGTACCAGAGCTCGCGTTAACTGAAAATTCTCAAATCTCAAGGCCGTCCGTCATTTTGTCGGATCACAATGAGGGCAATTTGTAAATCCCCGTTTCCCTTCAGCGTGATTTGCTCGCGAAGCGACCTGCGTGTTTTCACCTGTTATTATTACTGACTAGACATATGATGCGATCTGGGAAAACCCGTCGGATGTCGCGCTGGGACGCGGGAAAGACAGTTCACCTATCAAAGTAAACCACATAACATGAAGAATGAAGGAGTATCAATGCACATTTCCCGCCAGTCCTGTGTAAACTATGTCACGCAAAGTTATTTTATACCATGTTTTCATGAGATGACAGAGCTCCCAGTCTGCAGAACCAGGAGTTATCACCGCTCCGCTGCTCACGCGAGCCGGACCGCGATCGCAAAGCATACAAGAGATGATCAAAAGTCCAGACACTGCACATGATAAACAACGTAAAACTTGCTTCACTGCTTATTATTTGTTGTCTGTAATGTTTGTTAGTTTCCTTCTGTAGTGATAATGGCAGAGCTCTCGTTCTGTAAGTGTGCGCTGCACCATTTTCATTACTTTCATTTTATTCAAACAGTTTTGTACAGTCTTTTTATAGACTTCAACACAAGGATTTTCTTTTAAAACATTTTTTATAGAGTAAGTCTCTCACCACTGTAAAGTGACTTTTACTTGTGATACTGGACTGTTGTTTTTTTAATTTCATCACTGAACTTTAAACACGGTTTACTCCAAATTCCGTTCCTGAAAATCACAGCGCTTCAGCCGACATCAGCCATAACATTTGTTACATACACAAGATATGAGCAAAATAAAATAATTGTAACGGCTTTATTGGGCTTTCGGTTGTATTACAATACAACAAGTTCCGAGACGCCAGTACAGCGTGATGACATCACGAAAATACAAATTACCAAATAACGCCACCTTGAACCATAGTGACGGGTAATAACAGATTATGACGGATGTTTTACCAGCATGTCAGTCAAAATGACGGAGAAAAAACACCTCTAACCCAACCTCTGGTGTGTACGTTTGAAAATGTGTGTGCTGCAGTCAGACAGAGAGGTGAGGAGACTAATGCTGTTAGTTAAACAGAGTGGATGTAGCAGGGGATGATGAGAGAAGATGAAAAGAACAATTCACAACTTTTTCGTGAATAATGTTAAAGTTAAAGGTTAAGGCCTGATTAAAGTTGAGGCCTGTTCCGTCCAAAAATCATAAGCAATGCTCTGACACGGAGCCTTCAAGCCCTGGTCCATTTATCTTGAGATCTTATAAGTTTAAATTTCACTTCACTGAAGCACTTTAAGCACCAACACGTTTTCAGTAAGTTACCTTTCTTGTAGATTTGTGCTTCAAATAAATAACTTAATGTAAAATAGTTTGTAAGATAAACATTTACAAGTACATTTTTGCCTATATGGACATTAAAAAAAAGTGAACTGGTAAAATGAGGGGGAATGTTAAATGCGATGCGGTCTAAAATTTGGGTGCACCTAACTTTGTGCAACCAGTGCAAAAAGTTAGTGAAGAGCCCTGCTCTATGATATCAGACCATTACAAACATCTTCACCTGTCTGTCTGTCACTCACCCAGAAGTAGAAGCGCAGGGCTCTGCTGGAGAACAGGCCGCTGCTCAAGGGAATGAACACAGTTGTGTAAGCGGCCCACACGGCCGGCCCCAGAGACTCGGCAGCATCCAGGCCCCCGGGCCCGACCCGACTGACCACCATGAGAGAAAGAGCCACTGGAGACCAACACAGATGAGATCACCACACAAAGACAGTGAGAGTGAGGGGATCAATGTAAATGCAGGACAGCGCTTTAGAAAAACAATACAGACACACACAGAGAGAGAGAGAGAGAGAGAGAGAGAGAGAGAGAGAGAGAGGGGGACAGACAGAGAGAGAGAGTTAGAGAGAGAGAGGGGGACAGACAGACAGAGAGAGAGAGAGAGAGAGAGAGAGAGAGGGGACAGACAGACAGAGAGAGAGAGAGAGAGAGAGAGAGAGAGAGGGACAGACAGACAGAGAGAGAGAGAGAGAGAGAGAGAGAGAGAGAGGGGGACAGACAGACAGAGAGAGAGAGAGAGAGAGAGAGAGGGGGACCGAGAGAGAGAGAGAGAGAGAGAGAGAGGGAGAGAGAGAGAGAGAGAGAGAGAGGGAGAGGGGGACAGAGAGAGAGAGAGAGAGGGAGAGGGGAACAGAGAGAGAGAGAGAGAGAGAGAGAGAGAGAGAGAGACAGAGACAGAGACAGAGAGAGAGAGAGAGAGAGAGAGAGAGAGAGAGAGAGAGAGAGAGAGAGAGAGAGAGAGAGAGAGAGAGACAGAGAGGGGGACAGACAGAGAGAGAGAGTTAGAGAGAGAGAGGGGGACAGACAGACAGAGAGAGAGAGAGAGAGAGAGTTCCGTGATGAACAGTCACACTTTTTGTGAGCTGCAGAAATATAATGAAAATGTAAGAAATTGACCTTTTAATACAGACAACTGATAGTTTAAATAGAACCTGATCACCACTAGAGCAACATTTTGAACATTTTGAGCAGATTTTTCTTTATCCCGCCTCGAGCGGAGACCATTTTCAAATTGGGGCCTGTGTGGAGATCATTAACAGACTGAGTTTCAGAGGAGGAATCAACTGGATCATTGGAGAAGAACTTGAATGAACTTTTGATGCCATTGGATGTTTTCCTGAAACGGATCCTTGTCCTGTCTTGAGCTGAGACCCTTTAGATCGAGACTTATATGAAGTTGGACACAGACTGAACATCAGAGGAGGTATAGACTGAACTTTTGAAAAGGAACTTAAACGGACATAATTTATTTCTTTTGGAGATTTATTTGGATGAAAGTGGACATTTTGATCTTGTTTCGCTGTCTATATTTATCAATATTATTAGGATTTTGTATTTTTAAGCTATATAAACACATATAGTTAGCAATAGGAATTTTGAAAACAAACAGATCAACAGTTTTTTCAGTTGAGTGTTTACATTCTAAAGTCAGCCATGGCAACAGCATCAGACTGGCCCCGCCCCTTTGTCTACTCTCAGAAGAGCTCTGAACACTCAAAGCAGATCCAGAGACAGAAACAGATTAGGGAGAATCCTGAAACATTGTTTGCTGACAATGATCACAATACTATGAGTAACCTGCTCTTCTACACTGAAAACAGCTCTTTATGGCACACTGCTTTCTGTCAACACTTCACCTTCATCACAAAAAGAGGCATATGTAAAGGCAGACAGATCTTGATATTTGAAGATGAAGAAAGAAATGAAGATTCAAGAATTCTATCGCTGAACATCTATCAAAATGGCACTGTCATGATCCAAGGATCAGATCCAGCCCTCCGTTCATTTATAGTGGACTTAACAGAAATGAAAAAGCAGTCACAGATAGAAACAAGCTCCATACAAAAACATGAAGATCTTACTACTGACTCTTCACTTAAACACATCCAACATACAACAACAACTACAACAGCCTTAACTCAGTCTCCCATGTCAAAAATGAAAGAACATTTCTCACTCCTGGAGATGGATATGGTGGAACTAAAAGAATTCATATTGTCCGAATGTCTGAATGATAACAGCAACATGGAGCAACTTAAAAAGAATATAATGACTCTAAGACAAGAGGTTGAAGACTTACAGAGAAACAAAGAACAGATGTCAAAGGAACTACAACAAACCAAAGATGAACTGAGAGAAATGAAGTCAATTATGGGAAAACAATTGATAGAAATTAAATCAGAAATGCAGGAAGAGCTTTTTATCTTTAAATTAGAACTCCAAAAGAAAGATGAATTGATAAACAATATGAAGGAACAACTTTCTCAGGTTTACACAAGAAGAGAATCTTCTGCTAAACACCCGACCTGTTCAGTAATCCTCACGGACAATCATCAGTCACGTCAGGCGGATGAAAGTCAATCCACACCAGAAGACCACAGCAGCGCTTCAGACAACACTACTGAAACAGAAGCTCTTATTCTGATCGACTCCAACGGGAAATACGTCAACCAGAAACTCTTATTCCCAAAAATGAAAGCACAGAAGTTCTGGTGCCCAAACACAAGAAAGGCTCTTCAGATCCTGTCTGATAATAATCTGAATGTAACCTACAAGCACATCATAATCCACACAGGGACCAATGACTTAAGAGTAATGGAAGGTCACGTGGCTCCTGCACTCAGAGAGGTGGCCATCAAAGCTTCAGAAAGATTCCCTGACACTAGAATAACCATCTCCACGCTACTGCCACGGAGTGATGTGCCATTTCATGTGATTCAGGGAAACAACGCAGAGCTCTCCAGAAGTTGTGCACTTATTCCAAATGTTTACCTCGCATATCATAGAGACATTCGGCCTCATCATATGTATGACCATGTGCACCTGAACAAGCAAGGAATACAACTCTTCACAAGAGTGCTGAAAAACTCAGCACTTAACAAAAGAGAATACAACCGAAATCCACAGAGCATGAGCAGATCACAGACAGAACGAAACATCCACCCTTCATCAAAGAGCAGAGAGAACTCAACTCGTGGATCTACATCACAACCAAAGAGCTACGCCGCAGCCGTCCAACAGACACCGAACCCTGCCGCTGATGAACTCAACCAGATAAGACATCTACTCAACATCATCTGCTCCAAACTCGTGAAATAACTCACACACACACTTTTTATTATCTATGAAGTCATTTAAAATTAGTTGTTGGAATATACAAGGTTTGCACTCTTCAACTTTTGGAAATAAGACAATAGACAAAGATTTACTTAGCAGTATAAAAGATGTAGACATTGCAATATTTCATGAGACCTGGTGTCGGAGTAATGAGACTTTGCATTGTCCAAGAGGTTACAGAGAAATCATTGTACCATCACTAAAAAAATCCCAAATAAAATGCGGCCGTGATTCAGGAGGAATACTAATATGGCACAAAGAGAATATAAAACATCTGATAAAAACGGTCAAAATTGAAAATTCATTAATATGGCTTCAAGTAAAATCTATTCTACCCCAGAGTAATCTTTACATCTGTGCAGCTTATCTTCCACCTCATGATTCTCCATATTACCAAGAAGAATGCTTTCTTAACCTACACAAAGACATCCTATCCTTCCAGTCCAAAGGAAATGTTGTTATATGTGGTGACTTAAATGCAAGGACTGGAAGAGAAATGGATTATGTTAATACCACAGGTAATGATCATATATTTGGGGACATCATGCGCCAGTCAACACCCGTCTTTACTTCAAGAAACAGCTGTGACAATGTCATCAACAGAACTGGGAAGCAGTTGTTAAAGCTTTGTAAAGGTCTAGGGCTGTACATCATAAATGGCAGAACCAGAGGAGATTCTTTTGGTAGATTTACTTACTGCTCCAAACTAGGAGCCAGTGTGGTTGATTACTCATTGACAGATATTGAGCCAAACTTTATTAATGCATTCACAGTCCGACCTCAACTTCCAGTTTCTGACCACTGCCAAACACTGCTTTACCTGAAGCAGTCGTTTGATGGAGTCAGAACATCAAACAAACAGGAAAAACTGTTTCCGTTAAAACCCAAGTTCGTTTGGAATCAATATAATGTCGAACATTTCAAAGAAAACATGAGCAGCCCTGAAATACTAAAACTGCTGGATGAATTTATGTCCAGAGAGTTTACCCCAGATACCAATGGTATAAACTCAGCTACACACGATCTTAATTATATATTGCAAACATTGGCGACTATATCTAACATGAAACAACAAAACAATCATAAAACACATAAAAAAAGAATTAAAGAAGATGTTTGGTTCGATAAAGAATGCAAATGTACCAGAAAAGAGCTTCGCCAGCTTGCTAATAAGAAACATAGAGATCCAACAAATCAGACACTTCGGCTCAACTACTCGAATTGTCTGAGAAACTATAAAAAACTTATTTGTAACAAAAAAGATAAATATTATGAAGCTAGAATTGAGGAAATTGATGAATCCATTGACCAAAACAATTTTTGGAATCTCTTTAAAAAATCTGAAAGCCCCAAATCAGACATATTACTAAAGAGCAGCACAATTTGGAGCTCTTACTTTAAAAACCTTTATCAAAAAATGAAACCTTCAGACCTCAATCAGCCCCAAATAGAAACAAAGGAGAAATTAGAAGATCTAAAGAAAACAATTAAAAATACCAAAACCCATTAGACACACTCATCGCAACTTCAGAAATAACACAACACATTCAAAATCTTAAACTCAAGAAAGCATGTGGACAAGACAACATTAGTAATGAAATGCTGAAACACAGCGGCCCTTATATAATTCAAGCCCTAGAAAAACTATTTAATCTGGTGTTAAGGTCTGGCAACTTCCCTGAGACCTGGTCGGAAGGACTCATAACCCCTATTTATAAAAAGGAGATAAATTTGAGCCCAATAATTACCGGGGAATTTGTGTGGGCAGTAATCTTGCAAAGCTTTTTTGTAATATAATAAACAGCCGAATAGTTACATTTCTGACAAAATACAACATCCTAAATAAATCTCAAATTGGCTTTCTTCCAAAACAACGGACATCAGACCACATCTACTCTCTCCATACTCTAATCAACAAAAATCTTAGGGCAAACAAAGAAAGATATTTTCATGTTTCGTTGATTTAAAAAAAGCTTTCGACTCTATTTGGCATGATGGTTTATTATACAAATTATTAAAAATTGGAATCGGTGGAAAAACATTTGACATTATTCAGTCCATGTATGAGAACAGTAGATGTGCGGTCAAACTTGGAGATTTCAGAAGCATTTTCTTCCAGCAGGGTCGTGGAGTGAGACAGGGATGCGCTCTGAGCCCAACCCTGTTTAATATCTACATAAATGATCTGGCTGAAACTCTGGAACGCTCCAGTATCCCAGGACTTACTCTGCATGATTCTGAGGTTAAATGTCTGCTCTATGCAGATGATCTGGTGCTGTTATCCCCAACAGCAGAGGGACTTCAGAAGAGCCTATCCCTGCTGGAACAATACTGTGAAGAATGGGCTCTGACAGTGAATCTAGACAAATCCAGAGTCATGGTGTTCCAAAAGAAGGCCAGATCTCAGGGAAACAAACACCAGTTCATTTACAGAGGAGAAGTCCTCCAACACACCACTAGCTACATGTACCTGGGCATTGATGTGTCAGCATCCGGGTCTTTTGCTCTGGCAGTAAAAGCTTTAAGTGAAAAAGCTCGTAGGGCATTTTATGCCATAAAAGCACGATTTGGCAAATTAAGCTTACCAATTAAAACATGGTTAAAATTATATCACGCAATCATTAAACCAATTCTCTTGTATGGAAGTGAAGTCTGGGGACCAACATTAAATTTTCAAAATTGGGATAAAAGTATGTTAGAAAAAACCCATTTGGAATTTGTTAAGAACATCCTAAAAGTAAACAAAGGCACACCTAACCATGCCTGTAGAGCTGAAATAGGCTTATACCCCCTAAACATTGAGATACAAAAACGAGCTCTTCAGTTCTGGCATCATCTCAACCAATCCCATTCAGAATCCATTCAATATAAGCCTTACTTGCTAATGAAAGCCCAACAGTATCTCATCCTCTAAACATACTCACAGCCCAGCTAATAAATGAAACTCAAGCTAAATCTGACTCGAAACACAACCCGAAATATACAAAGAGATTGACAAACATCTCAAGTTTAAATATGATGAAAATTTAAAAAAGAATTTGACCTCCACACCAAACTCCAGTGTTATTCTGCCCTGAATAGAACCACCAAACTGGCAAACTACTTGTCAATAAAACAACTTCAAGAAAGACAAATCCTTTCAAAATATCGTCTCTGTGACCATGATTTAGAAATAGAAAAAGGAAGACATAAAAAATCCTGGATTGTGAGAGAAGAAAGACTTTGCAGACACTGTGACCTAAATCAAATAGAGGATGAGAAACACTTTCTTCTTGTTTGTCCTAAATACACCACTACAAGAGAAACATTTTTTACCCAATTTGAAGCATTGAATCATTCATTTAGTACTAGTAGTGATTCAGAGAAACTCCACTATCTACTTGGAGAAGATGATAGGGCAGCCAAACTAGCTGCAAAATATGTATATACTATTCACCTTATACGAAAAGGATAATTCATAAAATGTGTTTTATTTTACGAAAAAATGTATTTTACTGATTTTCTTTATGTACTTTTATTTATTTTTATAGATTTACAGACAGTTATTTGTAGTTATTGTAGTGATGTAAGTCAACAGTGATACTGTCATATTTTATTTGCAAAATGCTTTGGCAATACTATATCTGAAATGTCATGCCAATAAAGCGACTTGAACTTGAACTTGAACTTGAGAGAGAGAGAGAGAGAGAGAGAGAGAGAGAGAGAGAGGAGAGAGAGAGAGAAGAGAGAGAGAGAGAGAGAGAGAGAGAGGAGAGAGAGGGAGAGAGAGAGAGAGAGAAGA
>CM017901.1:48532-88639 GCA_008369825.1 Triplophysa tibetana | reverse complement strand
GAGAGAGAGAGGGAGAGGGGGACAGAGAGAGAGAAAGCAACAGAGAGAGACAGAGAAGCAACAGCTCAGCAAAGTAAACTGGAATGCTATGTGTCACTAAAGAGATAATATAAAGTGTCAGAATACCTCACAAGCGTTATCAGATCCTAAACTAAGAAAAGTGTTGAGCATGTACAGACTCAGTGATCAGCAGCTCACTGTAGAGACGGGCAGACACAGACACACATGGACACCGAGAGAAGAGCGACTGTGTCCACACTGCACACACAATCAAGTGGAAACAGAGCTGCACTTTCTCCTCTCCTGTCCCAACTACACACACATCAGAGAAACATTCTTCCCCCAGTTTACAAACTTACACAAAGACTTCCACCAGTTTCAACAAAAGGACAAGATCTCATACATACTGGGAGAAAACTCAAGAAGCTCAAACCTGCTCAAGATATGTCAAGTCCTGCCACGAGCAAAGAACAAGCAGCACAACACAAAACAACACTGACAGAACAACACACACAAACTGACACTATCACCCTCATTGAGAACTTTAATTTAAACTCTTTTTCTCTTTATATTGAGATGTTTATATATATATTTTTACTTATAGACTTTATTTTTATTCTATCTTATTTTTATCTTAATCTGTTATTGTGCATGTTTATATTTCACCTTGTGATTTGGCAATGTAAAAATTTTTTATCAAGACAATAAAGCTCCTTTGAATCTTGACATAGAGAGAGAGAGAGAGAGAGAGAGAGAGATACAGAGAGAGAGAGAGAGAGAGAGACAGCGATGATCAATCATACAAACAGACAAATGGCAATTTTAACCTATTTTAAACTATTTAATGTGATTATGAGTGTAGGTCACTTCCATGACATCTGGAATCAAGGTTTGATAACAACAATCTTTAAAAACTGAGATAAATTTGACCCGAACAACTATAGAGGCATCTGTGTGGAACCTGGGAAAATGATTCTGTAGTTTAATAAACGCTCGACTCTTAGACTTCATCACCACACACGATGTCTAGAGCAGAAGTCAAATAGGATATTTACCAAATTAACGCACAACTCATCATATTTACAAGCTTCATTCTGTAATCGAAATACATGTTAACCAAGATAAAGGTCAAATATATGCATGCTTTAGGGACTTTAAAAACAAACTTTTACAAACTTATTGAAAGTGGCATAGGTGGTAAAAATTATGACCTTATTAAATCAATGTACACAGAGTAAATACTAACTATATTGACTTATAAATCCATCGAGGAACAAAGTTGGAAGTTAAAGATGTTAGAAGCTGGAAGCAGTTTTGCCGGGTCCCACAACCTTTAAAGTACTTTAAAGTCATTCAGGAACTTTGTTGTTTTTATCTCACAGGTTAAAAGTGGAATAATGTTGTTCATCAGATATTGATAATTGGGCTATGCGAGGTCATTTGAGAGTTTTTGGGTTGTTCTGAATATCCATTAGCCTGGCTTTGTTACACAAATCTGGCAACCCTAGCTGTGCACTTGCGCAGAAGTTCTGTTCGTAATGTATTTCATGGACATGTAAACACATTTTTAATTATATGTTTAGGGGACATGTTAACCTCATTTTTATAATATGCAATCAGACTGAATTCATTCGGGTGCATGTTAACATAGCCAATGAAGGCGGAGACATGGAAGGGATGGAGCGGATGTGCTTAGCATATCTGGCAAACGTAAGATTGCATCCCTCATTTTTTACACATCATGTTACTCTTACACCCTGGGACAAATGCACACATTTAAATAAGCTTATAACAGCATCCTTTACAAGTTACAGTAGTGTTAGAGCGAACGGCTCTGTAAAGTGACTAATGTGTGTTGCGTACTTGCTTGAAATGATAAGCTGCGACAATCCACTAGTAAAATCTTTGTTCGAAGAAGTGTCTTCCTGTCGAATTACAAATTGTCGACTGTTAGGGGCCAGTCTTATTAATTTCTGCATTATGGGGCCTAGTACACATGCATACATGGTTTTAACTGGTTAACGGACTCTACTTGCACGTAACCTTGTGACATACTTCCGACTTGAAATCGCACGCCTCCCAAGGTTCTGGTTATATGTATTAACTAAACGGTTAAAAATAAGATTTTTCCGCACATACATTCTCAGCGACATAAGAAGAAATATTCTAAGCATCACTAGCTACATTATCTAATCTAACCCTAACCCAAAAGATCCTTGAAAGTAATGGTTGGTAAACATTTAGATTTACATTTAGTCATTTAGCAGACGCTTTTATCCAAAGCGACTTACATAGAGTTAGGGAGCAACAAGCGATATGTCATACAGGAGCCATAACACAATAAGTGCCAATACAAAGTGTCATGATATGACATGGTCAGAACCCAATTGCATGCAGACACAGATTTGATGGGTTGAACACGGATATTTATTATACAATAAACAAGACAAAAGGCAAAACAAAAACCCACGAGGGGGAAAACAAGACAGGATACCTTAAACAGAACTCAAAGACACGGACTAGGCCTGCACGATTAATCGTTTTTAAACCGAAATCGCAATTTGAACGAGTGTGATGTTCAAATCGCAAAAGCTGCGATTATTTCAATTAAAAGGGCTTTAAATATGATAGAAATGCAGCTACGTATTATTTGACAGTTTGCTTCTGCAATTTTACGTTAAAACAATAGGCAGCATTTTAACACTTTAGTGATGCGCGGATGGCAGTTAAATCCGCGGGCACTGCGGATGATCCGCGGGTCGGGTAATAAAAAAATACATTCAGATTAATGGCGGGTGGGTCGCGGGTGGATGATATCATAAACAATATTAACACAATTTCTCAAAAAATACGAATATGTTTTAAATGCATTTTTAATCAGGCGCTAATTTGCAGTAATTTAAAAGAAATCTGCGCGTGTCGGCGGTAGAGGATGGTCTATTTCTTTAAGCAGAAATGGAGGTAAAGAAGGTTCCGAGAGAAATTTAAAAAGGGAGAATATATAAATCGGAGAAAATTATACGTACGGGCGGGTGGATAATTTATTTGAAGCAGCGGATGTGGGTGACATTTTAGCCTATCCGCGCATCTCTACTGCATATGCTTTTGAATTAGCAAAGAACGTCATTTGTTAAAGATGAGCGCGACCGGGAGCAGCAGTTCAAATTCGCAACAAAGTAACGTCATGTCTGCTGAAGCGCAAAGTCCTGCAGCAGCAGATGACTTGGTACCTAAATGAAAAAGCATCGCTTATGTTTGGAATTATTTTGAAAGTCTGTGTCGACCTCGCGAGGCAACACAACCAATCTCTATCAACACCTGCAGAGGTATCAAAGACTACTCTATGATGAATGCAAGGCCATAAAGTCCACAGATAAACCCACTTCTTGGCAACAACCACCACAACTGACATCAAAGCAAACCTCAATTGCTCACGCGTTTGAAATAAGCTCACCCAACGACAAATTTTCACAAAGGTACAGCAAAATAACAGACGCCATACATAACTGTAATTGTTTACAGTGTGTTTGGGATATAAAAAGTTTAAGGTTTTGTTTATACTTGTAAATTTAACTATTAAAGATACTGCTGTTATTCTCTTAATTTGTCATGACATTTTTGCATGACAACTTTATTAAAAAAAGTGGCCACAGTGTAAGTGGTTTTAAATAAACAGTGGGATAATGTTACAATAGTTTGTGATTTTGCTTGGTCTTTCTTTGATGCATGTTGTTAAAACCAACTCAACAAACATAGTATTTTTTTTTAATAGTAGTCAAATCGCATTTTAAATCGCAAATCGCAATTTTGGTCAGAAAAATCACAATTAGATTTTTTCTCCAAATCGTGCAGCCCTAACACGGACTCACTAAACTAAGAAAACAAACACTTGAAACGAACACTAAACTGACACTCACTTGACACGAGAGAAACAGGAACAATGAACGGCTACGACACGACAGCATACAACAGCATAGAGTTTTACAAGGTAAGGTATACAACAGTTTACAGGAACACACGTACAACTGGTTACAGGAACGAATACAGTGCACGAGCACAGGACAACGAAACATGAGGGTGTTTTAAAGGGAACAAACAGAGGATGATTAACGAGCAACAGGTGCTGGGGATTAGCACTAAGGAGAGGCTGACGAGGAACGAGATGTAGGGAACAATGACGAGACACGAGAAAGAATCATTCAATCTCACATAAAACCATAGGTTATGCCATGACTCCACTCAAATAACACGAATAAACATGACATGATAGTGGAATCATAACACAAAGTTACTGGTTTCAACTAAAGCTAGACCACTACCTGTTGAGAGAAAGGGTTCGTTTTTTTTTTGTCAGGTATTCACAGAAGATTTGAGTTTTAAGTAATTTTTTGAATGTTGTGAGGGATGTGGTTGACCGGATAGAGTTAGAAAGAATGTTCAACCAGGAAGAAGTTGGGAAGCAGAATGAGCGGGAACGGAATTAACTGTCCTTATGAGAAGGTAATACAAGATGCCGCTGGTTTGCTGAACGCAGGGACCTTGATGGGGTGTAGGAGTGCAGGAGGGTGTGAAAGTAAGCCGGTGCAGATCCAGTGATAGTCCTGTAGGCAAGCATTATTGACTTGAATCTGATACGGGCTTCGACTGGTAGCCAGTGGAGTGAGATGAAAAGGGGTGTCACATGAACCCTTTTGGGATGTTGGAAGACGAGGCATGCTGCTGTGTTCTGAACCAGCTGGAGTGGTTTGATAGCCGTTGCAGGAAGACCAGCGAGGAGAGCATTGCAATAGTCCAACCTTGAGATTACCAGGGCCTGGAAAAGGAGTTGTGCCGCAGGCTCAGTGAGATATGGTCTCACCTTTCTAATTTTGAATAAGGCATATCGGCATGACCGTGTTGTGTTTGCAATGTGATCTTTGAAGGACAGCTGTTCATCAAATATGACTCCGAGGGTCCTGGCTGTTTTGGAAGGAGTGATTGTGGTATTGCCAAGATGGATTTTGAGATTGTGTGGCACCGTAGGGTGTGCCGGAAACACGATTACTTCTGTCTTGGCAGGGTTCAGCTGGAGGTGTTGCCCTTTCATCAAAGCTGAGATGTCCTCCTGGCAAACTGTAATGCGAGCTGCTAAAGTGGTATCGCCTGGGTGAAACAAGATGTAGATCTGGGTGTCGTCAGCATAACAGTGATACGAGAAGCCATGTGCCTGTATGATGGGTCCCAAGGATGTAGTGTAGATTGAAAAAAGCAGTGATCCAAGCACCGATCCCTGAGGGACCCCAGTGATCAAGTGGTGAGCAGTGGACAGCGAGCCCCTCCATGACACACTGAAGGATCTGTTGGAGAGGTAGGATTTTTCACTTCACTTTCATTTGAACCAGCGGAGAGGAGTGCCTGAGATTCCTAGCGATGACAGGGTTGCTAGCAGTATCTGGTGATCGACAGTGTCAAACGCTGCAGATAAGTCTAGCAGAATCAGGACCAAGGATTTAGATTCCGCCTTGGCTAGCCACAGTGCTTCTGTGACCGATAGCAGTGCAGTCTCAGTGGAGTGGTTTATTTTGAAGCCAGACTGTTTGTCATCCAGTAGTTTGTTCTTGGATAGGTAGGAAGACACCTGGTTGAACGCTGCCCGTTCCAGTGTTTTTGCGATGAATGGGAGGAGAGAGACAGGTCTGTAACTGTCGGGAGTAGAGGGGTCCAATGTGGGTTTCTTCAGTAGGGGCGTGACCTGGACCTGTGTGAATGTGGGTGGAAAAGTGCCCGTGAGCAGGGAGGTGTTGATGATGTGTGTGATTGCAGGTGTGAGTGTGCTGGATATGGCCTGAAGGAGATCGGAGGGGATTGGATCAAGGGGACAGGTGGTGGGGTAACTGGAGAGAAGTCTGATTACTTCAGTGTCCGTCAGTGGGGTGAAAGAGGAGAGTTCGATGGTTGAAGTGTGGGAGGTGTGTATCAAGGTCTGAACGATAGCATTTCACTTTTTCTGCTCTCTCACACCTCTGTAGCAGACATTTAATCACTGAACGCGAATCACAGAATGCTGAAGGGGACTAACAGGGAATAATAGGAGCACTTTTTGGATTAAACAACTACAGACACAATGTTCCATGCGAGAGAGAGCAGGGCCCTAGCCAACACACACAACTTTTTATGAAAGATCTCGTTTCTCATATTCATTTTGAGCGTCTACACAGTAGTATTGCACACATCTTAATCCAAGATGGCGCCGCAGATGGCTGCCTCGGTGTGGAGCTCTCCAGTTGTTTTAATGTTTTTGTTAGTTTGTCCTGTTTTATGTTTTCCCCATACAATCAGTTTCACAAGAGATGAGCTGCTGAACATTCGGCAGTGCACACCATCTGATATTTTACCGGTTTTTGATTATTCAGATGCTTTATTTAACATCGTAGTCGGAGGCACAGCAGCGCTGCTAAAACACTCCAGGACGCGCAAGCGTGGTAAGCGAGCCGGCGCGCTAATCAGGCTCCGAAAGCGTGGCTTTAAAACTGCGCTACCTAGCATACATCTTGCGAATCTGCGCTCTTTGCCAAACAAAACGGACGAACTTCTTCTACTCTGCCGAACAAATAAGGATTTTTCAAACTCTGCTGTTTTGTGTTTTGTGGAAACGTGGCTGAATGACTCTATCCCAGACAGCGCGTTAGCACGGCTACCAGCTGTTCAGAGCGGACCGCAACGCAGAATCAACGGGAAAATCGTGCGGAGGTGGGGTATGTTTCTACATCAATGAAAAGTGGTGTCCAGATACAACAGTGATGAAGAAGATGCGCTTTCTCGACCTAGAAGCACTCTTCATCAACTGTAAGCCCTTTTACTCGCCGAGAGAGTTTTCCTCGTTCATTCTCGTGTGTGTTTACATTCCTCCGCAAGCGCACGTGAGTGTGGCGTTACATCAGCTCGCCGATCACATCACGGACACAGAGCAACAACATCCGGACTCTGTTATCATTATTCTTGGCGACTTTAATCATGCAAAACTTACACTCGAGCTGCCAAAATACAGACAACACATCACATGCCCTACAAAGACACAAATATTTTGTTACACCACAATAAAGAATGCATATCGCTCTGTCCCTAGAGCAGCTTTAGGACTGTCTGATCACTGCCTGGTTCACCTTATCCCAGCATACAGGCAGAAACTAAAATCTGCCAAACCTGTGGTTAGGACTGTTAAAAGATGGACCAACGAAACAGAGCTTGCCCTACAAGCCTGTTTCGAGTGCACCGATTGGAGTGTTTTTGAAGCTGCTACCACCGATCTGGACGAGCTCACAGAGACTGTAACATCATACCTCAGTTTCTGTGAGGATTTGTGCATTCCTACTAGGACCTCCTTAAAATACAACAATGATAAACCATGGTTCTCAGCAAAACTCAGACAGATTCGCCAAGCCAAGGAGGATGCCTACAGAAACGGGGTCAAGGTCTTGTACAGGCAGGCTAGGAACACATTGACAAAGGAGATCAGAGTGGCTAAGAGAATCTACTCTAAAAAGTTGGAAAACCAGTTTTCAGCCAATGACCCTGCGTCTGTGTGGGAAGGCCTTAAAGATATCACTAACTACAAGCCACCATCCCCCAATCTTGCAGGCAATCAACACCTGGTCAATGATCGGAATGAATTTTAAGACTTATTTATTTTTTTTTTTTTTTTTCAGGAGAAACCCCCCTGAACTCCCCCCTCTCACCATCATGAACAGCACTGTGGCAGCAGTGGAGTCATTCAGGTTCCTGGGCACCACCATCTCTCAGGACCTGAGGTGGGACAATCACATTGGCTCTATTGCTACAAAAAAGCCAAGCAGAGGTTGTACTTCTTACATCAGCTGAGGAAATTCAACCTACCACAAGCTCTATTAAAACAGTTTTACTCAGCAGTCATAGAGTCTGTCCTCTGCACATCCATCACTGTCTGGTTTGGCTCAGCCACAAAGTCAGACCTCAGAAGACTACATAGGACGGTTCGGACTGCTGAGAAGATCATTGGTGCTCCCCTGCCCACCCTCCAAGAACTGTATACATCCAGAGTGAGGAAAAGGGCTCAGAAAATCACCCTGGACCTCTCACATCCAAGCCATCATCTCTTCACAATGCTGCCGTCTGGTCGGTGCTACAGAGCACTGAGCACCAAAACAACCAGACACAAAAATAGCTTCTTCCCTCAGGCCATCTACCTCTTGAACAGTTAAATATATATATATTTTTTTTTACATGCACCTTTTAGAACTTGCGTGCAAAACTTCTTATGTGCAATTAACTCTTTGCAATAATAATAAAGTGCAATCTTATACACTATCAGATAATACACTATCTATTTTTTATACAACTTTTTCTGTAAATTATATTTCATCTTGCTGTATATGACACATACTTTATACTGAAATAGTCTATTCTTATTTTTTACTTGTACATATTTACATACACACATAACTTTACTCTCTATAGCTTTACTCTTATGTTTATTGTATTGTATTTCTTAATTTTTATACACATAGTTCCTTATTTAAATCATCTGTGTAACTGTTTTTGTATTGTTTGATGGTCTCTGTGTTGTTGCTGATTCTGTGTACTGGATGCTCCTGTCACCAAAACAAATTCCTTGTATGTGCAAACCCATACCTGGCAATAAAGCTCTTTCTGATTCTGATTTTGATCTACGAAGAGTATGTAATTTTATTAGTGGTGGGCATAGATTAATTTTTTTAATCTAGATTAATCTAGATTAATCTTGGAATTAATCTAGATTAAAATGGCTCATTTGAATTCTGCCGAAGGCATTCAGAATATGTGTGTTACCCAAATAATGACTAAAAGTAAGTCTTTGAGAACGGGTTTCTCAAGCCAGGTGGCGCATTAGAGAAGGGGCTCATCTCCTGTTTCCAAAATGCATCACAAACTACTTGAGAAAGCTGTTCTACTATGATCATTTGTGATGAAAATTAAATTATGTTCAATAAGATGTACTTGTGTTTACTTCCGCATTAGCTAAGGGATGCTTTGTGTTTAGGTGGTACTTGAGACTGGAAGAGCTCCTACAGTACATTTACATTTAAATTCAGTCATTTAGCAGACGCTTTTATCCAAAGCGACTTACAAAGAGTTAGGGAGCAACAATCGATATGTCATACAGGAGCCATAATACATTAGGTGCCAATACAAAGTTATTGGTTTCAACTAAAGCTAGACCACTACCTGTTGAGAGAAAGTTTTTTTTTTTTTAAACTAACTGTATGTAAACCACTTTCGTACAGTAAACCAATTCCACATTGCAAAAGGTGCAAACAAGCTTAGTCTTGTCGAGGTTTCCATTGGGAAGCGTCTTAAAAATAAATGTTCCCTGAATCAAACCCGGCGGCTTCATAGCTGCATCCATGTTAGCACGTCACGTTTGATGTGGTCATTTCACAGTAACGTTATGTTGTGTTCAGACCAAACACGAGTGATTTACATGTTAAGTCAATGCAAAGAGGCGATAGACCTACTTGCTGCGCGAATCGCGCGAATGAAGCCCTGGTTATGAGATGATGAGGCGGCGAGAATGACGCGAATGACGCGAATCACGCGAGTTGAAAAATCTCGTTCTCTTCCCCGACAGTGACATTAATCTATGTATACATCCGCGCTAAAATATCAAAGTGAAAGTCATCATAGCTTGTGTAGTATAGACCCAGCTCCCAACCCGACTTTGAGAATAGATTAACGGCGACATTTTTTTTATCGCGCGATAAGAGTCTCACTGCGTTAACGCCGTTAACGGCCCACCACTAAATTTTATCCATTTTTAAGGAGAGATACAGCTGAGCTGTACCATTATATCACAAGCTGCTAGAGGTGGGACTAGTGAGATAAAATTACAGCATGCGAAAACAAAACATATTCACATCATCCCTTCGTGTTTTGTACATTATGCACGTACACAAACAAAACACAAAAGTATGACTTAGTTTCACTTACCGCTTGGGTTGGCTTGATACCAAAATATTGGCCTCAGTACGCTAGAAGAATCTAAACCGGTAATATCGTTACCACATTGGTACCAGAGGTGATCAAAAACAGCCCCAAAATAAATTATTGGAAAAAATATTAAGAAGACTGCAGTTAACTGCTTTTTATGTTTTAATGCATATTTTATATATTATTTTTATATTTTATATAGCACAATTTTGTTTTTACACCGTATTACTGAAAAATGCTATTTAGATTTATCATCATAATCCCACAAATATGGAAAATAACATTTTGAAAAACAATTAAATGTTTCAAGTAGGATACATTTTATTGATCAAGGATCAATAAAAATAAAACACTGCACAGTCTTCACTGTTTAAATAATATCCAATGACTCTAAATAAAGCAACAAAAGTTTCATTTTCTCTTAAATATGTGACACAGACTTATAAGGGTACTGTCACTTTAAGGCTAATTCTTTTTTATATTTACGTTTAGTCATTTAGCAGACGCTTTTATCCAAAGCGACTTACATAGAGTTAGGGAGCAACAAGCAATATGTCATACAGGAGCCAAAATACATTAGGTGCCAATACAAAGTTACTAGTTTCAACAAAAGCTAGACCTGTTGAGAGAAAGGGTTAGTGAGGTTTTTTTTTTTTTATTAATTTATTTGTCTGTCAGATATTCACAGAAGACTTGGGTTTTGAGTAGTTTTTTGAATGTTGTGAGAGATGAGGTTAACTGGACAGAGTTAGGAAGAATGTTCCACCAGGAAGGAGTTGTGAAGCGGAATGAGCGGGAAAGAGATTTACTGTCCTTATGAGACGGCAATACAAGACGCCGCTGGTTTGCTGAACGCAGGGATCTTGATGGGGTGTAGGGTTGCAGGAGGGTGTGAAAGTAACCCGGTGCAGATCTAGCGAAAGTCCTGTAGGCAAGCACTAGTGAGTTGAATCTGATGCGGGCTTCGACGGGAAGCCAGTGAAGAGAGATGAAAAGGGGTGTCACATGAGCCCTTTTGGTCTGTTGGAAGACGAGGCATGCTGCTGCGTTCTGGACTAGCTGGAGCGGTTTGATAGTCTTTGCAGGAAGACCAGCAAGGAGAGCATTACAATAGTCCAACCTTGAGATTACCAGGGCCTGGACAAGGAGTTGTGCCGCATGCTCAGTGAGATAAGGTCTAACCTTTCTAATGTTGAAGGTAATGTTTGTTGAAGGTATACATTTAAAACACAAAGGACTGGGCTTGTGTGAAACTTTTGTGTTTTTGACGAAACAGCGTGTGTATTTGACAGTATAAGAACATATACAAGACACTTCATGATGTTTAGTAGGCTGACTGAGATGACTGGACCTTGAAGGGCAGACACATCGCAGCATGTAGAATATACGTTACACTGTAAAACACTCTAAAGATCTCTCTGAACAAATATAATTGGTTTTAAAACACTCACAGTGCGTCAGTATAAATGGTTGCAAGAGTGCTTGCAGAGTGATTCATCTTGTTCTTCTATGTTGCCGGTTCTGTTAGTTCTGGGGCATACTGCCGCATAGCGGTGAAGTTGAATCAGCAGTGGTTTAAGTACAGAAACAAGCAAAATTCTGGTATTGAACCGTTTGAAATCTCACATGTACCGGTACATTTCCATAACCAGGTAACCGCGCAACCCTACTTACCACATGCAGTTCATGTCCGGCATCTTTTAACACTGGGACCGCACTATCTATTAGTTTCAAACCATCTCCAAATCCAGGGTTATATCCAGCGTTTATATAACACACATCACTGAAATGCAGTGAACAAACAGACACACGTCAACTTCACTATAGCAAGAGTAATGAGCTGCAGCACTACGAAGCCCATCTTCACGCAGCGCAGACAATCTTGATGGTAAGCGATGACATAGCATGATAGCTCCACTTCGTTGTTTATTGACAAATGTGATGCTATCAATGTAAATGCAATTTCCGTCAATAACTACTGGCCTATCTATCTAAAAAGTGTAGTTATAACGTTTGTATCGAAATTATATTGATTTAGCATTAAATCTGCTCTATCTGCATATTGCTATTTTAAAATACTCATATTTTAAAATACTTTGCAATGTGAATGAACATCTTATTCTTTTAAAATCCACATAGAACCTTTAATAATAATTGTATGGTGTAATTGTATTGTCGTTAAAATGTATGAAATATAATCTATTAAAATGAGACTAAACCCGTTTATGAAAGCAATGGACTCCTGCAGGATGTGTCTATACTCGTGTCTGGGTGGGTTAACCAAACTGCATGAGTCTCCGCTGACTGACACACATCTCTCATATCCGCTGACTGTGCACAGTCACACGCATCATGTAGTGCACAGACATAGAGATGCACAATTTTGGACGGTCTCCTTAATTCATCAAATTGCAATCGGTAAATCTCTAGTAACATTAATGGGTTACACTTTATATTAAGGTTAACAAATTCATCATTAACTACTTGCTTCTTAACATGCATATTGGTTATATATTAGTATGTATAAAGCTCAAATAAATGCCTTATTCTACATCCCTTAACCCAAATCCTGAACTTAAAAACAACCTTATAAGCAGTAATTAGGAGTTTATTAAGACAAAAGTCGTAGTTAATAGAATAAATGAGCCCATCTAAGTTGATAGCGAGAGTTGGTCCCTATTCAAAAGTGTTACCCATTCATGTTAAATACTTTTAATACTTCTGTGTTTGTGGCGGGAAATATCCCACTTCCGACGTGTCTTAAATGCAGTATTAAAACTATGTGATGACATCACAAATATGTTTATTAGTGCATGACGTCATTAAGTGCACAGATTGACCTAACCCTAACACCACAGCAGTGGCGGCTGCTGGTCTTTCAAAGAGGGGAAGCTCATTTCACAATGAATAAATGAACACACTATCTAAAAAATATATATAAACACGACGGAGGAAATGTGGGTATACATTAAACTGAAACAAGGAATGTGGTGTATAATTGTGTGAAATGTATGATGAAAATTGGCAAGCAATTTCGGCAAGCAAATACCAAGAAATAGGTTGCAGCAGTTTGTCTTTCAACTACACTTGAAAAATCCGCAATGGGACTGAGATTGAATAGCTTTAGCATCAGCGACTTTTTATAGAACAAAAGCGCTGTCAATCAAAACGAGATGCAGTCTTTCGACAGACCCTCCAATCATCACGCAGACGCTCGGAGTCCGGGCCAGCCCACTCCTCCATTCATCCCAGAGACGCTGAGCGTCCGTGGGCGGGACATAATCGCAGCATTATCCAATGACCGTCTTGTTTCTAAACACTGAAAAAAACTGTTTAAAGCAGCCCATTGAAGTCAATGGACGCTGGTCTTCAACAGAGTAATGCACTGTACGCTACGGGAATGAATGAGAAGGAAATCCAGTCAGCCGACCTAAGTAGCTGATTCTGAACCAAATTGTTTTCGTTCGAGATGAACGTGTTTAACGCATTTTTAGTCAATAAAATGTTAACATAATAGTACATATATTTGACCATTCATTTTTTGACAATTATAGGGGAAGCTGAGCTTCCCTTGCAGTCTTAAAGAAATCGCGACTGCACCACAGATAGATAACAATTTGTGTTATCAATTTACATGCTGTTCCAATAAGCAAGCGTGGAGTAACGCGCAGGCTTCCCCACCTGCTTAGGGCCCTCTGATTGGATTCTTTATTTTGAATTTACTTCAGCACAAATAAAAAAATAAACCCTCATTGGTCCATAAGAAATATAACCAAAATAAAAGCTGGTGATTGGATAAATGTTTCATTCTGGTCTAGGGATGTGCAGGAGTACTCGATTAATCGATTACTCGAACGCATCAGCAGGATCGAGCATGAAAATGATGATGATTGGCTCTAAATATATATATTTTTTTTTTTACTATCATTATTTCTGATTGGTTATGCTGGTATTTGGGCAGTAGTCTGATATTTGATTGGTTATGGCTGCGAGAAGTTGTAGTCTAGAGACAAGACCGGA
This sequence comes from Triplophysa tibetana, assembly GCA_008369825.1. Classification (NCBI taxonomy): domain Eukaryota; kingdom Metazoa; phylum Chordata; class Actinopteri; order Cypriniformes; family Nemacheilidae; genus Triplophysa; species Triplophysa tibetana. The sequence continues at coordinate 74,638 of CM017901.1, read as the reverse complement.
GCACAGAGCGAAAATGGCGTCTAAAGCGCGCAGCGATGTCTGGCAACACTTTGAAAAACTTGACGAAAAAACAGTCAAGTGTAAGATGTGCAGCGCCACACTGGTCTACAACTCCACAACGAGTTCGATGCGTTACCATCTTGCACATAAACACAAAAAAGCAGATGATGCCGATGCCACTACCAGCAGTCAGACGAGCATAAGAGATTTCACCATCAGACAGAAATGCGACAAAGGCAGGGCAGAGAAAATGACGCAGCTAATAGCAGAAATGACAGCAGAAGACTTGCTGCCTATTAGTTTTGTTGAAGGTGAAGGTTTTAAACGTTTAATGAATTACGTTGAGCCCCACTATACTGTCCCATCGCGCAAAACGGTCACTGCAAGGATTGATGCTCTATACGAAAAATGCGCTTGTTCACTAAAAGACAGTCTGTCGAAGCCAGCGCGGGTGGCTATAACTACGGACTAGTGGACCTGACGTTTCTCCGCATGACACCGAAATCGAAAGCTACTTCAGGGAGCCATGCATCTCTGTAAACCAGGATCCTTTATTGTGGTGGAAAGTAAATGAGTCTCGATTTGCAAAGCTAAGCACCCTTGCCCAGTGGTACCTGGCTGTTCCTGCATCTTCTGTGCCTGCTGAGCGTGTTTTTTCCACCGCAGGTCTAATTGTAAATAGACTCCGCACTCGGCTTTCATCTGAGCACGTAGACCGACTGATCTTTTTAAATAAAAATATGTAGTCCTTATGTTAAGTTTTATTAGCCATGCATGGTAAAATATTCAGGCTGTTTTTGTTTTAAGTTTAAACAGCTTAGTTAAATTATGCCGGCTTTATTTTATTTACATTTACCGACTGATCATTTTGAAAGAAATGTTATGTTACCTAATCTTTAAATTTTATAGCTGAGGTAAAAATATTCAGGCTATTTTTATTTTAAGTTTGTGCAGCCAAATTATCCATGGGTTCTAATTTTCGTTAGGCTATGGGCTACTTAACAGTCGTTTGGTGAAGTTGTATTAAACTTTATTTTTGCGAACCTTTTACAAAAAACTTTTTTGATCCACAGCCGTTGTGATGCTGCTGAAGTAAAATATTGTTTTGTTAAAAATAACAGTTGAATAAAATAACTGAAAAGCATATCATGCGTGTTATATTTGTCTTCACATGCATAGAAAAAGGTAGGTTATCTTTTTAAAAACTGATGCAAAATATTTATCCAAATAATAAGACAGACCTATTGATGGGATAATACTGTAAAATAAGATTTTTTTTTTTTTGCGGGGCTTCAGTTGCCATTGTTTTAAAGCGCCCTGTAACGGGGGAAGCGCATCCACTACTTTCTGGTTGGAACTTAGTTCAAGCTCACATGCATTTTGTGTAGATAAATACAATTTGTAATATAACATTTACATATTGTGTATCCAGGTTTTGTGATAAATTTTATATACAATGCGTCATGAAGAAAAAGCGCTTCAGCTTCACCTCACGCTGTTATTTCTTTTAAATGTTTACTGTGTTAACCACTATTGATGGTGATGTTTAATAATCTGTGTTAATTAATTATTTATTTATTTTATTTAATTACTTTATTTTATTGAAACATTTACATGTTTCATTGTTTTATCAACAACGTTTTTAACAGGGCTTTAATTAAAATATTTAATTGTCGCTCTGACGCACACGCCCCGCCCCTTGCTTAAGCTCCACCCCCGATTAATCGAGTACTCGTTTCTCAAACCTGTGGATTACTCGAAATGAAATATGATCAGAAATGCCCATCCCTAACATCTGTCCAATCAGCTGCTGGTAAAATCATGTCAATCGTACAACAGTGGAGCAGAAAAATGTAAATACAAGGATAAAAAGAACAACATGACTAAGATAGCAGCAGGAGGACTGGCAGCTCGCATTGGCTAACATCGGTGCTGCGGTTGAAAGAACTGCAGCGGGATATTTCGCTGTTGCAGAAGTTAGCTCATCATGTCATCGGGAATATTTCAGGGAGTTATTCCACAATGAAACACATATTATACAGGTTGGTTTTTTAATGATGGCTTTGTTTCATACACAGTTTATGTTACGCACAGTGTGTCTCAGTAAAGATCCACCGAGGTGTTTTTAGGGGGCGTTCTTATTTCGTCAAAACTTGCGCTCTCTTGGTGTTTGCCGTTGCAAAGTAACCCGGATAGTAGAGGAAACATTATCCTATTTGATGTGAGTGTATCCGAGTGCGCTTGTTCTGACGCCCCTTGCAGTGTTGGTTTGTGTCTCAGCTCAGCTTGATTCTATCAAACTCTGGTGCGTTTGCATTAACCTTATGTCATCATGAACGTGCTTGACACATGATAGTAAACACAACACTTGTCAATTTAATGTGTTTCTTAATAACTTGATGCTATTATGCGCAGCGCAGAGTAAACAACACTTGGTTTTACTGTATGTTTGCTTACAGAGCTTTCTGCTGCTTGCAGGTAACCTTTAAATGTGCAAATGTTGATTTAAAATGTTGGCAGGGTGACATAATTCTGTTATTGTAACAAAAGCAGACATAAACATCCATGACGGATCATATATGTCATATTAATTGGGTCTTTAGCAGTAATTTGGTAGAAAGAATATTATCTTACCATCCCATAATCCACTCCGTTTGTGAGGGTGTGGCGTCTCTGCTCGTCCTGGTTCTTGCCATATCGACTTGTGAATCCTGTCACAGTTTCAATTTGTGAACGAGGCAGACCGACGCTCTCATCTAAATAAAGAGATAGAGAAAGAAATCAAGAGTCATTCAGAACTACTTCTAAAATAAACAAAGTATAACCTCAGCAATAGACCACTGTTCTTCACATGGTTGCATATTGTGGTATGAAAACCGTTGAAAAGTATTTTTCTCATGTGCTACTTCATATGCACTAAATGAGTAAAAATATATTTATAAGTTGATTCATTATAGCATATAACAAATTGATAGTTATATAAACTTACATAAGTATTTCTCCTGTCACATTTTAGTGTGATACAATGCGGGTCGTAAGCAGAATTTATTATTCACATAAATAGTTTTTATCATTATGTATGACATGAGTCAGTCGAAAACACATTTCACCATTTCTGGGATTTCTTTGTGATAATGTTCAGTTCTAGGGCTAAACAATTAATCGCATTTACCATTCGATTCGCCATTAAATCGATGTGGCTATCGCAATTATTAAATAACAAAGGCTGCGATTATGTTTTATGCATATCTTGTTTGTGAAGTGCGGCTCTGTGATTAGCAGGGAAACGCTGCTCTATCTTAGAGCACTGCATGTTAAGAGTCACTTCTACAGGCTTTAAAAAAACATCATCATTATAAATATATTTTATTATCATTAAAATAATCGAAAGCATGAAAAACTGTGATAGAAAAAAACAAGACGCAGATAGGAAGAAGGCATTTTCTGGTACTCCTTGAGGTGCTTTGAAGTTTCTGCATAAGAGCGCCATCTTGCTTTTCGGACGGAGCTGCATTAACCCATACTTCACTGACAGGCTGACCAGACCGTTTGTGCACAGCCAGATTAATTCACTTCCCAAATAACACCTCAATGTATCCTTTTGTTTTAAAAGTGACAGCAGCCAAAAAGATGTGTACCCTACGCCGTACTCTGATGTGCACCTCTCTAAAAATGTAAAAACCCACCAATGCGCAGCGGACCGCAAATACTGTAATTGGTCTGCTTGAACCCCTCCCTTCTCTGCGATAGCATCTCATTTACTCATACGCATTTCTGAATTAGTGGTGGGAGAAAAGCTCGATGCATCGCGATTCGTTATCTAACGATCCAGAATCGATTCTCAAAAATTCAGAATCGATTCTGTGTTCAATTCAAATGCGAGCGCTGTCAAGACTCACGTGACCAAACAAAAAAGACATTGATGGACGACCGTTCATATGCTGGTGAATTAGCTTCGTTTAAGATAAAATGGACAAACTACGATCTGCACCATCTCATTTAAAATCGGATTTGTGGCAACATTTTGGATTTTCTGAAGACACCTTCGGTGTCTTTGATAAAAGCCATACTGTGTGCAAAGTCTGTAGCGCCAAATTCAAATATTTCGGCAACACGACTAACATGAAGAAACATATTACGCGGTTCCACTCAGAGCTGGAGAAACAGCATTCTCTTCCAATCACGAACACTCCCGGTTACATTCAAAGGACCCTGGATCAAGTAGCAAAGCTTCCACCGAATTCTGAAAAGGCAAAACGAATCACCCGATCAGTAGCGGGTTTTATTGCCAAAGTTCTGCGCCCGTACTCCGTTGTGGAAAACCAAGGATTTCGCACGATGTTACAGGTACTTGAGCCACGATACACTTTGCCCTCGCGTCGTTATTTTAGTGAGACGGCTGTCCCCGCACTCTACAGTGAGTGTAAAGATCACATCTTAGAATCCCTAAGTAATACGGACAGAGTGGCAATAACATGCGATGCATGGACATCAATTACAACAGAATCGTATGTCACTATTACGGCACACTACATTACAGATGAGTGGAAGCTTGCAGCTTGTGTTCTGCAAACGCGTGCTATGAGCGAAAGTCACACAGGGGCGAATATTGCTGAACTACTGCACAATGTTTCAGACGAATGGAAAATTCGGAACAAAGACTTGGTTTTGGTGAGTGACAATGCCTCTAACATGGCTGTTGCAGCACAGCTCGGCAAGTTTTCACATGTGAGATGTTATGCGCACACACTGAATTTGGCTTCCCAACGAGCGCTGAAGTTGCCGTCTGTGTCAAGGTTGTTAGGGAGAGTGAGGCGGATCGCCACTTTTTTCCACCGCAGCGCAATTGCAAACCATCAGTTGAAGGAGAAGCAAAAACAACTAAATCTTCCGTCTCACAAACTGAAATCAGACGTCGTCACTAGATGGAACAGCGCATACGAGATGCTTGAAAGATTTCTTGAACAACAGCCGGCTGTCTGTGCTGCGTTACTATCACAGGAGGTGAGAAAAGGAGCGGCATGAAATCTTCACTCTCACGGAATCCAATATTTCATGCAGTGAGGATATGATAACTGCTCTTAAGCCTATGAAAGATGCCACACTTCTGATGTCAGAGGAGAGCAGCCCCACTGCGTGTTTAATTGCCCCATTGCATGCTAAACTGATCCAGGACATGAAAGAAAACACTGAGGAAAAATCAGTGATGATCAGGGAGATAAAGAGGGTCATATGTGAGGACCTCAGCAAAAGGTACACCACTGACCAGGAGACTAGCCTTCTTAACAAATGTGCTTCTCTCGAGCCACGCTTTAAGGCACTGCCTTTTCTTTCCAAAGAAAAGAGAGACGAAACTTACAAAACAGTGATCACTGAAGCTTCATCATTACAAGAGGTAATTATTTTATCTTCATTGACTAAATGTTTTAGCATGTGACATTAGATTGCAATATTACGGTCTCAATATTATCAAGGCTTATTTGTGTGATGATTTCATGTCTTAAATTAATTTAATTAATCTCTAATTTCTTTAAATATTTATCAGTGTGTAAATAATAATGTATACTGTGACTTACATTACCTCATTGAATTACTGGAAGAGTTATTTTTTATCTACACTCTGTTTATTTTAATTTCTTTTAATTGCTTAAAAGCAGGAAGTGCATGACAATCTAGAAGACAGCACTGTGAAAGAAGCCAACATCTCAGTGAGCCCACAGCCTGAAGTCACAGAGTTACAGGATGACTGTCCTACTACTTCAAAAGGAAGAGCTTCATCTCTGCTTCACAATCTGCTGGGGCAGACCTTCTCTGATGCTTCAGATACACCATATCATCAGTCGCCCTCTGCCTTGGTTGAAGAGGAGATTACCAGGTATTGCAGTACCCCACCACTCCCTCTAACAGAGGACCCCCTCAACTGGTGATATGTCAACAAGATGTCATTTCCTGTGCTCTCCAAAATGGCAAAGAGATATTTATGCATTCCAGCAACCAGGGTGTCTGCAGAGAGGGTCTTCTCCACTGCAGGTGATATTGTGACACCACAGCGAAGCACACTTACTTCTGAAGATGTGGACCAACTGCTGTTCCTACACAAAAACTTAGTATTATAGTATTATATAAGATAAACTATGGTAGGCCAGCCTAGATGTTAAATATTTAAGTTTGTATTTAATTTGTTACCTGACATTTTTCTTCTGCATTAGCCTGTTTTAAAGATTTTTTTTTGTGTGGCTCTAGACATTTTTTGTTAAAATGTTCAAAATAAACTGAAAAATTGTCACACTTTTGTTTTGTCACACAAATTGAGTGTGTTTGAGTGTGCAAATTGATTACACAGTGTGCGTATTGATCACACAAATTTCTTTTGTCACATAAATTGTCATACAAATTGAGAACTGTTTATCCTTAATGATTGTTCATTGCAATTGTATGGCTTACCATTCATTCAGAGTTTGTTAATCCTGAAAATAACTTTGTTAATAAATTAAAAGTATTGAAAAAGAAATATTCATAATCATTTTTAATTTGGAAATACTGTCAAACAGATATTCTAACTATATACAAAAAGCATAGTAACTCCAATTTTGGTTAAAATAAAAAGTTTAGAGTATTTTTTGCACAGCAGGATAATTAATTAAGAATCGTTTTGGGAATCGGATCGTTCCTCCCAGAATCGGATCTAATCGTTAAGTGCCTTAAGATTCCCACCTCTATTCTGAATCAATTATCTAAATGAATTACTTTTTCTACTCAATTTATCAAAAGTGATTGCTTCCTTGACAGCAAGGGCTGCACGATAAATCGATAAGAAATCACACGCAATTCAGCGGTGAAATACTGTAAAATGCAGATGCATCCGAATGCCAGAGGGCGCTCTCGCGCAGAAACTCCAATGCTTAGAATAGAAGAAGTACCATATGTATCAACAGGAAATACTGTAAGTGTCTTCCCATCTGCATTTGGTATCTTTCTATCACTGTTTTTCAAGCCTCCTCAGGTATTTTCATGATAAAACCGTATATCTATAATGATGATGTTTGACGGGTGTTGCATTTTAAATGCACGTTTTAAGCGACATAAACGCACAGTGCTTTTAGATGGAGCAGTATTTCCCACATATCACAGAGCCGTTCTTTATGAACAAGTTGCGCATTAAACATAATCTCAGCCTTAACGATTTCACAATCGCGATAGCCACATCGATTCAATCCTGATTTGAATGGGAATCGCTAGTACTATCCCTGTAGCTACCTGATCCGTCCCGGAAGCACGATTTGTTCCGCACATGCGCGAAAGTGCGTCTACTTCGGACTGAAACAATTTATAAAAAAAAGTAGTTTGACACAACTCGTTCCATACCGGAAATATTTTTTTATAAACCCTTTATTGAAAATTGCACTGAACATCAAAAGACATTAAACAAATTACAATTTGTAATGGTTTGGAGAAATGTACTGAACGAGGGATAGGCTACACTACCCTTTTAAGAGCGAAAATTTATTTTAAATAAATTTTGATACTTTTTTATGTAAATTTTTAATACCAATGAAAATAAAATATAAAAACTGATATTTGTAATGAGTGAGAAATATTTTTTATTTATGATTTTATATTTATATATAGAAAAACAAATATACAATAGTTTTTGTTAGTGATTCTCTTTTTTCTGCAAAATATGTCACGGTTAATAAGTGGCAGAGATTATTACCCTGATTGAATTTTTTTTTTTTTTTGTTAGACACCATTAAGTAAAGTTTGTGTTTTATTTTTAAGTTATGCTCTACATATTTTAGCATAATTTAACAAATGTCTGTTTTTAAGAAACACACAGAATTTTCTGAATTCATTCATCCATCCATCCATCCATTTTCTGCCACTTATCCGGGGCCGGGTCGCGGGGGCAGCAATCTAAGCAGGGATGCCCAGACTTCCCTTCCCCTAGACACTTCCTCCAGCTCTTCCGGGGGGACACCGAGGCGTTCCCAGGCCAGCCGGGAGACATAGTCCCTCCAGCTTGTCCTAGGTCTTCCCCGGGATCTCCTCCCGGTGGCACATGGGAAGGCGTCCAGGGGGCATCCGGAAAAGATGCCCCAGCCACCTCAGCTGGCCCCTCTCGATGTGGAGGAGCAGCGGATCTTCTCTGAGCCCCTCCCGAGTGAATTCATTAAATTTATTTATTTTATACATTTGATCCTTGATGTTAAATGCGATTTTCAATAAAGAGTTTATAAAGAAATATTGGTATCGTTCCGGTTGTGTCAAACTACTTTTTTTTTTAAACTGCCGTAAAGTTATTTCGGCCGGAAGTAGACGCAGTTTCGCGCAAGTGCGGAACAAATTGTGTTTCCGGGACGGAGCGGGTAACGACAATCCCTGCTCACGCTTTTTAGACAGCGTAGACTACAAGCTGCTTCTTCTTCTGCTTTTTTCTTGTCTAGCAACAAGCGTGTGGACACTGACGCCTAGTGGTCGACGTGGACACACAAGTATGAACAAAAACCGATGCGTTGCTTATGGCGTACAGGCTATAGCATAGGTCCTACGCAGACGTTAAAATCCACCTCTACAGTACAGTAACTCTATAGAGTCCTGGGTCAGAAAAAAGCGGCGGATAAAGATTAGTCATGGTTCTGAGTGTAAAGCCTTACACAAGGCTTTCCTTTTAAAGCCTGGAACGTGCAGCAATATTTGATGTGTTGACCTAATTTTAACAGAAAATGCAGGGTTGGAAATATTGAGTGACCCGCCCCCTTTCAAAATAACCAATAGGGTTTCGTTTGCACTAAAGTCAGCCTGGCTAAAATGCATTTAGCAGCGTGGTAGCCACAGTGGTGTAGACATTTATTGAAAAGAAGAGAAAGATCAGTAATACCAGTGATGTGTCACTTGAAGCTTGATATTTACGTTGTTGAGTGACAGTGGCGTTTGTCTTCTCCTTTACTCATCAAGGCTGTGATTAGGGTTAGGTATTGGTAAGAATTTAACGATATTACTACTCTTATTGATACTGCTTATCGGTCCGGTACTTTAACGGTATTCTCATCTATACTTTATGATAGAAAAAGAAACTATTTAGGAACATGATTAATATTGCTTTATTTGAATTAACATATTAACAATAAATAAATAATTCAAAATAAATAAAATAAACAATTTACAACAAAATAAATTATGTTTTTCATAAATTCTTCCTTAATCCTTGGGGCATCAAGAGATGAACTAGATTGGGCTAAGCAGTCACAAACAGTGCATCTCTTTGTCTGAACATGAGGCACTTTTGACAATTTTGAAACTATTGTTAAGATAAAATGTGCAAGATAACGTTAATATAGCAATAACATATACAATTTTTTTCCTGAAAGAAATACGCGCTGCTCACAGATGCAGTGTGAACTAGGGGTTATGCGCGATTCACACTAGCGGTGGAATTGACGTTCGGCAGTCACCTTTAAGCCGATGTGGTTCATAAATACATTCACAATATTTAAAAATATTTTTATCTTCAGCTGCGCATGCCACAAAGAGCCGTGCCCTCGGACGTTGTGGGATTTTGGATGCACGAGCACCGCTTGCGCGACGCCTCCGCAAACAAAGCGGCTGGCGTTTTGCCGCATGTTTCCCTTTGACATTTACATTTAGTCATTTAGCAGACACTTTTATCCAAAGCGACTTACATAGCGTTAGGGAGCAACAAGCGATATGTCATAATGAAAATGGACAAACACGACTGCCGCGTACCGTGTGAAAGCACCATTATATCTTTTAAATGGGAATTTTGTCAGCGCGTAGGACCATATAAGGTTATCGATGTCCTTAAGGGTAACTTATTTTTAATAAAAGCAAAAAGACTTTCTTTTAATTTCATTGGGGCTTTAAACAGAGGAAATGGGGAAATTAAAAAAGACTGATAGATTGCTATTTTTCCCCGCACGATAAGAAGCACTTTTTAAACATTGAATATTCTTGGAAAAGTGATGCTAATAAAAACAAGTTTGAAATAGCATTTTGCTAATATTGTCTTCTACCCATAGTGTAGGGCTGGCAATAAAAGAGCTTTGAAATATGCATCAGAGTCTGACAGCTGTCAGTCAGATACATCAAACCCACTCACAAATAACAAACATACATACTGATCTCAGATCTGATTCAGTTAACATCACAATATATACACATATTTTCACATGGCATTGGCAACATCCAACAAATGAAGATATGTGCTCTTAAGTACTCACACGGACTCCCCTGATAGCACACATACATCTGGCTTACGTCTATTAGACGTCTTCGTTTACGTCTGTCAGACGTCATATAGACCTCTAGAAGATGTCTTTAAGATGTTTATGATTTAGAATGGATGTAAAGCTGCTCTTTCTAAGATGTTTAGAAGATGTTTGTTTACGCAGCATATCTTTAACAGATGTATTACAGACGTTCAGACGTCTCCGAGACTATTGCAGATGAGCAAACGATGTAATTCAGACGTCAAATAGACGTAAGCCAGATGGAGTGTGCTATCTGGGTGAAGATTGTTGATTAGTAAGTGGGCTATGAAAGTGAATTCTACTTTAATAGCTGCTACTCAGAAACACAGAGTCAGGTTTGTGTTATAATAGAGACAAGCTTCAACACGCAGTTGTTTGTTTTTTAACACAATGAAAATAAGTGACGACCTGACACAGCACTAACGTTACATCAAACTCCGGACTAACTAGTTCCTAACTACCACTGCTGACAAGAGCCCGAACCGAGTGAAACTTAACGACACATTCACACGGCAAACACACAGATACTGAAAAAAAGAACGACTCACGTGCTTTATGCCCGTTTGGGGATTCTAACGCGAGAGATTCAATGGCTCGTGTCCGACTGGAGTGAAGAGTTTTTTTCCCAATGCGAACCGAACACGCGGCCTTATCGAACCCTCCAACCGAGACTCCGTGAAGTCTGTCCCGACTCATCTGCCGGCTGCGCTGTGTGTTTATTGCGTTACTCGGTCCTAGAGGACGAACTTTACATTCCGTCGGGTCATGTGGAGATTTGATGGCGGTAGTTCTGCTGCTGTTCTCCGGGTTTAACATCGAGTTTCGGAGTCCCGAAACGAAGCGCTCGAAGGTCAGACAGCCGTGATACGGAGCGACCCGCCTCAGACTTTCCAGAACTCCCGGCGGAGTCTCGGCGCCTCTCCAGCGGCTCTCAATCTCTGATATATGAACGTAACCGCGACGTCCATCGTCCAGAATATCAAACAAAGTCCGTAGACTGTGAAGGAAAGCTTTCGGAAGACCTGCAGTGCTGAACTGTGCGTCCGGCTGCATGTTCGGCAACTAAAACAAAATGCTGTGGACAAAAACGTTTCGATTCTCGTTCAGTGCGTTTGATTTAAATACATTTATTGTATGGTCTACATCTTAGCAACTGCGCAAAAGTTACATTTGACCAAACAGTCATCTTATTTTTGAATGAAACTCGCGTCTAACTGAGAACTGCCTCTGTAGCTCCGCCCTGCGAACGTTTGCACAGCTTCACTGATTCTCGCGCTCACTGGACAAGATGTGAAGTGCTTTTCTGTGATTGGCTGAAACCACAGCAACAAAAGTTTTAAGTTTTGAGCGTATAGTTTGGAAAATAAGGGGCGTCATATTTCATGCACGCTTACCATAAATACAAAACGTTACCAATGTCAATTAGTTTGGAAGCATGTGTAAATAAACCTATATACTGATCTGAATATATATTGATTATTATATTAACTCACAAATTACTGCTCCGTTTAAACACTTCAATTGAAAACCAGGTATTTTTAAAGCGCATTTTATTACAATTTTAAAAAATTGTACAGCTGCGTCCAAGGATCCTTAAATATATCAAAATCATTATAGAAATATCCATTTAATGCGGATTATAAGCGATACTATCTGTATAACCAATTGTCTGTGTGATTGTAATCGGATCGTCGTTATTTATAACGTTATTTCTTTATTTCAATAAGTAAACTGGACAATTCGGAGCAGAAGACAAACGACCTATTTCACTATAATCCGTACAGATGCAAGCAGAATTTAAAGACAGATGGACAGGATGAATAGGGATGGTTTGAGCCATAAAAGAGTTTAACCCTAACCTCCAGAAAGACGACACTGGAGCTATAGTTGTTGCAGCCCTGGGCCCATATTACAGAAACTTACATTTTAGTTAAGAACTTAAGTTCAACATTAAATAGAAAAGGATGCTCATGTTAACGGAGGTTCAAAAGCAGGGCATTGACTAAGAGGCTATTCCAGTAGCTGCCATTCCCATTTATAACACTGAACTATAGAAGACTTTAGACTTTGAGAGCTCACGCGAGTTCAGTGCAGTTGCCAGGACAACCAAATGAAGCGAGGAAACCCCTTACTGGTGTCATAGACAGACTATGAGTGACACAAACATTTGTAATTTAAAGCAGAGCGCCATCTTATGTCCACTCACATATATTACATCACACAACTTCATATGCTTTGATGACGCACTACCGAGAAACTAAGAGTTAATTGGTTGGAAAGGTCTCCTGTGATACATATTGGTTATTAAAGCGGAAGGCGGGGTTTATGCGCATTTAAAAGGCGCTGTATTGTTCGCGCGTCATTTGTTTGTTTGGGTAAGTGCTGCTGGTGGCGTTACAATGAAAATTGGACTTTCGTACTATATGTCAATTTAAGACCACACTTTAATTTGACATTTGTAATTGTTATGCTCCTTTGTGAGTGACTTGTTTAGTTTTTATTTCATTTATTTTTCTAGTTAGGGATTATTAGCAGACTTTGACGCTATTTCCTCAGAAGAATATTAAAATGAGTTTTTTTGTCTAATTTATTTACATTTTGTTTTCTCCACAACAACCTTAAGAGATACATGTATGCAATATTCCTCACAGTAAACTGCCACCATGATTATCAGGTGAGGCTGACAGAACTAGGTTGGTTAGGACTAGGTCATTCAGGCCATCCCTTGCTACTTAAATCAGATTTGGTTTGTTTAGGTTTGTTTTACCGTAGTCTACTACTACCTGGTTATCACTTTATTGCAACATCATTTAAAAAGTAAAATTTTCTACTGACAGGTTGCATCAAAATGACTGTTACTCTGTTAGGGTTAGGTCTCATAAATGGATCACATTTTAAAATTTAGATGCAGTAGAAGTCAGTAGAATTCATATGAAAAGTATTGGATTTTTTAGTCTTTCGTCTCTCGGTCATAAAGTGGTTACTTTTGTTGTAAAATGTCTCAAATTGTAAATGCAGTTACACTTATAATGTTATAAGTTATAATTGATAATGAGTACAATAAGACTGAATGCGCTTCGAATTGAAGTGAATAGAATGTTTCTTTCATGCCCCTTGGGCTTGGAATGACCTGCAAGAACATTATATTAGAGAGATTTCTATATGCTTCTAAATGTATTTTGTAAACTGTAGTCATGTAAATAGTATTACAGAATCTTGATTTGTAGTAATTGTATGAGTTGTCTATTTGTTTGTTATAATTTCTGTGGCTGACTTGGTCAGATCTCCAGTGCAGATTTAGAAATTACCCCCACATCTGTATTTTAATGTGGCTCACTCGCATATGGGATAAGTGAAGCCTTTGATTTTACTCAAATTTACGGCCTTTCAGGATCTGATGGCAAGGCTTTGTGTGTAGTTTGCATTTATAGCTGTATGGTGTATAATCATTTATGACTGTACCTGTCAGGATTTGAGACCCGTGTTTGGGGAGCTTCTGTCCAGTTCGCATTACGTGAGTTTCCATGAGAAATAAAAAAACGGGAGTCTCCCGTTTAAGATTTGAGTTGGATTTTACAAGGTGAGTGAAACTATTATCGATTCAAGCACAAATTACTCTTCAGATCTAGTCTTTAACAGATATGAGGTCAAATAAAATGTGTGCGGCATTAATGCTTATCGTTTTCATTCTGCAAACCGCTTACTTTCTGCAATCTAACTTGCTCAACTCCCCCTTTGTGTCTGATAATTGAGTGTAGAGGTCCTGGCGATGTGTTTCTGTGTTCCACAGTTTGGCAGCATTTCAATAGTGTGATTTTCCTTCTCTGCTGCTTTGTCACTTTTTTTTTACACATTCAAAGCGTCCTCTGATTTGATTTTGAGTGTAAAGAAAAATCACTTTTATTGTCACTCTAACATGCACAAGTGAAATAGTAGGTGAAAAGCTTGTGCAATTCCAGCCAATAATGCAGTTTTTACAGTTACAAGACAATACAATAAACATTTCTGTACAAAAACCCTGTTCTGACAACGCACAGATAAGATGTGCTTGATGGTTGATACTGCCTTTGCAGGAATACATCTGGTGCTACTTTGGCCTGTGGCCATCGGCTGATTCTGAAAGCAGAGGTAAAGTCAAGGCCCGGTGTATGTGACAAACAACATGTTTAACCTCTCTGTGATTACCTGTTTTGTCTCGTTATGTTTATACTGAAGTTACTGAAACTGCAGCAGCTTCAGTTTTGGGTTCCACTTCATGTGTGACTGCTGAAAAGACTATCGTAGACTGTTTCTGCAGACTGCAACACATCATATCTGTCCCTTCACCAGTCTGTTTAGCTTCAGTTGATTTGGCTCAGACTGAGATGGGGATCTGCTAAGGGAATATTTTAACTCCATCAGCTCTTCCACTCGTTCCCATCAAACTGTTGTCTACATGGTGTATCTTTGTAAACGGTTATTCTTGTCAATGAGCACTATGTTTGTGTCCCAATTCAGTAAATCAGTGTACATTCATCAGAAAACTGCCCCTGCCAGTGTTTTAATAAGATTGTCATTAGTGTCACTGCAAGTCAGAAATATCTTTGCTCTTATTCAGTTTGGGTCTCTGTTGATTCTCTCATCTTCGGACTAGTTGTCATGTATGTATGTTTTGTAATAAGAAAATGAGCAAGAGACATTTCAATTAATTTGAGATTTGTTGATCTTCTGTGCTGCCATATTGTGTGTATCCCATGACTTTTACATCCAAAATCGCACTTTTTAACCTTCCTTTGGATAGCCCTGATTTAAGCCCCTAATCACACATCCATCTATCCAAATTCATTGCAATATTAGAAAGTTTGATTTAAAGTTACAAATACTTTGTATGGCTAGGCTATGATAACCCAGAATGTCACTACAGTGAGTAAATTATAGTTTTTAAATACATTTTTGGGTTGACTAAAATGAACATGTGCACAATTTGTTCTTCTCTACGGGTCAGCCTCTGTCAGGTCATTGCTTTGAAAACCAGCCGGTAGTTCAACATAGAGTTGGCCAGCGCTTTCCCCCTACTCTGACTGGTAGTAAGGCTGTTCAGTCTTGTTCCTTGAGATACACACTGCAGAGTTTATTGCTTCAACCGTGAAGGTGTGTAGTGTGAAGACATGAAACTGTTGCTGTTGATTTGGGAACATTTCAGAACCAATAATGTGGGTGTCAGCCATGCAGGTAACGTTAATTATGTTTTAACTTTATTCTGATTTTCGCAAATTTAATGACAAACATACGCCACATTAAATGCAAATGTTGGTCTGTTTTTTGGGTTTGTTTATATAATTAACACGGTCTGTATTTTGAAATGTGGTTTTAAATGTTTGAGATTAAATCTAGTGTTCTGTTGTTATCAGTCTTTAAACTGGGTGATGCTTTAGAAAAACTCAGTCAACTGGAAGACTATGATTGTCTGAAAGTAGTTTTTAATTTGTTTCATCTTCGCTATAAGAATGTAGATCTCTAGGAGAGCAACACTTGTGACCCCATTATTAGTTATACCAATATGAGACTGCGGATTTATCTAATGTAACAATGTTTTCAAATGTTAAACTCTGAGCATATTTTAAAGAATTGAAATGTTCATTGCATGTACAGTCAAATATAAATGGGCATGTATTCTTTGTTACTTGTATACATTATACTACTGCCAGCAGATGGACTCTTTACTCCGCAGGTATGTAGAAGAGAAGTTGTAGTATGCTTTTGCTGTAAATGCAACAACAACACTGTGGATACTCCGTTGTATTTTTATTTTTATTCTGTAAACCAAACTTTTTCTCTAGCTGAGCACGCAGCCAATTCATTATGAACTTCTGTTTTTGCTTACATTTCTCTTTTGCTTCTGTATTCATGATGCTAGCAACTCCTGGGTTGGTAGCTTTGGTTCAGACTTGTCCAGGTGTTACAGCTTTTTTGATTTCCTCACCTGTATATCTTTGCATAACAGATGTGATGCAGTGTACAGAAACATTGTAAAAGTGCAATACTACCACATGTCTTCGTAACTTCTAAAGTTTGTCTCTTGTTTGTTTTAGGTAGACATTGAAAGAATTTTCAGCGATACTCGCATCTGCCATATCTGTCTGGTACAATGTCACGTTGGGGTAGGTGACTTTCTGTACTGTTTTGCATCGCATTACTCGCAGCACTTTATAATCTTTCTGCAACTACCATGCTTTATACAGTATCTAATGGGTTCTGTTAGATGAAATGAAGAAAACTTTTTTTAATCTGCCCATATGCTTCCACCCTGGGACCCCTATAACCAACATACCAACTCCGGTCCAGATAACTGTGGTTGTAGTGTGCTTGCTCAGAAGTGACCACTCATGTGTACTCGGTGGCACACCTACCTGCTTGAGTCCACTGACCAGCTGCACAAAAAACTGCATGTTAGCTTGAATCTCTTTGTTGCCATTTTGTCCGTAAACGTTTGCTTTCTGTACCTTTTCATAGCAGGTCATCTAAGCTGAACTTTTTCTCAAGTCTCATTGTGTGGCTGTTTAGTCCAGCTTTTGGAGTCCTATCTTACTGTAGAGTGTTGATCCAACCCTGATAAAAATCATCTTCGATCATCATACAGTTCACTTAAATGACAGTCATGGGTTATGTGGTTTGATCTAGTCTCATTGTGGTTATTTGGAGGCCAAGTTAACACCTCAAACTCGTTGTCGTGCTCCTCAAACCATACCTAAACCATTTTTGTTTTTTGGCTGGAAGCATTATCCTGTTGAGGCCACAGCCACCAGTGGAAAAACTTTCCATGAAAGGTTGAACATGTACCAGCTATTTAAGCTTTGATGCGGACCATGTCAAAAAAACATCCATATGGTCACCTCCTTACAGTCCAGACTACCTTCCATTGCTCAGTGGTACAAATCTGATTCTCACCTCCTGGTTGTCGGCGCTGTTGGTGGTGTTCGGGGGTCAGCATTAGGCTCCCTCACTGGTCTGCGGATATGCAGCCCCATACACAGTAAATTGTGATACTCTGTGTATTCTGACATCTTTCCACCAGAACCAGCATTAACTTCAGCAATTTGAGGTACAGTAGCACATCTGTTGGATCGGACCACACGGCCAGCCTTCGCTGCAAACATGCATCAATAAGACTAGGTCGTCCATGAACCTGTTGGCGGTTCACTACTGCTACTTACTTGGACCGCTTTTGGTAGATACTGACCACTGCAGACCTGTAACAGCCAACAAGAACCGGAAATGTAAATGCCAGTGCACTTATGCTTTGCATAAGTGTCTGCCAAACATGTAAATGTACAGTGAATACAGTTATTTGCTTCCAAAATATTTGAAAGTTGTTAGACGAACGGTTTCTCTACTGCTTATGGTGCTCTTGTTCCTTCGAAATCAAGGCACATGCAGCTCTTAAATTTGAGGGGAAGAATGGTCCATTATTTAGTGTCAAATGGCTTTTTAATGTCAAATGTTTAGTGCCAATCTCTTTATGGCTTTAAAAAGATACGGAGTAGAAAGTGTCTTGAGGTTTGATTTTACTTTTTAATATATTTTTACTCTGGGAATTGTATGCTACACAGTCAGAGAAATTAAGGTTTCGTTTCTTGTCAGGTTCTGTTTTTGTTTGAATGTTTGATATTGGATTCCTACTAGGCTTTTCTGAAGTGTTTTATAATATATAGATGAGAACTGAGGTTTACTTTATTTTGGGTTGTTTCGGATTCCACCTATCCCTCCAATGCCTCATGCTCTGCTTTGTGTCTGTTACAACTTACTGCCATCATTGCTATGGTAAACTAAAGCATTTACTGCAGTGTTGAATTGTTTTTTTCAGGAGGGCTTTTGTCATGGTTATTTGTTCATTTATTATTAATCCATCCCAAACTAAATGTCTGTCCCATATCTGTTGTGGAAGACTTTTCGATGACTATAAGGTTGATGTTGGCCTGTCTGTAAGTGGTAATACTTCTAGCCATGTCTCACTCCAGATTGAGTCAATTTCTGGGTTGTTGTGCTTCTGCACTTGTGCACAAGTTACGAAGCATTTGCCTTGTGATGTTTTTTTGTCAGTTGTTTTGATGCTTATGGAGTTTAATCTTTACTATGCTTGCGGTTTGAATGTAAATTCATTTTTATTGCGCTTATACTGTCCTTGCAATGAGTTGCTGCTTCAGAGCTTGACAGCTAGCTAACAGTGTAAAGTTCTCCAAAAAGACCCAAGGCATAACTTTTCTTGGGTTCCATGAAGAATATTTACTTTTCTTATTATACTGTAAAACTGTAGCAAAGAGCAAAAGACAAACAGAAATGGGATAAAACCAATACAGATATATCTAAAGTACATAACTTATAGCAACAAAAATGCTGAATCATAACTAATAGCCATGCTATCTATCAATTTAGTCATTTCACACGAGTAAACTCTAATAAACCAAAGATATAGCGAGTACAATTACTTTAACATTTTTTAGTAATATGTACAGTACTTACTGACAAATAGTATCCAAGGCAACCATATAAAAAGAAAAAACGCTGCAGGAGAAAACGGCACTCTTACTCTGCTCTCCAGCACACTCAACTAACTGATGATGGAAATTTACTACAGGAAGTGAAACTTGAACTAAACCTACGGCAGAAGGGGGCACTGTTGCACACACAATTATGTAAAAAAATCAAACTCTTAATTTACTTCAGAGAAGTCGGAACACTCCCCACCTGGCACAATGAGGTTGTGTCACAAAAACTTTAAACAAGGTTTAACACAAGCGATTTTTACTGTCCCTCAGATAAAAGAACAACCATGTAAGAGATTGGTCTCAAAAACACTTTCACAGTTCCTTCTTTTACTGTTTTTACATCTGCCTTTCGCACCTTGTTGTCACTGCTGAGGAATGTTTTGATTAAAAGTACCGCCCACCTTTTATTGTCTGCATTGCCTCCCCTTGTGCGACGCGTCATAACCGTCCATGGACCAAAAACATCAAGTCCAACACTGGTAAAGGGTGGCATTGGTGAGAGCCTGTCAGGTGGTAAGTCTGCCAACTTTTGTATCTGTAGTGTTCCTCTGAGTTTACGACAGATGACGCGTATGAAGATAACAGATGAGACCAGGCATTTGCCCCCGATGATCCATAGTCCTGCAGCTCTGATTGCTCCCTCTGTGATGTGACATCCCTACTGCGCCACCTTCTCATGGTTCGTATCTCACTAAGAGGGTAGCAACGTAATGAGTATTCTGAATAATAAGTGGGTGCTCTGTTGGTAGGTTCGAGACAACCTCCGACTCCAAGCAATCCATCTTCATCAATGATGGGGTTGAGCTTTTTGAGTGGACTCTGCTTTGTTAATGTCTGCTTTGTTTCCAGACATTTAAATTCTTCCCTGAAGATTTCAGACTGCACAGTGAGAATAATTACAACTTTTGCACGAAAAAACTCACTTGCGGTGCTTGCCTCAGTTTTACACTTCAATCCTTGAAATTTTCTATGATCTGAAGTTGTCTTGAATGATCTTGCCACATGGATGAGCAAAGCTATGGCGCGGCACAGAGTCATCCAATGAGAGAATCTTTCAAAGCGATGTGACTAACTGTGTTTCTGAAGTTGCTGTGATCAAGGTCGTTACATACATTTACATTTATATTTACATTTAGTCATTTAGCAGACGCTTTAATCCAAAGCGACTTGCATAGAGTTAGGAGCAACAAGCAATATGTCATACAGGAGCCATAATACTTTTGGTGCCAATACAAAGTTACTAGTTTCAACAAAAGCTAGACCGCTACCTGATGAGAGAAAGGGTTAGTGAGTTTTTTTTTTTTTTTTAATTTTGTCTGTCAGATATTCACAGAAGAGTTGGGTTTTGAGTAGTTTTTTGAATGTTGTGAGAGATGTGGAGATACGACCTGATACCTAACCCTAACCCACATCTATGTCAGGTTCCAGTAGAGTGAAGATGTCGCTCTGGGTTGGATTTTGTTAAGAATGATGGACCCGAGAGCCAATTTGTGTGCTGAAGGTAAGCATGGATGGGTCTGGTGGCATGGTCTGCAGGATTGTTCTCTGTAGAGATGTAATGCCATTGCTCAGGATGAGAAGACTCACGGATACAAGTCACTCTGTTTGCAACATGTGTAAAATCTCCTGGTGCGGTTGTGAATGTATCCAAGGACGATTTTACTGTCTGTGTAGAAATTCACAGCATCCATGGCAATTTCTATCTCGTCTCTGACTAGCTCATAAAGCTCCACAGCTAGATCAGCTGCGCACAACTCTTTTTGTGGGACGGTATGTGCGGGTCGTGGGGCTAGTTTGGATTTGCCCATAATGAATCCAACATACTGCTGACCTTCACTGTCGATGTACTTTATGTAGGCAACACCTCCAATTGCTATTATAGAAGCATCCTAAAAGATGTACAGCTATTATTTTGGGCAGAGGAGTGTGGAAACGAAACGTTTACGTATCTGTAAACGTTGGAGATCTTTCAATGATTCTTTTCGTTAATTTGCTCTCTCACCTTGTGCACCCACAGGATATCTCTTCCCCAGAGTATGAGGATGGAGCATCTGGATCCACAGGAGGAATCCTCTCAGCAACTTGCTGTAGGTGTGGGTGAAAACATGGCACCTCAGGAGATGAGATTTCTGTGCGGTTATCAGGAATCATGTCACATTCAATATAACTTGGTAGTGGAAGCTGTATTTTGCCATCCATGGATTCTATCATCAAGTTTGTAGCTCTTCTGGGGTCGTTTTTCACTCATGCCTGTTGTCTGACAAAGCTGGAGAAGAAACAAAAAGGTGGAAATGCGACTCCATTGTCATCCTTATATTTGGATTCTGTGGCAACCCATCTCTCTTGCAAGCTGTAAGGTAATCTCTCCACAATAGGATTTACTCCACGAGCTGTGTCCAAATATGGTAACCCAGGTAAATATCCTCCCTCTTTTGCACACTCTATCTACATTTTACTTTTAAATTTAGGCATTTGGCAGGCGCTTTTATCCAAAGCGACTTACATTGCTTAAACCTAAAGTAAATATGCACAGAGCGAATCCTCTTTGCTTGCTCTGCCAACTCCTCACCAAGCCATTTAGTTATCATATCCAGTTCTTCCCTCGATGAAAGGTTGAGATCTTGGATGACACTTTGGAAAGATGCCTTGCATGCCCAGTTATTCTCCGGGTGGTCGTTAAATTTCAAGAGACCTGCACTCAACATTTCCCTGCGAACAAGGTATTTTGATACGTCTTGCACACCTTGTGTCTCGAATAAAGGCCTCCTTTGAGGATGAAATGACTCTCTTGCAGGTTCCGGGTAGTAAAGTTTGTCAACTTCATATTTTTGTTGTGGTTGTTTGACATTAGCTTTTCTGCTATCAACACCTCTGTTTTTCTCATAATGATCAGCATCTGAGTTATTCATGGCCATTTCAGACTGCGCACGCTCCACCTTGTGGCAGGCTAGTGGATCAACCTTCTATGGAAATTCCCCAGAGTGTGCTTCTGAGTGTTGCCTGACAAATTCAGATGTGCGTTGAGCTGAACTGATAGGCAACTCTAATAACTCTGGACTAAGTTCACTTTTGATAGACTTATCATCCTCTTCATATGCAGCTGCTTCAGCTGTTGCAGCAGCAACAGCCTTCTGACTTTTTAATATATGGAGACTCGCTTCAAGGTCAGCTTTTTGCTTTATGATTCTGGCTTCATCTTCTGCAAAGGAAAGTTCAGCGTGCAGCCTCTGCCTTAGCTCGAGCTTTTATTGCTGAGCAACTAGCTGTGGAAGCTCCACTTGACTGTTTTGAAGCACCTGACTGTACTGACTTTGCACGTGCATCAGCACCTTGAGCAGCTTCTTGCGTTTTTTTCCACACTCTCATTCTGAGAAGATGGCTGGTACTGTTTGCCTGACCGTAGACTCATTGTTGCTGCACATTACAATGTTCAATTGTGTGCGCTGTGCGCTTGTCCTTTTACTATACTGTCCTTGCAATGAGTTGCTTCTTCAAAGCTTGACAGCTAGCTAATAGTGTAAAGTTCACCAAAAAGACGCAAGGCATAACTTTTCTTGGGTTCCACGAAGAAACTTTACTTTTCTTATTTTGCTCTTTGTTACAGTTTTACAGCATAAGACAAACAGAAATGGGATAAAACCAATACAGATATATCTAAAGTACACAACTTATAGCAACAAAAATGCTGAATCATAACTAATAGCCATGCTAGCTATCAATTTAGTCATTTCACATGAGAAAACTCCAATAAACCAAAGATATGGCAAGTACAATTACTTTAACAATTTTTAGTAATATGTACAGTACTTACGGACAAATAGTATCCAAGGCAACTATGTAAATGAAAAAATGGCACTCTTACTCTGCAGCAAACTCAACTAACTGATGATGGAAATTTACTACAGGAAGTGAAACTGAAACTAAAGCTACTGCTGCTTGTTAGCCAGAAGGGGGCACTGTTGCACACACAATTATGTAACAAAATCAAACTCTTAATTTACTTCAGAGAAGCCAGAACAGCGCTGTTTGAAGTTGAATTGTGGTCAGGAGGAAGTGGTGCATGCATCTCTCATTGGAGTGTCTTTGAAGGCCATTTATATTGTCAATATTTTGACCCTAACTGCATTAACTTATCTACTGCACTGTAAGTTGAATAACTGCACTAACTTCTTTACCTTACTGTAACTCATCTATTGCATTACTGCATCTATTGCATAACTAACTGCATCTACTCATCTATTGCACAATAACTTCAATGACTGCATTAACTCATCTACTGCACTGTAACCTTAATAACCGCATTAACGCATCTACTGCACTGTAACCTTAATAACCGCATTAACTCATCTATTGGTAAATCAAAAAAAGGTTGCTGGCTCGATCCCGGCAGCCACCACCAGTGTGTCCTTGAGCAAGACACTTTACTCCATGTTGCTCCAGCGGGATTGTCCCTGTAATAAGTGCACTGTAAGTCACTTTGAATAAAAGCGTCTGCCAAATGACTAAATGTAAATGTACTGCACTGTAACTTCAATAACTGCACTAACTCATCTACTGCACTGTAACTGTATTAACTGCATCTACTCATGTATTGCACTAACTTCAATAACTGCATTGACTCATATACTGCACTGTACCTTTAATAACCGCATTAGCTATTAAAATTTCAGTGCAACAGAAGAGTTAATGTATGTAGTTAATGCACACTTAAGTCACTTGCACTATTGTATAGTCTATATTGTTATCTGTTCATAACCACCTGTACATTAATGTTTACAGTCTATAGCCTTGTGTATATATTGTTCATAGTACATACCGACTGTCATATTTTCATAGAACATACCCTCTGTAAAGTATTTTCATAGTACATGCCCATTGTATAGTATTTTCCTAATATTGTATTCTGTATTTATTCACACTGTATATCCTGCACTTGCTAATTGCACTTCTGGTAAGACCTAAACTACATTTCGCTACACTGTACTTGTATATGTGTAATGACGATAAAGTTGAATCTAATCTAAAAATATTGTCATTGTTTCTGTGCTTTCCTATAAATAAAAATATTTATGCTTGTGGAAAAAAGTTTAAAAGTTCAGGTACAGTAGTTTTTTTATTTGTGCATTTATTTTTCCCCCCTCCTACAGATCCTTCCATAGTTTGGGCACTTCTCACTGTGCCTTCACTAAACATTCATCATTGAACTAACTGACAACTCGTTTTTGATGTCTTGTGTAATAATTAAGTAATATCAGTTTCTGGTATGATTTTTCAAAATGAATGAAAGTTGTAAGTCACACTGTCTCCCTACTGCTTATGGTGCTTGTGTTCCTTTTAACCCTAAAGTGTTAACGCCCTAAGGTACCTTTATCGCAAAGAAAGAGTTGTCCGTATCTCGAAGCCAAATCACATTTGTAATGGGAAATGTTAAGTTGCACTCTCCTTATGGCTTCAAAAACATGTAATGTTATGTTCATGATTAATGTGCAATGTTACTATTTGTGTATCCTATTTTTAAATAGTAATGCCTTGCTGTTGTCACGTGATGAGACGTGACGTAGGTACGTAGTTACATAGTTACGCACGGGAAGAGATGAAAGTTGAGTAAAGAAAGTTACGGTTTCACTACTCTCGTGTGGCCTGTATTATTCTTACTTTATCTTGATAACACCACAAATTGGCGACGAGAATTACGTTTTTACTTCTATTTCTGGTCGTGAAGATGGCTGTTGCCAACGTGCCTTTTCCAAGTTTTTTCCTTCCTTGCCCCAGTGAGCCTGCAATGCCGTTCACCACACGGCTGTGGATCTTTGATACCTAACTGCGTGTTATCGACGCTATAGGGGACGCTTGGCTGAACGACGGACTGAGAGCTGTACTACTTTCATTGCCTGGCCACAGAGGGACAGCGGATTTTCTACGCATTGCCTAACATAGGCACGACATGCAAGGATGCAGAGACCGCACTGGAAGCGTACTTTGTGCCAAAAGCTAGCGTTGTAGGGGAACGCCATGCTTTCCGTAAAAGCTGTCAGGCACCTCACGAGACTGTAATACAGTACGTTGCTGCTCTGCGTGAACTTGTTACATTAGGTTGTTAACTTTCCGCGCACCTCGTACTTCTGTTACCACAGAGAAATCGAAGTCTTGCTTGGCTGTGGCTCGGAAACTCACTTGGCTAATGCTGCAAACTATAAGGATGTGTGTTGACCTCAGAGAGCCAAACAAAGCCGTAATCGTGGACTCTCTTCCATTACTACACATGGATGAATTACTTGCTGCTCTAAACGGGTCTAGTGTTTTCACTACCATTGATCCGTCTACTGCCCTCTACCAGGTACCGCTGCACGAGGACAGTCGCGACCTAACAGCTTTTATTACTCATGATTGACTGTACCGATACTGCAGTGTTCCTTATGAATTACCCTCAGCACCTGCAGCTTTTCAGAAAATTATGTACATTGTCCTGGCTGGCTTGTCGGGAGTTGAAAATTACTTGGACGACATCATCATCCACGGACGCGACATGTCTTCACACGACAAAACACTTAAAGTGGTCTCTCAGCGTCTAAAACCGGCCGGCTTATAACTCAATAAAGACAAGTGTTGTTTTCGTCAATTTAGACTGCTGTTCTTAGGACATACAGTGTCAGCGAATGGCCCTAGGCCTGATGAGTCGTGTGTTCAGGCCATGCTCAATGCCCCTGCACCTTCGGACGAATCCACCTTACGCTCCTTACCTAGCCTCTCCTCAAATACCCCTATACTTTTATCCCTGGATGTTAGGTTGGGACTGGTAGCTGATGTTTAACCCCCGTGGGAACAATGTATTGAGTTGTTTTATCCAGGCCCATTCTTTTTCTTAGCCTATCCCCTTTTGACCAGGTTTGGTTGTGTTTTATTCTTGTGACCCATATATTTTTGACTCCATGTTCAATGAAGTGCCGAGTAATGTGGCCCTTTACCTGTACTCTGTGGTTAGGGTGCAAAAATACAACAGCCTCCCCCACAGCATCTCGCTGTAGTTTGGGATAGGAGACCGAGGAAAAAAGGCACTGGCCGTCGCATGTATCTGAATGTCGAAGGACCCCTATCTAACGCACAGTTGTTAAGGCCAACCTCCCAATAGGGTTGCAACGAGTAGGGTTCCTGACATTAGGTTTAGAGTTTGGTTAGGGTTAGGGTTAGGGAATACGAAATACGACAGCAACCCCCACGGCATCTTGCCGTAGTTTGGTGTAGGAAGCTGAAGAAAAGGCACGGGCCGACGCATGTTTTTTGAAAGTGTCACCGGACCCCTGACTACCGCGTTG